>VYXF01000214.1:116023-225341 GCA_013397295.1 Polioptila caerulea
GGTGTTGTTTTTTTTTTTTTTTTTTTTTTTTTTTTTTTTTTTTTTTTTTTTTTTTTTTTTTTTTGTGCACCCCACAGCAGCAAGGAAGGTGAAATACTCCTGAGCTCTGTTTCCTCTACACTCACTTCAAGCAGTAATAATGACAATGTTTTATTTCTGCTGTGTGTGAAATCTGGTGCTAAGCACAAGAAAAGGAGGCTCCCAGGTCTTTGAAGGGAGGGATTTTGGAGCCCTGGAAGGAGGAAGGTCTCCCTTGCCTGATCCACACTCTGTGTTTGCATGGACTGGAGATGGAAGGCAGGAGAGCCCATGGCAAGAGCCTCCAGCCCCCAACTGGAACTGGGACACGTCCATGCTGAGGTCCTGGGCTTTAGGGCTTTTCAGAAGCCATCCCTGGGTGGCTTTAGGGCTTTTCAGAAGCCATCCCTGGGTGCCTTGCTGGGACTCCCTAAGAAAACTCTTCAGCTATGGGAGCATAAGTCAAAAGAAAAAAAAAAATGTTTTGAAAGTAAACTGGATAACTGCAACTGAAAGCTTGAGGGAATGTTTAATGGGGCCATTAATAAATGACTCAGGCAGCCAATGGGACATAGCCTTTGGTCTCATGCCTTGCTCTGCTGCAGAGGCTCCCTGTAATGAACACACAAAACGTGCCCCATCAAGCCTTGGTGCTTTAGCACAAAACACTCCCGAGTTTAATGTTTGCTGGATGGCAAAGTGGTGCTTCCAGTAAACATCTCGGACAATCAGTGCTGAGAAAAACCTTATTAAAGAGTGGATTTTTCTAATAGGGAAATCTTTAATTCTTTTCAGAACTTTTAAGGATATTCAAACGTTCTGGGTAGAGGAGAGGAACAACCTTCTGAGCTCTAACTTGTGGGCAAACCCTGTGTTATCCCCCACTACGTTTGCAAGTGGTGACAGGTGAGAATGTCTGCAGGACTGTTCTGCTGTGATAGCAACGTGCTTTGATCCTGGCTAGAGCTGCAGAAAACAGAGCATTATAATAGCAATCATCAGTGCTCGAGATGCTCGATAGGATAGTGCAGGGTGCCGCAGAAGCCCCTAACTAAAGATTAAATTTGATTAAATACACTCGCAGCAAACTGGCTTGGTTGTGCCAATTAACTTGGAAACGCAGCAGTGTTTTATTGCTTTAGGAATGAATGGTACTTATTGGCTTCTTATATAACAGTTTGACTTCCTCATCCAGTCAGAAAATTGAGCATCTGTCAGATCATCAACCCATAAATGTCTTCATTAGATCTGATAAACAGACCGTGGCAGGCCGGAAAGTTGGAAGGTCCCACCCTTCTGCCTGGGGGGCTGGACTCACTTAACAGGCTTAAAAGGAGGGATCTGTGTAAAAGAGGGAAAGAAACGCTCTGGGTGAGCCAGAGAGGAGAGACAGGCTGCTCTGAGCCGTGCCCAGGTGCAGCACTGAAATAACCTCTCCAGGGCCATTGGGACTCTTCCCCATCCATCCCTGTTACCAAACAAACAAAACCTTGGCAAGTACCCGGTTCAGGAAGCTGTCCCCAGACAAATTGTTGGGTGTGATCCCAATAAAGCTGGGCTCGAGCCCGCTGCCGGCTGGGATCCCTCTGGAAAGCACCAGGGTTGTCACTGATTTGCAGCAGCGCTGTGACCCACAGGCTGTGTTTTGTACCAGACCAGTGATGTTTTCTGGAGCTCTTGCTGAGCCCTCCTGGAGCTCCTGATCCAAATATTCTGCTCCTGCTGTGGTGGTGCTGCACAAAGAATTGGCAGCACAAGGCAGGGGCGCATCACCCACAAAATGTTGCTTCTCGTGGCTAAGCTTTGGAATAAGTTTTGGAACTCTTTGAGCAGCCTCACCTTGAGGTTGTGCAGCCTTTGTGCCTGACCTCGGTGCAATAAAGCCCGTGGCATTGGCAGCAGAGATGTTGATGATGTTACAGCAGAAGGTGGAAGTCCTTAATCACACAGGGCTGCGTGGATGTTTTGTTATTTCCACTAATAAGAATGGAGAAGGCACAGGCAGATGAGTGCTGTTCCTCTGAGTCTTCCTTCAAAGCCAGAAATTCTTTTTTATCTCCCACAAACTCCTACCTCACTCTGTGCTCTGACAAATCTGTCCCTTTAAATAAAGCTGCTGCTCTTGCACAACCTTTGGTCTTGCAAAATGCAAAGCCATCTGTTACAACCTCAATTACAGGTTAGAGGAGACAGAAACTCATTTGATGGGCTGCAAGAGCAGGATTTACCTTCTCTGGGTGTCTGAGGGAAAAGACCAACCTTTATGACAGAGGCCGGGTCAAGAATGAGGAGTTTTGTCTATTAAAGTAAATTGAAGAGGAAGAAAACTCTGAAAGACAGATTGAGTTCATGCCTAACTTTTAAATGAAATCTAAATGTCTCTGTGTCTATAGTGGTGTGTACAAGCCTTTTATTTATTTATTTATTTTTTATTTTCCCCCAAAGTTTTTAGATGTTCCTGAAGTGCTGCTCTGCATTTTAAGATTACCCTCATGAAGAAAAGCTCAAAGCACTGATACTCACTTGAGCTGCTGTTTGTATATTGAGACACAATAATTCAGTTTCTGTTGTTCGTTCTTTGCAAGCTCAACCTAAGCAAAAATAGTTAGTGCATGTGAGATAAAGCTGACAGGCTCTTGATTTTTACTGGGAGATCAATATTTTAGAGATTTTGGTCTTTTTTAAAGCTGTAATAATCTGATTTTCTAAAACTTTTCATTCAAAAGTTTATAAAGGCAGTAGCAGGAAAAAGTCAAACCAAATATAGGGGGAAAGCCTCTAAGAAACTTCAAAATGTAGTTGAAAATAGATCCTCTTTGTTTTCATTTCCCTGTGGGTAATCCATGGATTCCCAGAATGTACAATCAACCTTTATTTTTGATGCTCGAGGTTGTCATTAACGAAGCAGTCACCCCACCAATTAAACCAAAGCAGCTTAGCAGCAGATATGTATATTTTAGATATTTTTTTCTCACTCTGTTGCAATTCTCTTGGGAATAGGAAGCCCAGGTGCCCATCCTGGCTCTTCCCTGGGTGAACTCTTGGCTCCAAGGGTTTTTGCTCACATGGAGCACATTGGCTGGGCTCTGTCTGTCCTAACCCTGGGATTCTCCTCCCCTTCAAGGTGACACAGAACCAAAGCTCACCAGTGAAGTTTCCCTTCCCCCTCCTGTCCAGCAGCCTGGGACAGGTTTGATTTATCTCTGTTGGAGCAGAGGGAGGCAATTGCTGTGCACAGGGGAAGAATCTGAGACAAACCTGAATGTACTGAATTTAAAAAAAAAAAAAAAAAAGGAGAAGAAGTAGGCAAAAGCAGTAAATATGGCAACTATGCCAGTCCTTCCTACTCTGCTTTTCTGCTACATTCTTGTTATACAATGGTGAGAGCTATTGCAGGCAGGACTGTTGAAAGATGGGGGATTTAAGAGAGCTGTGATGGCTCTGTTGGATTGCTGCCTATATTTGGACTGTATTTATTATTCTACTTCTATAAAGGTGCTTAAGTATTCAGAGTTGGGTTTAGACAAGAAATAAATATCTGAGCAGCTGTGACTACATGTTTCTTGGTGATTAGTCACTGCTACAACTCTTCAGAGTTGGATTTAGTAGCAAATTGTTAAAATTCCCCCAAATGGAGGGCAGCAGAGTGGAGAAGATTGAGGTTTATTTTGCTGTGTCTGGCTGGAAGCTTGACCTGGAGGAATCCAACAGGCCAGAGAGGAGAGATCCTGATCTGGCACAGGAGAGTGAGGTATTGAGGAGTTTCCTTCCTTGCAGGTGCTGTTTTCTGCAGCTCACCTGCCAGGATCTGGGGAAAATGCAGAGAGCAGGAAGAGATTTATCAATGCTGGTGGGAGCCAAGAGAATTGTTAAACTCTTGGGCAGGGCTAATTCCACCTGCACTGCACTGATGGAGTCTCCAAGTGTTCAGCATCAGCTTTGGCTCTGCTGGGAGAGGCAAGGAAGGCTTGAACGCTGATTTCAACCTCAGGCAGACACTGCAAGAGAGACTTCTACACATTAAGGTTATTTTTCCTGAAAATACAAAGAAAAAGGATCTCAGTCTGTTCTATGGTTCTGGCTTACACAACACATTGTAGTACAACTCCACATTCTGTTGTTCTCCTTGCGTTTATTCTGTTTTTAGAAGAATGAAACATTCACCATTTTCTTCCTCTCCTAACACTGAAGGAGAGATGCCTGCACCTACAGCAGAAAAAATACCTGCTCATCTTGGTCCCAAAAAAGGAGTTTTGATAGAAAGCAAAAGAACTTGTAGCATCTCTCCTGGCCATGTTGAAGGAGAGAAGAGGATTGTTTTTCTCCTCTAACAAATCCTGCAGCAAGTTTTTGCTTTAGTTCAGGATGATGTTGCTCATTGGGTAGGGACAGAGGGAATAAAAGTGGAGTTTTGGAATGCCATCCCTTCTCAGCAAACATTCCCTCCAACAGCTGGGTGAGGGAAGGCCCATCCACCCAATAAAATGTTAATTAGGAGAGTGGGGAAATTGGGATTTAATTTCCCAATCTCACAAAAGCAGGATAACCTGGAGCTTGCAGGTGGGGCTGATCCTGTCCTGGAAGTGACCCTAATTTGATCCTGAAATGGGTCAACTCAGAAATCTCTTGAAAAGGCCCTGTGGAGAAGTTTAACAATTGTTGATGCCTTTGTAATTTTTAGGGGTGGAGGTACCAACTAATTTAGACTATTTCATGTTCAGAATAATTTTGACTTTAATTCTTATCCCCCACCAGAACTTGTGAAATGGATGTAGGGGGAAGAATTACTGGTAAAGCCCCACAAATTCTGGTGTCAGATGACTGCAAATGATAAATCACATCTTTTATCAATAGCTGGATGTGTGATAGCTGGTTTATCTCTTGGGAAGATCAGTTTGTAAGACACGTATTTCTTGGTTCACTTAACACTTGACACTATGAAAATTAGGGAATAATTTCTGGCCAAATGTTCCTTGGCTCATAATCTCATGAGGATTAGGATGAATCTCTCATCCTGTCTGCCCTTCTTGTTTAATCCAGAAAAATTTGCTTCTGGCTGCCTCACTTGAGGCCTTGGCTTCTCCCTTGGGAATTATTGTGTAGCCATGGCTCTGAGTGAAGCCTAAGGAATTACTCCCTGGATCTATTACATGCCATAAAAATACTGAATGTGCTTTTGGAGTAAAACAGGGTTTGGGTGTTTTCAGCAGAAGTAGCTAATCCTTGAAAATTTTAGGCGTTTTCTTCATATTCCAACTACTCTAGGAAAAAACCCAAAAGCCCCCAGAATAACAACAGGAAAAAGAAACCCAAACCCCAGAAGAACCAAAAAGAGCTTATTTTATCAAGGTCTGGTAAAGATCAATCATTTGAAGTCTGTTTTGCCAATGTTTTCCTGCTACACTCCCAGGTATGGGGAGGATTCCTGTTCCACCAGAGCTGTCTGCTCTGAGCAGTGAGGTCCCATGGGGACAAAATAAGTCCTCAAGTGGTGGTGGGCTGAATTTCCTCACTCAAGCTTTTTAAAATTCAAGAATGTGTTCACTCAAGCATCTCCAAGCTTCAGGAGTACCAATTATGCAAGCAGAGAACATATTTTTTCCCCCCTCTTTCAACAAATAGCTGAGTATTTGCACTGTGGTGAGGCTGGGGAGGCACAAGCTGTGCTCCAAAGGCAAAGCAAGGTGCAGTTCCTGCCCTGACTTGTAGGTGTTTTTCTAATTAAATCCTTTGCTAATGATAAGATTTTTGCTTTGACTTCACTATTTTTGGTTTTCTGCTCCCTTTTAATAGAATTAATGTAATTTTTAAAAAAAAAAGTGGATCTTTGCAACAGTGGCTCAGGGAAAGGGAACCCTCAGTTCTGGTGGTACCCTGAGTGGTCCCAGGCAGAGATGCAGATGAATTTACTGGCCCCAGCAGAATTCCAGCCTGGCCTTCCTGCAAGGAGAACCATGGACTGTATTTGAACTGTTTGTGCCCCCTGAGCTGGTCTGTCAGGTGCAGCTCTGTGCTGAGATGTCTCAAGTGATTGATTTGCTTCTCAAAAGGCTGCTCAAGTTTGAAACATACCCTGATAAACACCCTGTGAGCCTGCAGGAGTTGCTCCATCAGTCCCAACACACTCCTCCAACCCCCTGAGTGTGGTGTGGCAGATGGGTTTGCTTTCCTTTCCTGCTCTGGCTGGTTGTGAGAGGGGTGTGGGGGAAAGCCAGCAGCCTGTGGAGCCCGTCCATCTCTCCAAAGCTGTGATGTCCCTCCATTCCCTGGCAGCTCCTGGAAGGCAGCAGCATGTGCAGCTCATCCTGCAGCTGGCTGAGCTCTCCCAGGCTGAGCAGCACCTGAAATTTGTGCAATCCTCCTGCCCATCCCTGCGTGGAGACACCCGTGGGCTCAGCATAACATTTACAGAGCAGCAGGCAAGGGTCCCTTCCTGCTGTCACTCAGGAGCCACCCTGCAGTGACAGCCCAGTGGGCAGGAGTGGAGAGAGCTTCATCCATCATGTCCATTGTTTGTCACCTTCCCAAGGCTCTGTTCTCCATCCTCTACCCCAACCTAAACCCAATTTCATAGGGAAAAACCTAATCCAAGGGCACGTGAGGTGTGAAATATTTCTTTGAACTTTGCAGTCCTGAGAACAAATTGAGAATTCGGCTGATTCTTTCTAACTTGGAATCTTTCTGTTGACCCTTGCAAAGAGCTGAAATAAGGTCTCTCCATTATGTTGCCTTGATTTTTATTTTTCCTCCTTCTGGTCAAAATTCATAGTATTTGTAAATTCCTATGAAGGGATTAAAAGTGGTTGCAGTAGTCTAAAGGTGATGGATTTTCTTAAAGTGAAATTTTCAGGATCTAACAGAAAATTGCACAAAAGGGAATGGGAGTTGGAGTTCTTGGATTTATTTTCTCTTTATATCAAATGAATTATAACTAAACAAGTAGTAAGAGTTATAATCAAACTGCTTGGGTTACTGTGGGTCTAAAATATAGAGCACTGAGCTTTCCAGTGCATAATATTTAAAGTCTTTTTTTGAGTTGTTCAGCATTTTAATGCCTGAACAGATTCTCAGATCTGAAGGAAGAGCTACATCCCATATTTTCTTTGATTTAGAAAAATCTCTGAATATTTAAAAACTCTCTAGCTTGAAAGAATTGAAATTAGTCTCTTGATGACATGGTACAAAACTGAATGAGCAGGAAAGTGCTCATTGACAAGACAGGCATGTCATTTCTCTCTTTGTTGGTCTTTTGTTTGGATCGTTTTATGACAATCTGGAATACAAACATTTAGCACATTTTTCAGTGCTTTGGGTACATGGCAGTGCTGCGAGGTGTCTTTGTGTAGCCAGGGCTGGGTTGTGTGTGTGGAGGGATCCAGGATTGTTTCCATCAGCAGCCGAATTCATCTGCCAGTTCCTGGATGGGTTGGACTTTGCAGCATTCAGCAAATACACCTTAAAGGGAGGATTTAAAATCCTATTTTAATGTTTTTTTTTTCTTTTTCTTTTTCTTTTAATGGTTTCTCTGCCCATTGAATGCAGAGTTTGGTAATACATGAACAAGTTTTGTCTTAGATTTTTTTTTTAATTTATTTTAAAAAACTTCAATTTAAGAGACCTTCCTTTCCTATAAGTCCAGCAAGAATTTTTTTTTTTTTTTACAGCATCCTCTGTGAAGCAAATGAACTTTCATAAGCCTGCATGACTGTAGGCTATGTGGAAGGTATATGTACAACCCTGAGAAAGGAATTTGTGAGTGTTGTGGGCAGCTGAAAAGCCTGGTAGACATTGGGCATCATGTAGGATTGTGGCAAAGCAATGGCAGGGTGGTTGGGTTTGACAACTAACAACGTTGCGAGGCTTTGACAGAATAAGAACTTACATGTGGTGTCAATCATTCTCCACATGCCACTTCCAATTTGTCTTGCTGGGAGAGGACATCCGTCCCCAGTGGCATCTGGAGTGCAGCTGCCAATGTCACAGCACCAAGGACAGGCAGAGCAGAGCGTGGGGTGCTGCACTCGGGGCTCTGCTGCTGCCGGGGGAAGTGGGGACAGACGGCTCTGAGGTGCCCTGTCCTCTGCAGGACCATTCCCAAAGTGGGCTGAGGGCAGAGCTGCAGGTGGCAGAGAGGCCAAGCCATGGCTTCAGGTGTTCTCTCAAGTCAGGGAAGGGCAGGAGTGAGTTTGCAGCACGAAGGTCAGGACACTTGGAATGGGCTCGAGTTCGTATTAGTGTTGCTGATTGGGCTCTTCTACCCTGCTTCTAGCTTAGCTCTAAGGGGATGAATATTTCCTCCTTCTTAACTTGAATTTTCACTGTCTTAAGAAGAGGATAAATATCTTTTACTCCATTTGTTTTTTAAGCTGCAGAGGGTGCAGCATGAAAGTTCTCAGTATTTTTCCTGCTTCCATTTTCATGTGTTTTTCTATAAATCAATACTGGAGCCAGATAGAAAGTTTATTTTCATTTTTAAAGGCAAATATCTCCATGCCACTAAAGGAGCTTGGCTTTTGCCTGTGGCCTGTGGCTGATTGGCTTTAGTGCTGAAGAAAGTGCAAGGTCTCTCACTGAGAGAACTGATGCTCTCTTGTGATTGAACATTTGTCAGGTGTGTCCCTTTCCCTCTTGATTTTCTGGTGCCTTTTGAAGTGTGAGATTGCATTTTACTTTTCTCTGGGTGGGTTTACCTTGGTTTACCATTGAAATGATGTTGAGGCAGCAACAGGAGCTCACATGTCCACCCCATGAATTAGCCTGGATTTTATGTGAAATCAGACTGAATGCAAGCCAGACACCCCAGTCAGAGGTGGGCTGGCTGATCTACTCTCCTCATATCCCACCCTGGTCCAGACAGCAATGGGGAAGAAGGGTCTGGATGAGCCTGGAATGTCCTGCACAGGGGCTGCTTTTCTTCTTTGCTGCTCTGCTCAGAAGAAACCTTTGGTGCCACTGAGGGAGGGAGCAGAGCTGTGCTGCCAAACCTGCTGGAGATGCCAGAGGTGCAGAGCTGAACTGCTCAGTCTGAGGCTGCTGTGACTGTGTCCCCTCCAGCTGCACAGAGCTGGCTCCTTCGTTGTTTGTACACTTTTCTTCAGTGAACAGTCCCATCAGAGTGAGCTCCGTGCAGGAGCTGCAGTACCAGAGTTCGAGTTGTGTCTGCACAGATCTGCCTTGTCTTGATTAAAAGGCTGCACATGGTAGGGAAGGAGGGCTGTTTTTGCAAGTCTGCCTGTGCTGTGGCTGTATTTCATCTCTGTTTTAATCTTCTGAGGAGCACACAGACCAATATCCAAATGCCAGTGCAGTCCAGACGGGTTCTTCACCCTCTCGCTCCTCCCACTGCTGCGGGTGTTGTGTTTATCATGTTTGGATTGGGGGGTACACGAGTCCTTCTGTGTCTGCTCTGGCTGCCTCTGGTAGAAGTGAAACAGTTCTACCTCGCCCTGGGGCAGTGTCTGAGTGTGTGCTGGTGACAGCTCTTGGTGGCAGGAGTGACTGTGTGTGTGCACATGGGACTGGCACAGCAGGAGCATGAGGGAGGCTCTGCTTCCACAGGACTCAAACAGAGCAAGTGATCAGAGAAATGAGGGAGAAATTCACAGGTCAGAGCTGTAAAAAAATACCACTGTAAATAAATTCACAGGTCAGAGCTGTAAACAAATTCCACGTGGATTTTGAGTGCTGTGGGAAAGAAGCCTTTACATCGAGTGATGCTCTCCTGTCTCTTTTGAAATGCTGTTGCAGATTTATGACCCTGTTCTGGGGAGAGATAGAAATAAGAGCAGTAGGATGGCCAGCACATCTAAAACTGTGACATTATTTGATACAACTTTAATGTTCTAGAGAAAAGTGGGTGTAACAGTGTAAGGCTACTCCAAACTGCAAATCTCCAGTGCATCCTCAGTTTGCCATCTGTGACTTTACCCTCAGCCATGTGAAGAGCAGTAGTAAAAAACATGTGCAGGCTGTGTCATCTTTATGTGGGGATAAGCACAAGTGCAAATTCATAGCTGTGAAAATCTGCTCTTTTGATTCTTTCTGCTTTATTTTGAATGCTTAGTGATGTGCCCAGAACCCTACTGCTGCACAGGCAAAGCTCCAAAGAATGATGGGCTTGCCTCCCGTTTTTATTTGGAGTTTTACAAACTGTAATAAAAGAGCACCCAGACAATGCTCTGGGCACTGCATATGATCTTATTTAAAAAATACACTTGTAAACAAATGGCTTCATTAACCACCTCGGATCAGATCAAATAAAACTTGCTGTATTTATTCTGCTGCTGAGTTAAGAGCCATCTGTGGCTCTCTATTAACAGATTATTTACATGCAGATCCAAATGCTCTGGAAGTGGGAATTGTCTTTTCTCTAGGAATGCCACAGTGTCTAGCAGTGCTTTCCAGCCCCCAAAGGGGAAAGGGGAAAAGAGACTCTGTGGTGGGTTAGGAGGAAGAAATCCCTGGTTTGCACTGACTTGTGGGCTGATATTCCAGAGGCTGGGAGCTGCAAGGAAATTTGTTTGGAATTGAGTTACCAGAGAGAGTGATGTGCTGGGCTGGAACAGATTGTATTAAATTTGTGGATCTAACAATCTGATTTTTTTGTCCCATTTATAGAACAGTAGAGTGCAAATACTATGAATTCTAGTAAGAACAGGCATATAAGAGTATAAAAGAGGTACAAATTAAAATTAAGAACCAACAGTGAAACAATCATATCTAAGATTTTTCTCCAGATATGGCAAATCTAGGGGTAAGGGTGATCTGCCTTTTGATTTGATCCTTTTTTATATAATTCACTTCTAAATAGCTATTTTTTTCAATTGATGAGCTATAGTTAGATCATAGCTTCAGTGTTAAAAATGATCGTTATTTTAATGGAAAAACTAATAATAAATAGGTTCTTATCCTGAGCCCTGGAGATGAGTGTGGAAACTTTCATGGAACTTGCCTGTGTACCTTTGGCTGAGGATTTCTCTCCATCTGTGTGAGTGGGGAACAGGAACTCCTCAAGGAGTTGCTGGGGAGCCCTTGTGGCTGTTTGGCCAGGAAGAGCAGCGCAGCCTTTTGCTCTCATAGGAAGAGCAGAGGTTGGGAGTGGAGACCAAGGAGTCATCTTTGCTTGTGTTTCCTTAAAGGTGGTTCCACCCTGGAGCCAAAATAGGTGAAATTTGTTTTAGATATGGGTGGGCAAGGAAGTCACATCTCTGAGAGTCGCTGTTCCCAGCAGAGAGGACGACGGGTGAAGCATTTTAGGATGGACAGAGACAATTACACAGAGATTCTGGGGGCCTGGAGCTCCCCAGCAGCCCAAGGGTTTCAACAGTGCCTTTGCTTTGCTTTTTCTTTTCTTTTTTTCTTTTTTTTTTTCCTTCTAAAGTGTTTGCAAAATGTAGAAAAATGCAGCAGGTCCAGAAAAACTGGAACTGTTTGGTGCAATTATTCAGAGCAAGTGCTTAGCACAGAAAAAAATCATAGTAAACCCCTGCTTAGAAAGTGCTGCAAATGCAGTGGCTTAGTAGTAAGAAAAAAATACATTTTTAATAACTGCAATCCTCCTTGAGGAGAAACCAGAGCTCAAATATAAGCCTGGTAAGCACGGTATGAAGTTTCTTTATGAAAACTGCAGAGACTCACAGAGAACAGTTCCACGGAATGCAGGGAAAGCAGAGGAGGTGAGCAAAGGGGGATGCTCCTCCTGGATCCTGTCTGGTATCTGGAAAACTTATAATTCAGTAAAATCCACAGCAGAGTTGTTTGTATTGTTAGAGCATGTCACATGGCAATGTAGAAGTGTGTGGAAACAGCTGCAGGAACACTGACAGTGCAGACACCTTTACTCTGAAATGACCTAAAAACCTTGAATATCACAATTTCCAGCTTTGCCTTCCCTTTAGGATTGATGACTTTCCTGGATGTTGTTTATCCCAAAAGCATCTGGCCTGATATTTGAAAACCTGCTCATACACAAGCAAAACACATGAAGTTTTATTGCTTTTGTGCAAGAGCCCTTAGCCCATGTGAAAATCTGGTCCTTGCACCTGTAGAGGATCCATCAGTACCTCCTGCACTTATGGATGTTGGCAGCTCAGTGCAACACTTGGGAGACTGATGTCTTGCAAACTCAAGATTTCTTCTCCACAATAGGGCACAAACTGCCTCCTGTATCCTCCTCATCCCATGTGCAGTGTTGGGGGAACTAATTATAATCCAGGATTTATTGCAGAAAACTCTGTGTTGTGTGTACTCTATTAACAACTCTCACAACGTCTTTCAAGGTTCTCCTTAGCAAGGGCAACTGCTGCTGGCATTTTGGCTCCCCTTCAAACCAGTCTTGTCAGCAAGAAAAACCATATGAACTTGGAGATTGAAATCAGTTGCCCCAGGGTACCAGGTCCGGTTTCATTTTAACAATAAAAGAATCTGATGCCTTTTAGCAGGCAGGTAGTTATTGCCTAGATGAAGGAAGAGTTGTAATAGTAAATCTAGAATTGCATTCAGATGTGACATCAGCTGATATATAAGTACTGCACGTCTTGCCATATCCACCCACTCTTTCTATATGCAGGGAAATCCAAACCGAGGGAAAAGTCAAATACTGGGCTGGCTCCCCCAACTCTACAATTATGTGCCAGTGATCCTGAACTTCCTCTCCATTTGCAGCTTAGCTAGAGGGGCCTGAATCCTAATGCCCTGCTCAACTCCATGCACTGTTTACATTAACCTACAAAAGCTTGAGCGTGTCTGTGTCTCCAGACACAGAAGACTTGGGGACACAATAAATGTTCAAAAGCTCCTGGGAAATCACTGTTATGGAAAGGCTTTCCTTTGTAGACCGAGTTGTAGCTGTTTTGCCCTGATCTCCCGTGGTTGAGGTGCTCATTGGAGTCAAATATTTGGTTGACTGATTCCTACTAAAATTGAGGATTGGAGGTGTTCATCTGTGGGGTGCACACCTCTTGCTATGGCAGAATAAGCCAGCTTTGCCCCAGCAAAGGGAGGAATCATGGATTAGTTACTACCTGAACCTCTTGTTATTATGTCAGGTATCCCATGATAGGTGTAAAGACTTGGAGTTTTATCCAGACAGATCCTTAATGTCATCACCACCACAAAACTTTTGCAAACTCCCAGCAGGGATGAGCGAAAGTGGCATCGTTCTCCTTCCAGAGAGATTCCCAATTAATTTTTTAACCAAGCACGCTGTTGTTTTACTGCATCTTGTCTCTGAGGCTGTGAAAATGAACCTTTTGGAGTGGCTCATGGCTGGTTGCTCTGGCAGGGCTCTTGGTGATGTGTTAATTGCAACCCCAGAGCCGGTTCTGTGCCCAGCAGGACCATGGCCCTCAATGGCACCGAGCAGCTGTTGATGGTGGCTGTAATTACTGCCCTGATCTATTGATCCAGTGGAGTAGGGGGGGAGGAAAGCCCTGCTGGGCTTCAGCCTAACAGCTCCTCTTATGAATAACCTTCCCAAAGGTGCCACTCATTCTTCTACTCAAATACACTGGAATTAATCTCACCCATGCGGCTTAATCAGCACGAAATGCGTTTGGCACATTGTGGGGAAGGAAACTGCTCCTGCCACAGAGCCCAGGCTGGGCTGCACGAAAAACAGGGTCATGCATGAAGACATCCTGGGTTTCTCTCAGTACCCAGAGTTTAGTATCAGAAAGAAATGGAATTTTGGCTTTTTGGTTGTCTCCCAGCTGCAAAACGTGGCGAGTCTCAGTTTGCAGCCCAGCTGAAATCTCAGGACACAGATTCCTGCAGTGGCTGCACGTGGGAAAGCCTCTCCTTCCCTGTTAAGGTTCTTTGGAGGTGTGTGGTTCTGTCTTCTATGGACACAAAGGTAAACCAGCAGAGCTTGTGCCTGCCTGCAGTGTCTGTGCACTGCTGCAGAGGGGAAAGCTGGGCAGGACAATTAAATTAGGTGCTGTTTCTGGGTTAAATTGGGGGAAAAAGTGGAAAATGTGAATTGCTGTAAGTTAAAAACAAAAACCCTGAAAGGAGTTATTTTGATGTAATTAAAATGCTTTATAGAGTTGTTTGAACTTCAGCTGTTTAAAACTCAAACTTCAGAAAGATGATCTGTTACCAAAAGAAAAATCCATAAAAATCAAAGTCTGAAAATTGCAAATGGTACCATTTAATGTGGAAATGTTTTTACTGGAGGAAAAAAAGCAGTCCAAATTCACTAAGAAACTTCATTTTACAGGCAATCTACCCTTTGATGAAGTAGTTTTATCAACATATCTCAAAGCAGTTTCACCATCTCTCTCTTATCTATGTGGGTTAATTTTTCTTCATGGAATTGCTTTGTCTTTCTTGTGTCTTCAAATTGATAGCAAGCTGATCCTTTACTCAGCCTCCTCCCTTTTGATCTGATGCTACATTTGTCTCAGTCAGAAAATGTTGCTCGGCAGGATATCAGTGCCTTTGACCTTTTCCTGGGATACACAGTCCCATGCAATGCCCCACCACACGTGCCTTAGAGAAGGAGTTTGCAATCTTTGCAGGTTGAGCAAGGTAGAACTGGGCTGCTTTCATCTTTGTACAGCTTTAAGCAATCCAGAGATGACATTATTTCAGTTGCATGGGTTTGCCTCACTGTGGTTGGTAGGATCCACTAAAACAATGTCAGGTATGTTCAGTGGAAAACCTTCAAAAGGAAAAATAAAGCTCAAAAAAAACCCAACAGTGTTGTTTACGCCAATGACAGAAGAAAACTTCATTTTGCATGCAAATAAATCAATCAGTCACCTGGCAATTGCCAATTTAAAAAAATAGGTGGCAGGAGAGGGGGGGAAATGCCATTATTTTGTTTATTCTTCTAGTAGTTAGTTTCCTTTGCCTTTGGGAGCTGTTTTCCAAAGAGTACACAAAAGATTTGTTCTGTTTGCTTGGGGATTGGGGAAGATGGAGCCACCAGATCTTCCTGATATTTGTGCCAGGCTCACAGAAAGAAAAGAAACCTGCAGGAATTTTTGTCTACCTTTAAGTTTACCAGTAATTTCATGTGATCAAATCTTTTAAATTTCTCTGAGCATAATAATGAATATTAAAATATTTCCATTTTTTATCCAGTTGTTCAGGTAAAGCTATTTTCTCTTCAATTGGCATTAAACTGCTTTGACACAGAGGTTCTTCCACTGTGACCCACAGTGCAGAAAACCCTGGGCTCAAATGTTTGATATCCAGCTGGACTTGACAATTTTGGAGGAATTTTTTCAGAGGTCCTTCAAACTTCCCCTCTTGGTACAGTTTCAGCTGGCTGCAGGAAATAATTCACCATGGGATAGGTAAAAGTGCAGGCTGGTAGCACCATGTAATCTACTTGACAGCTTTTTTTCACTTACTCATTTATCAACCTAAAATGCTAAAGCAAATAGGGATGCAACCTGTAAAGCTGTTGAATAATTTTAGTGAGCTTAACCACATGTTTAGCCTGAGGAAGAAAAAGTAGTTAATTTTATATCTAAATTTTTATTTTTTTGAATCCAAAGCAAAGGACCCTCCTTTTTCCTGAAGGCAATTTCAAGCTGTTATTCAAGAATGAAAATTGATAATTGTTATATCTGTACTCAGTTGATCTTAATTTTAGTGGAGCTCCAGGCTAGCAAATATGAAAATATCATTTTGCTGGCTGATAAACTGGTTAAATGCATTGGTGCAGGATTTTGATGAAGTAGCAATAGTTAATATTTGTTGCTTAGCAAAGAGCAGTTATAATCCTGGCTTTGGAATAAATCCAAGTAGGGAGGGAGAAAGAAGTCATTCAGCAGCAGCACGAAGTGGTTTTTTTATCTATGCAGACACACACAAACATTGTTAGACAGCATGAAGTGCTCTCGTAGCAAATTGTTTGCTCTCCCTGCTGCTGAGCTGAATCTCCTCCAGCACAAGGAGGTTCCAGTGCCTGCACCCAGACCTTGTCCAGCTCAACACTGGGTCACAGACCTTCCCAGAGAATAGACCTCCCACCAGTGTAATTACAGAATTAATTACAGAAATGTGTGCAGCACCTTTGTCCCACCTGTGTGAAGGGCAGGAGGCTCTTTGGGAAAGCCCTGAAAGGTGGGGGAGCTGCTCTACAAACAGGGACCTTGAACCGATGCACTCAGGACAAACATCCCCATCTCTAAAACTGGGATGGTGCTGCTCTAAAACTGGGTGGTGGCTGCTGCACATCAGGGTTTTACAAATCACTGGTAAAAAATAGTGTATTCTTCTCACTGGATGCAGTTATAGAAATGCAGGGTTGTGGTACCAGTTTGGACAGTGAGAGTTCTTTCAGCCAATGTATTAATTAATTAATTTTTAATTATTAATGTCTTGTCTTGAGAAATACCTTTCTCTTGCTTTCTCCCTTCCATGCTTTCTATGTTCCCTGGGATACGTCCACTACTGGGTTTAGACTGATTAAAGGTAGGGTTGATTTCAGCTTTAGGCATCAATAAGACTCTTCTCTGCTTTTCATTGTCACATCTGGTACTTTCTTGTGTCCAGTCCTCTTATCTTAAAAGGTGCAGCACCACGTGGCTTTTCCCTAAAAAACATTCTTTTAAAATGAATTACTAGTTTGGTCTTTTTTTCCTCCAAATGGCTTTTCAATATTTCCATCAGAATCCCTGCAAAGAGGTGAGATTTTCTGCCTCATCACAGGACTAGAATTGGCCAAATGGTTGTTGAGGAGTTCGAGTAATATCTCCTGAAATGGAGCCAAGCAGAGCATGGATCCTTAGCAGGAGTATTTAATGATAAAAGTTCTTTCTGCAGTGTGTCTGCTCAGGAGGCAGCACAGCTTTCCAGCTGTGTGTGCAGAATAATTCAGTGACAACTTCTTCTGTTAGAGTGGAACTTTTTGCAATGTCACTTGCACTGGGGTTTTAGATCAGCTAAAAGTAGACTGGTTGAAGTGCAAAGTCTTCTTCCATTCCACAGGCAATTGGGTTTCTTGGGTGTATACAAGTTTTTGTGGTTTAATAAGACTAGAGAAAAAAAAGTCAGCGACTGAGACTATTTCAGCAACTGCTGTGATGAAAGAAACCAGATATTACAGATTCATTCTGGGGCATGAAAATATTTATGAAGCATGAATTTATTAGAGGCCTTAAAGTTCTTAAAACAGCTGCTGTGCATCTTGCAGCCGTACATGTAGGTTTTATTTGAATATATATAACACTATTGCCAACAAAGATCGCAATCAGAGGTGAACCTTGCAGTGCAGCCCGGTGTTCCCTGGGATAACAGCGCTCAGAGAGTGACTGCGGGGATGTTAATTTAGAGCACATGCAGTCCGCTGTCCCGACTCAGCCTGCAGGGAGCAAAAGCAGCAAACGAGGGCCATGTCGAGATAAGGAGGTGATGATTTCACAGAGAGGCAGAGGTGCCAGTTCAGCAGTGTCACACGCTGCTTGTGACGAGGCACGGTTATGCAAACTCCCGCGATGGGAACTCCGAGCTGTGCAGGTGAGAAGATAAAATAAGGCCCTTAGAGGCAAAGCAATCCAGGCTTCTGTCGATGACTCGGTGATAAAGGAGCGGTGTCGGGCACTGAGAGAAAGAGCTGAGGCTTCTCACCATTCAATCTTCAATGCCATCATTTCATTCCCTGCTTTGCTTTCTTCTGTAACTCAGAGATGCTTTTACTGCCCTCAGTGCTGATCTCTAACTTGTACAAGCACATAATTTTAGCTGTGAGTTTCCATAAAAACATTAAGGAAACAGAGAAGATAAGTGATTTGCCAAAGGCCAAACAAAGCACCTGAGGTGGAGTCAGGCACAGAACCCAGTTCTCCGGGCTCGTTTGTTTAACTGCTTTTCCTATTTTCCACCACTTTTCTGTTCCCTGTCAGTCCCTCTATTCTTGTTTGAAGCATGGGGGACTTTATAACCCTGTATTTCTCACAACGGTATGAAAGCTCTACAAGAGGGAAATGCTCCTGATTGTTTCTGTTCAAAGATGGGGGCGTTTCTAGACATGTCACATCTGAAAAGTGAGTGACTTTTGGCACCTAGTCCTCAGTTTTCTGACATGAGAGACACATGCAAGGAATATCAAATACATGGCTGAAGCCAGACTGTGCCTCTCTAAGCACACTGTGCTTTTTTTCTATGCTGAAGGCCTAAAAAGGGAATTTTCTCTGCCTATCTAGACAGGGGAGCCCCTTTCAGGTATTATCTGCTGTACAAATATTGTCCTACTCCTTAAAGGCAGTTTCATAGAAAGTTGAAGGCAGTCTAAGAAGGAGAACATATCCCTTTATATGCCTTGGATAAGGTAAATGATATCAAATAAAATGAAGGATTAAAGCATGCTGGAGCTTGAAGCAATAGATATAAAAAGGACAAGAATTATTGTTTACTTGCATTTTTCAGCTGGGTGTGTGCAGCCAGTTTTGCTGAGGATTTATGGATCACATCAGTTAATTTGCAGCCTGTGCCAACAGCACCACACCAGCAGCTGTGCCCTGAGCTGCCCAGCAGCTGTGGGCACTTGCCCAGGCCCCTGCCCACCTGGTGCCACCTTCTCCTTACACTTTCCCCCTGCTAAACACTTCTCTCTTCTCACCATTTCTTCTGGTTACTTTAGCATGGATCACCAATGGCTTGGTAGTTCAAGATCCACTCAGAGATGTTTTCTTTTTCTTTATTTTCCTTTTCTCCCCCTTTTTTGTTTTAAATTGTTGAGGTTTAGGAGCTTTGTTCTCTGGTTATCACAATGTTTCAAAGCATAGATAATGCCAAGGGATCTCCTAGGAATTGTGTAGGAAGCGCTGTGGCTTGTACCTTCAACAAAGATTAAAATACACGTTGTAGTGATTTATGTGATTTACACATTTTATACTCCACGTTGCTAATAAGCACTGTGACAGTCAAAATCAATCTGAGTAATACAGCAACAAAATCAATGAAATAAAAGAATTCAGAGAGACAAATCAATATAATTATACTTCACATAGAAATGATCAGGAATTGTGCAAAGTTAAAGCATTAGAAGAGCGATGGAACAGAGACAGTTACACAGTTGGAAATGCACATGTATTTACAACTGTTTAACCACAACTATGTAAGAATTTCTATAAAGAGTTTAAACAAACAGAAAAGATTTCAGTCTATACACTCTGCTCTGAAGTGAGCTGGCCCAACAATGGAATTGTTCTCCAGCAATCAATCAAACCCTTACAAAGCATTTCACATTTCTAATGGCCAATGAGTAGGAATAACTCCAGCAACTCCAATTTTCCTCATTTCATCAATGAAACCAGAGGCTGGGTTTGGCTTTTTCAGTGTTTTGTGTTTGATAGTTGGAAAGTTTAGGTGAGGTGCTGACGTAGCAGGGATTACATTTAGGTTTCCATAGAGAATTCAGACCTCTGTGCTTTGTTCTCCAGAGTCCTTTTAAATTCCTGCAGCAGCTGTGAGGCAGAGGTTGGGCTGGAGGTGGGATTAAGGGTCTGGTTGGGGTGTGGGCAGGGGTCCAGAGCAGCTGGGATGGAGGGTGGTGATCTCTGGGAACTCTTGGCTAGTCTCAGTCTGGGAGTGCTTGCTGGTAGCTGGAGTGTGGCAGTCTGGGTGCAGAGAGGCTGATGGATTATTAAAAATAGATCTGGAGCTTTCTGAGACATCACAATACAAAATGAAACATCCAGAAATAATTTCTCCACCCCATTCCAGCTTTGAGCCTTAAAACAAAGCTTTGGTTTAGAAATGGTTTCTGCAGCTTTGAAAAGCATCAGCAGCAGATCTCCATCTCCTCCCAACTTTGCACCATGGCTGCAGCCTCAGGAGAGAGTTTCCTTCCAGTTAAACAGGGAGAAGGATGGATCTCTTGGCTCCTGGAGGAGGGAAGCAGAGCTGAGCTGTGGTAAAACATGAGGTGTGTTGGGCTTTGCTGTCCCAATAACTGTGGGGAGGCTTTGCAGTGCAGGGCAGCCAAGAATGGATGGAGAGGGCTGCAGGGCTGCTTCCTGATCCATAATTTTTCACTGGAGAGGTGTAAGTACCCTTGACCCAGTTGGCTTTGCCTTGAATTGATCTCTCCAGAAAAGCAGACCCAACTAATACCAGCTGACAAGCCCATGCAGGTGAACTCCTGGGGCTCATCCAGCTTTTTCTCCATGACTTTTGTGGCTGCCTCAATCCTCCTGTCCTGCACTCAGGGCATGTGAGGAGGCTGCAGGAAGAGCAGATGACCCGGGAGCACTCGGTGGTGGGAGCAACAACATGGAAGCCCAGAAATCAAGGCTCACTTAGAACATTTATTTTGCTTTGTTTCACACCTAGTGTTCCTCCTGTTAACCAGATCAAACTTTACCAGGCATTATGCAGCGTGTTGATCCACAGAAAAGTCCTTTCAGGATGAAAAATCTATTTGCTGGTGGGGAAAGGGTAATGTAGCAACCTGTGTGTACTTTGGTGAAAAAGGACTGCATAAAAGGGGACTCTCTTTATGTTTCCCTGGGTGATTCAGGCTGGCTGGGTGTGGCAGCCAGGGAAATGTGATCCACCAACTATTTACATAAACCAAAAACTGTTTGTCTAAGCACCAGGAGACAAGGGCTAAGCTGGATCAAGTGCTGTAAAGAATCCATTTTGCAGAATGATCCCTATTTGCCATCCAAAGAGGCAGGCAGATGCTTATATAGTACAATATAAGTTTTTGAGGAGTAGTTAAAGTCCTCTCTCTAACAGCATAGTCGAGCTTTGTCCTCTTGAGAGCTGAGAGTGTGGATGGAGAGAGAATGGTGGAGGAGTGCCTCCCAAAAGTCTCTTGAAGCCCTTCAAAAAATAGAACAAATACACTACAATACTTAAAAAAACAAATTGTTGCAAAAATAATTTCCATTTTGTACAGTGTTTACCAAAGCCACTGCAGAAATTTCATAATCATCTAATTAACCATACTGCCTGTCAAGTGGGTCTAGTTTCACTAATACTAACCATGTAAAGGTCTAACATGCAAATGAACCGGCAGAAAGGAGTTCAGAATTTAACATTAGGTGCTGATTTCACTACTGATAAATTGCTTTGATCCCTTGAGTCATGCCTTGTTGTCCTTCCAAATGAATGCAAGCACCTTCTCCTACAAGTGAGTCACCCCTGGAGATGGGGGCCAGCCTGACCTCGCTGCTGCCCATGTAACACTGAAATGGTTCAAAACCCAGGACGTGTTTGTCCTCATGGTATTATTGTGAGGTCAAGAAATGCTGTTCTTTCCATTTGACAGCAACGGGGCTGAGGTGTGAACTTTTGAAAATGTGTTGAAGCAGCAAAGTCTTGAAATTAGTGGGAGCTGCAACACCCAACAGCTCATGCTCATTTCTATGGGAGAGAGATGATTTCCCCAAGATAACTCAGGAAAACTGGAGCAGAGTAAATCAGCTCCGTGTTATAGGCAGCACATTTTCTTGCTCTGATGCAGTGAAATTTTCTGTTATCCTTTGTTATTCTAGAAATCTAATGAGAATGTATTTACGCTCTGGAGTTTATGCCTTCTTCACACGAACTTAGTGCGTTTGTAGAAGCCAAAGTCCCTGAAACAGGAAAAACTAAAGCACAGTAGTGCAAGCTTTTGATATTCCCTTGCATGTGAACACCAGCTCCTCCTTGGCACTTTCCTCCCTCACTGTCCTTGGTGTGTGCAGTTCTGGGTGAGCGGAACAAGGCGAAGGATGACTGTTCCTGCAGGAGTAAAGTCAGGGTTATTTTTAGCAAGGGAGGCTCCACTTCTGCAAGAGCAGTGAAATGTTCACTTCAGGCCTTCTGTTGTGACTGTGGTGAGGGACTTTCAACCATACAACAGTTCATGGCTTGGCTGATGCTTGCCCTCCAGAGGCAAAGTCAAATCTTAAAACACAGCATTCCTGTGAGACACTTCCACTGCCATTAATGCTTTATGATGTTCAAATGCATAAAGGGAATACTTTAAAGGCACAGACAGTTGACAGAGCAGAGGTCCAGATGCAAGAGGACTGGTTTGAAAGGCCTGTATGTTCAATATAGCTGTTCATGTCTTCCCACAGGTGCGTCTGGGAAAGGATATAGCACATTTTCCCCAGGACAGCTCCATGCATTTTGTATTCCTGATCAAGATCTATTCATTGGGCAAGTGCTGTTTAATCAAGCAGCAGGAAAAGGGTGTGTTCAGTAGTACAAAGAAATCTCATTCAAAGACAGTCCCGTTCTTAAAAGGCTGGTGTTTAAATTAGACCTGCCCAGACAGGTCTGGCATGTTTAGTGTGACCCCCTTTTACTGTGGATGTTCCGGTTATAACCATCTTACTGCTTCCAGTTAAAATGAAAACACAACTGCCATGGAAAACGTGGAGCAAACCAAGCTCCCAACACTTGCCAGCCTCTGTTTAATGATAAACCACTGCTACTGGAAAGGAGGTACAAGCAAAAATTTTAGAAAAGTAGATAGAAGAGGAAATTCAGTAGAGAAATTTAGAAGATAGTGAGCAAATTGACAAGGGCAGCAGGGAGAAATGATGTCTTCTTGGTTTACCCCAGTAATTGGGCTTCATAAGTTTTGATGCCATTTGGTCCTAAATGGCATCTGTGGCTCTGTGGCTGCCTTTGCTCCTACAAACCAAGCAGAGCACGTCCTCCTCTGCTGCATTAGCAGGAAAAGCTGCATATCATCTTTGATAGTCAGAAGAATGGTGTTCTTGGCTTTTTTCCTCTTCTTGGTCCTTTATTTCTGCTCTTCCAATGTTACCTATAATAATGATGAGTCTTAGAGGTCATCAAAGCTGATTTTAGTCATGTTGCCATGATATGCTATAGCTTTCTAAAAAAATGATTGTGTTCTGTGAGATGTGCAGCTTTTCTGGTGCAAGAACAGATCACCCTGGCCTTCCTCGAGTCCATCTGTTCAGGGTTTTCCCTGGTAGGTCCCTCGGTGTGTTGTAGCCTGCCTCTCTCCTTCAATCTGCTGGCAGAGGTGGCAGATGCTCAGCTCAGTGAGTCATGTGTGGAGAATGAATGATCCATCTGTAAACTCCATGGGTTTGGGGAGAAACTCCCTGGGAACCACTCCCAGGCCATGCTGCTCCTGGGGAGAAGTGCAAGTCCAGCACTGCCTCGTTTCACCAGGTGCTCAGTGCTCCCCTTCAGCCCCGTGGTGCTGAAGTGTCTGCAGAGAGGAGAAAGGTGTTGGAGTGTGGTGATAACTGGTGGGGTACCCCCTGAGGCAGCCCCAGGCTTCCCTTTCTCCTCGTTAGCTTGATGAAGCCTAGGAAGATGTTATGTACAAAACCATCTTATCCTTGCTCACACAGCACGGGAGTGAGGGTGACTTTGCTTTTGCTTGATGAGAGATGGAACAGGGCAGGATACAGGTATCATCCTTAACCTGTGCTTTCTGTCCTGAGTTATTGCTTCACAAGCAGCTTAGGGCATTTTCCAGGGTTTGTTACAAATAACTCTAAGTTTGGAGTCAAATAAACAACAAGTAGATGAGTTGTTGCAGGCAGGAGAAATCCTGAATGCTCCAAAATAGCAATCTCACAGGCAGGAAAGAGCAGGTGCTTTATTGATCAAGAAATGAGGGAGGTTTTGCCCAGTTGCTGAGGGCAATGAACATTGGTGAGATAAACAGGATAATAAGGTTTCAACCATCCCACTTTGCTAAGGATGAAAAGAAAACACAACCCTGTGCATGTGAGGTGCTGCAGTGTGCAAGTGAAATCCCATATTTTTCAAAGAGGATTTGCCATCACATCTAGAGATTTTAATACAGATCCATTGCAAAGGAGAGGAGCTCAAATATTTCTTTTCCCTTACTTACGTGAACTCAGTGTTGAAATCTTCCATCGAGTGTAGAAATTGCTGCCTCGTGGTTAGATTTTTCCAGATTGCCCCACTGCAGTCTCAGTGTCTAATCCCCCACCTCATTGTTGGGGAAGATCTTTGTCATCATCTTTGCTTTGTGCCAATTCCTGTCAGCTTTGGGAGGCAGAAAGGAGGTGGGAGGTCTGTGGGATCCCGGAGGGCTGCAGCTCTCTGGAGCCGTGTTGCTCTCAGCAGAAAGGCCCAAAGGAGCCATTTAGGAAGAATTGCTTAGTCTATAGTGATTTGGAGATTTACCATTGTAACTCCTTCCTTATAATCCTTTTTAAAAGCTGGATTTGAAGCAGATCAGGTCTAAGACAAGGCAGTTTCTGGGAGTACTGTAGCTTTCTTAAGATTGTTTGTGGTACTTTGAGTATAAAAATGTAAAGTAAAAATCACCTCCTTCTGCCTGACATTCTCAGGTAGCAAAAGCTTCTATTGTAGATGTGAATGTGCAGACAGAACCCTGTTGTGAGGGGTTTTTTTTAAACTGAATTTCACAAAATTTGATGCACAGTTGTATTTTTTCACCCAAGCTGAGTTCGGTTTAGGGGTCCCACATCATCTGTCAATCAAATCAGTCCTCTGAAGGCAGTGGTGATACTGCTCAGAGATCAAATTGAGTCTGAGAACTAAGTTACACTCTGGTAAAATTCCTTTTTTCTTATTTTTGTTTTTTAATCTTAGTTTTCTTTTCTTTGTTCATCTTTTATATTTTGTAGAATATGTACAGAGATTGCTGGTTTTCCATACCACAGCTGGGGTGGGGATGTTTGCTAAGCAAGAGTCCCAGGTACTAAAAATGCTGGAATACGTTCTTGTTCCAACATCTGAGGCACTTGCCTGCCTGTTTCCACCACTATGTAGCTGTCAGCAGGGCAGTTTATCAGGCTTCCAAGGAAAAGCTCTTGTCAGAGTGGGAAAAGACCCAACAGTACCTGTTAGGGAATCTCAGAAATTGCATAAACACATCCAAATGTTATCTTAAGACTCTGAGGCATTGCAAAGCATGAAAGAAATACTTAATATCATGGAACAGCTAGCTGGTTCTGTTTTGCCTAAAAATGTGTTAGGAATATTTCTGATGCTAAGGCTTGTTCGTTTCTTAGGGAGCTGTAGAACAGATGCATTTACAAGTATGAATAATGGGAAACAGAATTTCTGCACAATGCAGACAATCCTTTCATGTTACATCATTCAAAGCAGGGTATTCACATGGGGATATATTCAGGCAAAACTCCTCAGCCAGAAGACCAGGCTCCTCTGCTTGGCTGTGCTTTTAATGTAGGAAACTTTTGGTTAAGATTTGTGGGTATCTTTCACACAATGCATCAAAGAGCTGAAAAGTTGAGGATAATCATTCCCACACATGAATCTACGTGCACTGCAGTGCGAGCCCTTCTGTGCTTCCTGCACTTCAAAAATGATCCTTGCATTTGCTCTTGGAGGTCCTCAGCAGTGCAGACAGCTCAAGAGACACTTCTGAGGTTACTGAGTTATCAATCCAGTGAAAAATGGTAATATTAAAAAAAATTGAAGAAATAGGTGTAGTACAGAAGTGTGTTAAGAACTACATTTATTTTCTATGGATAAATTTCTTGATAAGGCAGAAGTTAAATTTGCTTTTAGAACACACATTTCAAAGCAAAGGGAATCAGTGTGGACAGCCAGCTTCGCTGTCTATTTTGAATGACTAACATCATGATGAGAAGTTTAGACTTTATATTATGATAAATGATGTGATGGAGGTGAAGGGAAGAAAAAAAAAATGCATATTTTGTGCTTTTTTGTGTGTGTGTTTTACAGTTGTGTGCCATTTCCAATAAGGTGTCTAACTCAGAAATGTTAATGAGTCTTTGGATGCCACAGCGAGATCCCAAATACCTTAGAGTCAGGAACTCGAGTTTCCAGAAAACATGTAGCACCATGTGAATATACAAAGATCTGGCAGCATAAATGAATGTGTAAATGTACATAAGGCTCGTAGTTAGTCATGCAAACCCCGAGCTGCAGGCCCGGCCTGTGCACGGTGTGTAGGCTGAGGTAAACGTGCCACAGCCCTGTGCCTATCTCTGCCCTGGCTGCTGGCAGGGTGTCTCCATCCTGACACGCAACAATCTTCGCATTCCTGTCCGACCTGAAGCCTGAGTGAATTTAATTAGGAAAACTTGATGCTAAACTGTCCCGCCTCAGCGCGGGCCTGCTGGGCTCAGCACAGCGAGGATGTGGGGAGTGTGTTGGGACAAAATCCTCTCTTTGTCCTCTTCCCCTCTGAGTGTGAGAGGGTGAGCAGGGAGAGAGGATTTTTGGTGGCTGTTCAGAGACAGAGTGACCCACCAGGGCCTCCCAGAGCTCAGGCCAGGGCCCCCCCCTGGGTGCTGAGCCAGGAGCCAGCCATGCAACCAGATGCCACTGCTGGCAGTGCTGAGGAGAAAAAGCATCCAGACTCTTGGCACCTGACTCTTGCATCTGCCAGGCTTTTCCCCCGTAAATGGCCCCGTGTGCCACTCCAGAGAAGGGGCTGAGCCAAGGGGAATGAGCTCCATGCGCCAGGAGGAGGAGGCTGCCCAATATGCCCGACTCTGCCCTTGCTCACTGGGCTTCCTGTGCAACCCTGCTAGAGTTGCGGAGTTCCTGGTTTGACACTCCTTTGGTCGAGTTTTTAAAAGCACTGTTGTTTGGAGAAATGAAGCAGTGCTGTGATTTTGATGTGCTCAGTGCTCTGCTGGCACCTGGGCCCCAGCTGGGTGCTGCAGCCATCTGGGGCAGGCAGGCCTGACTGCCAATGCTGCCTGACCCCGCTGCCCAGCCTGGTACAGGGGCTGGCAGCTCTGCCAAGCTGCTTGGCAATCCATTTCTTAGCAAAGAAGTGACTTTTAGGGTTTTTGGTTTTGGTTTTTTTCAGAGGTGGTGGTCTTTTCCAGGGCAAGAGAAGAAAAATAATTCAACTACGCTCTTTCTCCATAAACATAATCTGTACACACCTAATCCTGATCTCAGTATTGCCAGCACTGAATTTCACACATTTAGTTATGGACAAAGACTCCTTTGCAATGCCACGTGTTACCTGAATTTTGAGCACTATAATATGAACTATCAAGAGACTGTGTGTTTTATTTTGGATTTTATGTGTCGGCCCAAAGCTGTATCGCAATGTTGTCTTTGGCCAGGACTGAACTTCACTGAACATTTAAAATAACAGATGCTGGCCCAGGCCTTCAAGGATAAATCTGGTGCATAGGTGGTAGCTCTCTGACACTTGCCTTGTACTTCAGTCAGTGTTTGCTGTATTTGCTTCAGTGTGGTTCACACTCAGGGAACTGCTGCTGTGAGGAGCAGGGGACTTCTGGAGGAGAGGTTGCCAAGTTCTGTGGGGTGGTCACATGCTAGAGTGAAGGGAAGAAGCATTTCTGCAATGAAACCAGACTGAGATGGGATTGTTCTGCCTGGAGAAGAAAATGGAGATGTTTTAGCACCTTCCACTACCTAAAGGGACCACAGGAGAGATGGGGAGAGGCTTTTGACAAGGGCGTGTAGTGACAAGACAAAGGGGAATGGCCTTAAACTGCCAGAGAGCAGGGTTAGATGGAATATTGGGAGGGAATTCTCTGTGAAGGTCATGGGGCCCTGGCACAGGGTGCCCAGAGAAGCTGTGGCTGCCCCTGGATCCCTGGAAGTGTCCAAGGCCAGGCTGGATGGGGTTCGGAGCACCCTGGGACAGTGGGAGGTGTCCCTTCATGGCAGAGGATGGCACTGGAAGATCTTGGAAGTCCTCTCTGCCCCAAACTATGCTATAGCTCTATAACTTGCAGTACTGTATTTTCAGATGCATAAAGATACCTCAGGGCACCAAGAATTGCTTCCTTTTACCCCTTATTGGCAAAAGATTTATAATTATAAATATGTGGACCATAAGACTGGTTTTGCTGAAAACTTATTTGAAGAATCTAATTGAAGGAACAGAATGCCAAAACTTTAACAAAGGCTTTTTTTTCTTCCCCCATCTGTTTGATCAGGTGTCTTGGTATAGAAGGTGTTTTAACAAAAGGTTGTGCAGATGGTAGTGAAAACATTCAACTGTTTGACTAAAAATAATTTCCTTTCTCAAAGAGGTAGTGCTTTCACAGATCTCATTAGTTCAACTGTTATAACTTCCAGGAGTAGCCACAGGGTACAAAATGCCGGGGTTTGGTGGCACAAATTTATAAGCAAGAAATAAAACAGTGCAAGAAAAAAATAAGTGAATTCTTAGCTTTAATTTTGGTGTACACATCCAAAGGAATTACACACTTCCTCATTTGCTCGATAAATATTATGCATTCCTTTATTTGCCACATCATGTTCACTCCAATATTGTTTTGCCAC
Organism: Polioptila caerulea; assembly: GCA_013397295.1. Classification (NCBI taxonomy): domain Eukaryota; kingdom Metazoa; phylum Chordata; class Aves; order Passeriformes; family Certhiidae; genus Polioptila; species Polioptila caerulea. The sequence continues at coordinate 144,248 of VYXF01000214.1, forward strand.
CTCTGTTGTGCAGGCTGGGTGTTAATTGTGGCTGGTGTAGCAATGCAAGGAGCCCGTGCTGATTCACAGGGCTCCTCTCATTGCCTTGTTATTTTGCTGCAGTGGGATCAGCTCCGTGCTGGTGCTGTGCAAGCAGAAAGGCAGTCTGGAGGAGTCTGCAGTCTCAGACAGCCTGTGTGCCTTACTCCAAACTACAAGGTCTGTCTGATTCTGCTGAGTGAGTCACAGTTTTGTTTTGCCATATTCAGATGACACCTCCTGCTCTCAGTGAACACATGCTGGAATAGCCTGGCAGCATAACCAAACAACAAAGGAGTGCTGCTGATGGCTGACAGCTCTGACAGGTGCATTTGAAACTGGAGTCAGTTTTGTCATCGTGCACAGAAAGGAGCATTGACACTGGAGAAATAAGTAGATTTTTGAAACGTAATTTTGTAACTCTGCCAAACTACGAACTCCAAACATTGGGGTCTTCCAAGCAGAGGTTTTCAGATGTAGAATTTTTTAAAATTTTTTTTGAGGGCACTTAAATATTTCATTCTTTAGCAGAGGATTTGATGTGGCTGCTGGGGGAAGATTTGCCCATTCTGCTTTGCAGAGAGCAGGATGACTCTGGGGTTCTTTCTGTTCCAGCCCTGTAATTTTTCATCACAAATTGCCTTGACTGGTTCAATGATTTTTGTCATTGTGCAGGTCACTAACATTCAGTCATACTCTGAAGCAGAATTCTTGTGTTAGCCTTTTGCAGACTTTGGGTTCATCGTGTTTGTGCTGTGGGAGGAGAACAGGAACTGAAAGGCCCTGCTAAAAACAAATGCCTTGGATGACATTTGTTTTATTCTTTTTTTTCCTTTTACCATAATCTCTCCTTATAAAGGTGATCACAAGAGAAATTTAGAAATTCCAAATGATTAGAGATTTTGTTTTACCTGTAACCTATATCCAGCTGTCTGGAAAGATCTGCTTTTTAAGGAGAATTGACAGGAACTTTGAGATCATAAATAAGGTCACTTGACTTGAGACACAGATGAAGCAACAAGAGACTGTCTTTAAACAGAAGTGGTAAAGCAGATGGAATAAAATAGATTTAGTGTATTTCTGGTGTAATTCTGAGCTATTGGTGAATTTAGGACAAGCACTGACTATGGAAGGTTCTGTCTTGAATTCTTCATATGCTGAGAAAACATTAAAAGGTTTTTGGTAGAAAAAGTATGATGCTAGTTTGATAATGTCTTGATAGGTTAATAATTTGTGTCCTTCTCACAGTCAGACACACAAGACTTGGCTCCATAAACTGGGGTCTTCAAAAAACCCTCAAATTTCTAATATTGACAGTTTTCCATTAAAAGAGTAAATTCACAGCATTAGCACCAATATGAGGCTTTGGTTGTCATTTTAGGGTGAACATTTCAAGCATGGTCCCTTCTTCCTTGGAAGATACAGCCCTCCTTTTCTGGGTGTGAAATGGTAGAATTTTACCTGTCTAAAACGAATAAATTTTTTACCCCTAAGTGTGAATATCTTCTGAGCATGCAAACCAGTCAACTAAATTAAGGTAGGGACCATAGCATTTTTGTTTGGAAAATTACATCTAGTTCTTTAGAACATCAGCTCCACGTTTAAAGAAGTCTCAGTGTATATTTTTACATGCACAATTCACAGCTGCAGACAAGCCTAACGAGCATTTGGACTTGACTTTCTTCTTGAAAAAAATCTGACTCTCAAATGCATTCTTTTCTTGTGAGGCTTAGGAATATTGATTTAATTTTTTTTTTTTTCCTTAATGACTTATGTGTCAGACCACCCTTCATTTCTAGTACTGAAATGAAGTGACAGTCTATGGATGGCTGTGGAATAAGCGATGTCTTGGTCATGGCCCAACACAGATTTCAGGCGCAGCACTTCTGCCTCCCTTGCCAGCCTCTGAGGCTAAAAGTCTGCCTCTGTCCCAGTATCTCATCTGCTTTCCCACTTGAACTCGAAAAAAAGGTCAGGCCTTGACTTTACAGGTCAGTGCAATGAGTGGCAACAAACTACACTGAGGAGGGGAAATAAAAACCCCTTTCAATTTGTGTGTTGGGGTCAGCCCCAGGCAGGACACGAGGTTTGTGCTCTGTTCTTCCAGCACAGGGGGAGTTTCCCTCCCTGCTCTCCACACTGTGAGGTGCTGGGGGCCTTTTGCTCCCGAATTCTTCAGCACAGCCAATTCCCAGTGACTTGTCCGAGCATCCATTGCCCGAGAGCCTCTCCCGTGGAGCAGCGGTGTCTGTGTGACGGGGCTGCAAAGAGGGATTGGGAACACAGAACTGTCCTGTCTGATGAAGTGTGTGAGCTTTTAAGGCCTAGACACCACTTTGACAGTTTGCTTTATGAAAGCTCTGTGTCGCTGTTTTATCTTTATTTCCTTTTGCTTAAAATTCTCCTACCTGGAGCTCTGAACACGTACCTGTATATATAATAAATATAAACATATGCACATACTATGTCAACATAAAAAACTCTCATTTCTGTATCTTAAACTCTGCCAAAAAAAAACAGTTTAGAAGTGAACACAGACAAATTCTTTATCTGAGCCCAGAAGGGACTGCAGACTCTGTGATTACGCCTCTGGTTCTGCTCAGTAAAATGTGGCACAGCTTGGCTAAGGATGTGCTGAAGGTCCTAAACAAGTCTGGCAGTGCTGAAAATCTCGTGGAGGTGTTTTGCTTCTCAGTACATTCATGTGACAAACTGTTGGCTGGGGTGCTTCAAGCTGAGGAAGAGCTTTACAAACAAACAAGGAACACTGAGGGAACAAACCTGACATTTTGTAGAGTGCCATGCAAAGGTGTATAGAAAAAAATAATTCTGAGAAAAACCATATGGTGTTTCTGATATTCCTCTGTACAGAAGTTCAGAAAACCTTCTAGTATGTCCTTCAAACTTGGGTTTGTCAGATGATTAACATGGAATTAACAGAGAAGAAATGTCAGATAAGTGGGAGAAAAAGATCAAGCGTTGCCTGAGACGTAAGGAAATGGCTAAAATGGTGTAGAGCATTGCCTTATTCTCCTCGTTTGAATATTATGCCTCCCAACAATGAAAGGAGAGGGAAGCAGGTGTGAAAAACACCATGTGATGATTGCCCTGTCCTGTCGGGCAACTAATGGAGACTCAGCTGCTTGCTGTTATCCAGCCCTGGGATTACAGAATAAACATGTCTGGGATTTAGCATAGGCACTGAAGGGCTGGTTCCCATGCTCTGGGATGGGTGTGCAGGGCCTTGCTCTGGGTTGTAAACAGTGAGTAGGGAATGGGGTGAAGAGTCCCTGTCCTGTCCCCTTGGGTGCAGCACTGGGAAACATAGCAGGGCATGGAAGGGACACGCAAAAAATCCAAGCTGCTGCAAAGAACTACAGAAAACCCCACCAAACTTCCATATGAATGAATAGAGTTCTCTGTAATATTCATCTGCTGGTTGTGCACCTGAGTTCTCAGCACAGTTTTGCTCTGGGTTGCTGTTCCAAGCTCTTTGCCACATCACTGTGAGGAGAACTGATTTAAGTGGTTTGTCCCCTAAGGAAGCTGCACCTTTCAATAAATGCTGCTTGTGCTTCCACACAAAGGTGAAATAGGATTGTGCTGCCTGTTAGGGGTAAAAAAACCCCCATAATCCTATTTTTAGTTAATCCTAGAGCAGAACGTGTCAAGTGGGAAAATTAATTACAAGAGGCTGTCCCCTACATATGATATAAGAACTTGAGGAAGGGAAATTCACTTATGTATCAAGAAAAAGTGGGGAAATGAGGGATACCAGAAGTTTGTTGTATTATTGCTGAGCCAGTTTCAATCCCACCATGGTCAGATACCAGAAAGCTGAATTGTCTTCACTTCCTGGGAGTTAATTTATATTTTGGTGGATTTCAAGGAGGACTTGTAGGGCAAGCAAAGCAGCTCTCTATGAAGCTTATGAAAACTTGTGATGTATTTTGTAACATCCACACACTGGATCCAAATCTCAGATATCCCATTAATTATAAATTTTTGCAATGAAGGCAGCCTGCAGTGACCCACTAATGATTAGCACAGGAGCAAGATGTTCCAGGAATTCCTTAGCCACAGATGAAGTTTGGAAAAGGAATTGGTTGCATAAGCAGACTTGCTTCCCAGTAAAATGTTTAAATCTTGAAATTTTAAGGAAATCAAAAATTTGCATGAAAATAGGTTTGGCAGGTAATTTATCCTACAAAGTAAGGAGAGGAGTGGTGAATGTTGAAGTGTTTTCTTTTTAAAATTAAAGTTATTGATTTTTTTCATTCCAGAATGACAGTTTTCTTTGTTAAATAATAGCCATAGTTCAAAGAAATATTCCCTTTTGAGTAAAAAAGAATGTTTCTGTTTGAATCAATTATAAGGCCTGTGTGTGTACAAATTTTTCTTTCACTAAGCAAAAATTGCAATAATTAGAGAGCTTGTTCAAGAGGCTGTGATTCACGTAGAATGTCTAAAAAGAAAAGTAACAATATTTTGTCTTTTTGCATATGTTTATTCTTGCTATTTAGAATTTAATAACAGGAGAATAAATACATTTTCAGGGAAAAGAGATAATTGTTTGAGAAAACAATGGAGATTTCTTTTTTCTTTCCTTGTGTCCATTGGGCATATATGCAGATTTTCTTCCACATCTTGTTTGCTTTCTTGCCCCAAATATCTACAGAATGAGTGAACTGTTGGGATATTTTTGTCCTCTTATGCAAATTACATGAGTACATAATTACCTGTTACAGTAATTGCTTGGTTCCTGCACAGAGGTAGCAACTAAATGCAAATAAAGCACACAAATACCTGAATATTTTGGTATTTGTTTCATGTACATGAAAATATGCGTCACAGTTTCTGTGTAAAGATGATCATCTCATTTCTAGTGAAATGCAAACGAGTTCTGAGCAGCATATCTCAAGATCTAAATTCAATTAGACTCGTGTAATGATCTGTCAGGAGGGCATTACACGCAAGGTTTTCTAGATATCAAACCCTTTCTGTCTTGTATCAAACACTCGAACAAAATAATTGTGAATTAGGAGCATGAAGAACTGCCTCAGGATCGTGAGATTTCCTCTCAAGGATGCTCCCACAGATCTGTCTAAAGAACAGGGTATTTATCACCCTACCAATGATTCCCTCCCCACTGAAGGATTAGATGAGGACAGGCTTAAAAATCACCTTTGGCAAAAGTTGGTGCTTGGGTTGGGTTCTCTGATCTGGGTTATTCCAAGGGCTCTGTAATGAGAATGTGCCTTTTGCTGTATTTCTTGAAGCCTCCCAAAATCTTCTCACCTCTTACACCCCAGACAGTTGCAAATTTTCATATATTTTATGGCGTTTGGTCCAGATTAAATGAGATGGACACCTCAGCCTGATTGGTGGCATTGGAAGTGATGAATGCTTGGGATTGTTCCCTTTTCCCTGAAGACTCTGAAATCTCCCCAGGATGGTTCCAGTATGGAAGGATTCCACATGGCTGATTCAGCCTGGATAGTTTATCTTTTGAACACCACTGACCACAAATTACCTGGTCTTCTGTGGCCATTAATTAATAGATTCCAATAGTGAGCAGCCAATTACAGGATGATTATTTTTCCCTTCCCCCTTGTATCCTTGGTTCTTTGCATTCCTGCTTTCCTTTTTTCCACAAGAGCCAGCCCAGATCCCACATGGGACTGACCCCATTGCTGCTGTATCCTCACCTTCCTCATTTTTCTGATGCCTTTGATGCCATCACACTGCTCCTGCTTCCTAAAATCTTTATTTTTGCTCTCTGTGCCTTTTCTCTCACAATTGTTGCATTGCTTACCCTGTATGTGTTTCCCTGTTGATGTCTCTAGTTATCTCTGAAAGTCACCTGTGATAAAAAAAAGAATGATGGCATTGGTTTTATTCTTTCAATTTGTTATTTTTTAAAGAGGTTGGTATTGAACATGGAAATGAAAAGACAGCAAGAAGTCTTTTGCAAAGGTAATATCTTTTATCTTGTGAAAAGATGGGAAAAAAACCCTTTCATTTAGATGAAAAGATAAACAGATTTTTAGATGTAGTAAATTCTGTGCTTTCAGCCACTCACTTGAGTAGCTGGGTAGCTGAATTGTGGCAAGCCGGCCCAACACGTCCTGGGATTTTATGGGAATGCTGTAGAGCGGGGGCAATGCAGGTGAAGGAGGAGTTTCTCGCAGGCTCCCAGTGCAAACTGGTCCAACTGGAGGCTGGGATGCTTTTCAAACACCCTGTTTCTGGGAGGAGCAGTCCCCAAAGCACCTGTGTTCAGCAGTGCCTTTGAAGAACACTTTGCAATCTGTGAGCACAATCTCACTCCTGCTCAAGCTGCAGATTAAACCGAGGCCCGACATTTGGTGGTGAGGTGGCAGCAGCCTTTTAAAAAGAAATGATTTATAAACACAAACTGTAGCTAAATTTTTCGGGGAACTGGATCTGCAGACATCAATGGCACGATTAGAAACACCGTGGGGAGTACATGCATAAAGCTTCTTTTAATTCTGGGCTTTTCAAGCGTTTAATAGCTTGACAGCAACATTTTAATAACAGCCGACTAGGCCCAGTTTTGGCATTCACCACACACGGAAACAGCTCCTGGAACTTGTCCATGGAATAGTGAATTCTGTTTCTGCAGGCTAGAGCTCATGTGGAGATAGAGCCGAGATAGAGCACTTGGAATTCAGGCCGCTTTGCCATCGCTGGCTGCTTGGGAACGTCCATGTTCCTGTTCCAAAGCCACCCCTCAGCAGGGGGCTGTGCTCCATGAATTTTTCAAGGCACGCTCTCTTCCTGAGCTGACTTCCCCGAGCAGTGCTGAAGAAAGTTGTCGTGCAGCAATGAAGTTTTGTGGTTGTGGAATTTCGTGGCGTGCTCCGTGCCCTTGTCAGTGGCAAGGCAGAATGGGGGCCATGTCTGGAGACCCTTGGGAAGCACTCCTGAATACCAGGGCTCCTGTCAGTAGCTACTGCCTCGAAATAAAGAACAAGATCTGACCCTTCTGAACCTTGGTTTTAACCTTAAGAAGGGAAAGTGCTTTAAGAAGGAAACAAAAAGGCAATTTAAACTGAATTGAGTTTCAAAGGACTCAAAAAATCGTATTTCCTGGTAGTACCATATCTTTGGTTCTCTGTTGCATCTAGTACAATGCTTATAGCTCTGAAGGAAAAATGTAAATATGCTTATAATTAATCAAACTGATGCTGATTGCTACAGGAACAGTATGAACCAATAAATACTTTATCCAAGGAAAATGAAAATTAAGACTATTTAGGCTATTAAAATGGAACTGCTACTTAGGCTTTTGCCTCCAAGAAGACTTCAGTCTTCCATCAGAGTCTAGACTAGGCTTAGTCCAAAACAATTATCTGTATAGTGCTTTTCTACTTCAGTTGTTCTTTGGTTTCTCTTTGTGGGATGTTGCTTATGTGAAAAGAGGAAATTGAGTTTAAAACATACATTCCTATTGAAAGAAATCTCCAGGTCTTTTTTTTTCCTTTTATAAATTCAAGGTCTCACTCAAATTTGATATTTTTTTATCCTTTCCCAAAAGGTCAAAAAAAGACACTGTTTTCTAACAAACACTATAGTAGAAATGAGATTCACAAGGGGTTTCTCAGGGTTGTGTGTTTTTACATTTTAAGGTGTAAGAGAAATAAACTGCTTTGATTCACCACATTTGCATCTCACCATGGCAGAATTGCTCACCACTCGCCCAAATTCATCCTCTGACCTTGTTAAATTTGTGTGGGTTTTTGCAGGCAGGCGGCCTAAATATAGAAGCAAATTGCAAATATTGTTTGACCAAGTGGTCTCACACTGGCTGGGCAATTCTGCACATGCTGGCTGCACCAAATGCTGGGAAATTAATTAATTTACCTATCACTGAGCTGTTAATGTGGAGCAAGGCAGGCAAGCAGAGACAGCCAAACACACACAGGGCGTCAAGCACTTCAGTTTTGGTCTGACCTGTGCTAGGGGAGTGATTGTATGCTCTGAATTTTGCTCTGTGGAGGTTTCTCCTGCTCTTGGCTGGTTTCCTCCTGAGTCTGAGCCCTGCCCACAGCTCATGCCTTTGTCAGGCTGCTCCGGCTCGGGGCTGGCACAGCTGCCTGGCAGTGAATTCCCAGCGTGGCATCTCCTCACCAGGGTTAGGCATCTCTTCAGCTAAAAACATCACAAAGAGCAGTTGGAGATGGAGATCTGCACCATCCCTTTAACCCCATGGTGCCTCTGTGTGCAAATAGAGCAAATGGTTTGAGGAGCAGAAAAAAATTGTGGATGCGGTGAATAATTGTGCCAGAAAATGGAAGCGCAGAAGGGGAGGTTCCTTTAATTGGATTATGAGGTTTTTGAGCTTAATTTTTAAGGGAGGTTTTCTCCCACCCTGGGTTCTGCTGTTAATGAAGAGCAGAGGACAGGGTCCCTCTGGATTCCTGTGCAAGTAATCAAACATCATATCTTCAATATTGAAAAATGTCAATGTCATTTGTGCATATGCTTGTTTTTAAGCACGTGAATGGTCTCATTGCCATCAAATACAAGTCTCCTTTGCAGGTGCCTGATTTGGTTTAGTTTGCCATTAAAAATTGGAAAAATTCAGGTGTCAAAAGCTACCTTTTCCTGACGTTATTCAACAAAATGTGTTGAGATGTGCTGTAACTTCAAAACCCATGTAAAAATTGGGAGCACCTTTAGTTCACATTATGTTACTGCTGTATATGCTGACTCCTAATATCAACAACGATTTCAGGATCATTCATAAATTATTTCCATTTCTTCATGTGCAGGACATCCATTAATGTTGGTGGCAGGTCCAGGCTGGACTCATTCCCCTCCTGTGCCAGGCTGGGCCCTTGGGGTACAGCTCATTACTTTGTTACCTTCCACTGAGCAGAAGCTGCAAAAAAGCATTCAAAATGTGCAAAATGTAAGAATTACACATTTTGTAGATTTTTTTTTTTATTTCTAGATGATAAAGGAGCATTTGACAACCTCACAAAAAAAACTCTTGCCTTGCATTGGTAACAACACATTTTATAATCCAGATAGTTTTAAAGATATTTTTCAACTCTTCCATCTGGATTTCTCTCAGGATTAAGTTTCTACTCTGGTGATTGCAGTGGTTAGATTAGTGGTTTAGGTGACTGGTTTTGAGGGATATAAAAGCAGCTTTTAGATGTTTCTTACATTTCACTGCTCCTTTTAAGGTAGTAAAGCCCCACATTTCAATGTAAAGATGTTTGCTGCAGAAAAATCACGACCAAAATAAACAGTTAAGATTTGAACAAAACTGATCACTCAACAGCATTTGTATGATCCATAGACTTTAATCCCTCTTACTAGGGAATCTTCTCTGGGTTCAGTGGCATTGTTTGTTTTAGTTCCCTAAAAAATGCACATGATGGGAAGAGGTATGTTGATAATAATGTGCTGTGAATAGCATGAAGGCATTCTGTGCACAGCGTATCATATCATCCATCATTAAGTTTTTCTTCTCCCTCTCTCTTGCTAATGGCAGCAAATCAAATATTTAAATGCATTTGTTAGTCCTACGTGCAACCGTAAGATTATGTGGAGCAGGAAAGAAGCAGATTGTGTAGCACAAAATTAGGCTGTAAAGTGCATTTTAAACTGGAGATTTGGTAATGGACACAGAGCAAATGAACTCAGAGAATTAACATTCGAATTTGCACTTTAAATGCCTCCTAATTGGCACCTCTTGGGATCCGTTTTGAACTCACCCAACACGATTTTTTTCTTTTTACTGAAAACAGTCAGTTTGGGCTGACAGCACCTGGGTCATAGTGAATGAGAGATGATGATGTATTTGGCAGCTTTTCTAGTTGAGCACTGACAAGTCTTGTTCTCTAAAGAAAAAAATCAAAACATATCAATCCACATGCTCACTGTACTGAGGAACTTCGTTGTCATATCCTTCAAATTGTTTTAATGTTTCAGCACTGCAGAAGTGAAGGCATAACAGAAGGAGACAACTATATGCAGTTTCACTTTGTTGGAAACAACTCCATAAGGAAAGCAGAACATAACTAGCAGAGTCCTGATAAGGTCATGTCAAACAAATTAATAGGAGATGGAAAAGAAAAGCTTAAAAATCATTCTTTTAAGCTGATAGTCCTGCTGGATGGAAGTTGGGCCAGCCCATGCAGTCCTTCTCTCTTGGCTTCCTGCCTTTTGTGGCTGCAGGATTCTGGGCTGTCTGGGTATTGACTAATCCTCCTCTGGAGTGTTTGTGTGTGTGCTGACCCCGTCTCCCACCCAGGCCTCATTAGAGCTGTTCACTGACTGCCATCCAAGAGCCACCTCCTGCCCCCTCTCCCAGATGACAGAAAGACAAGACAAGGTGACATCAGCCTGGCTTTAGATTATCTCTGAGAGCAGAACTGCCTTTCCAGAGCATGCACTGCTTCCAGCAGCTCTGCAGCTGGAAACCCTCCTCCCTGGAGGGTGGGTTTGTGAGACATCCAACAACGGGGGCTGAATTTTGGTGGTGGTTTGTGCATCGCAGTGCTGGGTCACTGCTCAGGTACTGACCAGCTCTGCAGCCTCAGATGTGGTGCCATCACAGGCTGATCCAAGCCCACGGGTAGAAGAGCAAGGATGTGCAGGAGACAATCCCCTCATGCCTTTGGGAGAAGGGTTGATTCCAGCCTCAGCAGGGGGATAAATGCTGAGAATATGTAAAGACTTTGGGGGAAAGGTTCCTTGTCCTCTCCTTGCCTTTTGGTCTGCACCAGCACAGTAGAGAGACGATTTCTGGCCTTATCTCAATGCTACAGACCCAGGCAGTTCCTTGAATTCTGACTTCTGGACCACCATACAGGAATTCTGTATTTTTCTCATAGAACTTTACAATTTTATTAATGAATACTTGAATTCTCAGTTACAATGAAGAAAAATAGTTCTGGATGCAAATATGTAGCGGGCTTCTTTTTTAACACAAAATCTGTAAAATGTATTCATTAATATGGCTGAGCTTTATTGAAGGACTTCATTAACTAAAGAATAGGATAAATATAATATGTATATATATTTTTTACCACCTTTGTGGTGAAGAAACTGAGAGTCAAGGGGAAAAAGGATAGAACAAAAGGTGTGCCCTGACATAAAAAGTCATAACAAGATCTGTGACCTTGAATTTGTTCATTCTGCCTCATTCTATTAAACTGCCCAAGGATTGCTCATTTTAGGTATCAATTACTTTTTTCTGCATTGAAAATAATCGAGTCAATAGGTTTGTGTTTAAATACAGCCTTGTTTGCTTCCCTGTAACCTGTTGCTTAGTTCTACTGACTAAATGTCCCGAGGCACAGTCTTCTCATCCTTTTGTCAGTGGAATCTACTTAATTATTCACCTTAGAGCAAAGATGTTACAATTACAGCCTTCCCTTTGTGTAAGTAACCAAGCATCTCTTTGACTGTTATGTTAACTGTTTAAGAATTAAAATATCTGCCTATAAATCTGGCCCTTTTATTCATGTGAATTCATGGGGGCCTGTTACTAAGCTGAGAAGTTGGGGATTTAATCTGATAACCACTATTTCACAGATCACATAGATGAATCTAAAGTTCTGATTAAAGGAGTGTGGGAAAGCATTTATGCATTTATTTTAGTTGGTTTGTTTTTGCTGGGTTTTTTTTTTTCCAAATGATTTCTGTAGGTTGGGATCTGGTGCTCTCTTTTTATTCTGTAATGATTTACAATTTTGTCCCTTCTATCCTCNTTTTATTTGGTTTGTTTTTTTTTTTTTTTTTTTTTCCAAAGGATTTCTGTCGGCTTGGGATCTGGTGCTCTCTTTTTATTCTGTAATGATTTACAATTTTGTCCCTTCTATCCTCAGCAATACGTGTGAAAGGAGCTGCCACTTCCAATATTTCCCAGTCTTGAAACCTTCCTGTAAATTTCTCTGCGTTTCCTGACCTCTCCCTTCCAGGAATGAGGGAACCCAGAGTGTATTCCCTGTTGTTTGCAGCAAACGTTTATTAACACATTTACCATGGCTGATCTCTGTTTGCTCAGGGTGGCACTGCAGAGACCCTGCTCACACACATCTCTAGTGAACCCCACTCGAGTATATCAGTGATAGAATCATCTGTGTTTCTTCTGAAGTTTTGGCAGTCAGTGTTTATGTGTGTGTGAATGCAGGAAAACAAAGCTTTGAAGGTTTCCCTATAAGGGACTCATAAGTGTGACCAAACACAGGCTGGAAACTCTCAAAGTGAGAGTTCTCCAAGTGGCTGCGGGTTTTAAACGCCTCGTTTTCTGATTTTAATTGGGACACTCCAAACTCCAGTTTGGGACCTGCAGGAAATGAGGACTCAGCACCTTGGGAGGACTGGTCCCTGATCAAACAGCGCTGGGCTCATTGAAATCATTCTCTGTGCTCATGACACCATGCCATGCTTTTCAATCCCAAGGTTGGTTTTTGTCTTTAGCATAAAGGTCATGTTAGGATTAAAAACAATGAGCAGCTCACAGCGTGTCCAGTGACCCTGTGAGAGAAATGGTAACGCATTTCACAGTAAAACCCACGTGTGCTGAGCACAGAGCTGTGGCCAAGAAGTGGAATTTTCTAATTACGTAGTCATTTTGAGAAGGAATGTGCTTGTTAGAAGCAGGCCAGGTGTGCACTTGTGATGGGAGCTGGGGAGGCTGTGTAATTACACACCTTGCATAATATAAAGTTTACAATAGCCGTACAACTGATGCAGCAAGATGTAAATACAGCAAGTTAAAGTGTCTGAAAGGACACCTGTAATCCAGCCTGCAGCTACTACAATTACATTTGAAACAGTCTTGCCTTAAGATTTATTAGCGTGTTAAAGTTGCCACTATTCTAAAACAAAAAAAAAGGGGAATACAGCAGAAAATTTCAACAATATCTTTGCTATGAGAAATGAAAGTTATTTGAGGAAACTTCCTGTATTTTCCTCAAAAGTCACATTGAAATCGCATTTCTCCAAATATTGTTTGATTCAATAATTATGCGGTAGTTTTCAGTAAATTGGTTTTATATTTGTAAAGGACTTGCATGGTGTGCGTCTGCCCGAAAGATCACCAAAACTTTTGCCCCTTTGCAACAAATTAAAAACATCAGGGCAAATTTAAAGAAAGAGAGAGGAGAGGGGAAAGAGAAACATTTCTACATTAGATTTTGCTGTGATTATGGCAGTTTCCAAAGCACTTCATCTTCAGGGTGTGGAGATTTAAGCTGAAAGATATCAGCAAGAATTCTCCAGTATTAGTGAAAAAGGCTCCTTGTAGGGGTGTTGCTCCCCACTGGGTGCTGCTGGGTGACCCCTGGGAGCAGGCACAGGGGGACAGAGCCTGGCTGGGTGTTTTACACCATTCCTGTCACCATTCCTGTGCTCAGCAGGGAGGAGATGCAGGAGGGTCCTGGTGCCACCCCTTGCCTGATGCTCAGTCCTGCAGTGCCCTGGTCCCCTCAGAGGTGCCAGGGACCTGTGTGAGGAGGTGACTCAGGGCCAGGCACAGCCCGGGGAGCTGCTGGGACAGGCAGAGGGGCTGGGAGTGCCCGCTGTGCCCCAGCCCTGCCCGGGCAGCTCACCCCAACTCCGGGCCACCCCACACCTAGCAATGCCACACCTCAGGTGTGTGCTGCATAAACATGAGGGCTCTTTGCATGAGCAAGCAACACCTTGGGAGAGGCTCCCAGGGCAGTGCTGGGATAATTCTGTGCTCTCTTTGTCACTGCAGGCCTTGGGTGTGCATGGAGGACCTCCTGTTAAAGCTCTCTTCTTTTGCTGTCCCTGCTCCCATCACAGCAGATTCTCTGTGGTGCTCAGTCATAGGATGTGCAGCCCCCACCTGCCCCCCTTCAGCCATAAAACTGGGTGTGTTAATTATAAAATAGGGAAAAATGAGTCTGTTTGTCTGATGGGTGGGAGGTTACTGCTCAGTTTTCCTCGTTTCTTTGCTGCTGCTTTGTGAATAACAGAACAAGCCTCCAGGACAGGAACTTAGCCTGAGCGATGCTCACAGCATTATTTCCTCCCCTGGCTGCTTGAACCACCCACCAGCTTTCCGAGCCTTGAGGTAGGAAAAGGAGCCCTGTGGTGGTGACCCATGGCAGGCAGGTAGCGGTGACAGCACCGAGGGCCCCTGGAGGGGAGGGTGTGTGCCAGAGGGGTGAAGTAATCCCAATAAAGGCTCTGAGGTTCCCGGCGGTGCTGACAGGTAACAGGCGGTTTGTGGGAAGGGAAAACGCTGCATCCATGCACAGCACCCTGTCCCTGGAAAACACAGCACAGGGAGGAGGTGGCAGCCAGTGCCAGGTTCTTGTAGACTCAGATCTGAGTGACCTGCCCTGATCACCGAGCTGCACCTTCCCCCAGGCACCTGAGCGGTTTGGCAGCGGGCAGGGAGGTGAGCAGGCAGGGTGTGAGTGATGCTCAGGTGCCCTGAGAGAGCCGTCAGGGGCATTGCCAGGGCTCCGGGAGCTCAGGCTGCCCTGAGCAGGGGATGGGAACTTGGCTGCACCGTTTGATCGTCATCCATACCCAGCAAAGCGGAAAAATGACAAACAAAGGGATCTTTCTGCTCATAATTTAGAAGGAAGTGTAAAATCTGGTGTGACAAGTTTAGTAAAATAAAGGCACGGGAAAGAGCCATTCAGTGCTCACATGCATTTCTTGAAGGAGAGCAGCTCGTCTTGGCTCTGACCATTGCCTTGTAAATTTAGGAAAATAGCTCTTTTGCAAACAAGTAATTCTTTGAATCTTCCTTATCACAATAAATTAACTCATCTTTCTATTTGAACACAGTTTTTTGAATTGAATGTGACTGACATGTAGGCAAATAACCTTCAAGAAAGAGCAAAGATTTGTTGGGAAAGGTGAAAGGAGAGAAACATGAGAGAGAAATTAGGACTTTGTAGTGGAAATATGGAAACCTGCATGAGAAGGGAGCTGGCAGGAAGGTGCCTTGCAGAGGATTTGTACAAAGCTTTGTGAACCATCCTTGCTCTTTTGACCTGCACTAAACACTGCTTCTCACCGCTGCTCATAGTCATTTTGGCTTCATTTTACAGAAATTAGATTGAAAATTCAAAATGAACTGCAGCAATTTAAAATTAGCAGCATGTAACTACTGCTGGATGAAGCTTGCAGTGGTGGTGTGCAAAACCACAGCTTCCCCCTCACCAAGAGAGACTGTAACCATGCTAAAATTGTGCCTCATTTTTATGGGGACTTTGCCTGCAAGAGAGGGACCTTCATTGTGTCAGAGTATGGAGAGTAGAGCAAAGACAAATGAATTTGTTTGTTTGTTTGTTTGTTTTTTTTGTAAGAAGAGTGAAAAGCTCACAAATGTTACTGTATTTGTGAAGAATATTCCTTGCTGTGAGAACTAAAGGGCTTAGTTTGCTAAGTTTTTTAAGAAGGGAGGTGACCTGGTTATATGTCTGAGTGCCTCCAGGGCACAGTATGCAATATATGTTTCTAATCTAGTGAAGAAAGACATGGGAAGAACCAAACAGTGGAGGAGAAACCCATTAAGTTCACCTTAGAGGTAAAGCATCAAGTAACAGGGCATTGAGCCTTGAGGGGAAAGAAATTATGAAGTGAAATAACAGTTTCTCATCTCGATCAAGAGGTTATTCTAAAAGAAGGGTTTTATTCAAACATAAATGATTGGATTTAAAACAGATTACAACAGATAAGGGGAAGAGCTGCAAATTCAGGGGTGGCCTGATGGCCCAGGGTGGCTCGCTGTGGCTTTCCTGAGTTGGTTATGGTCTTAAATAAATTAGGGACATGTCAGATTGGAATAGCAGAGCTCTGACTCTCTTCCTTTGCCCACTCTGACTCACACAACCTCTGTGAAGATCTCTCCCTTTGGAGGGTGGGGGGAGAGTGCTGGGCCTTTAGTTTACCAAACCTGTCACTCTGTATTTTACACTCTCCTGTACAGTACAAGAAATCTAAATCTTACAGTTGTGGCCGGATTCCAGTCCCTTTACATCATTTAGGTGGATAATTTGTTCCACTGTGTTTTTCTTTCTTCTCAGCTGTACTTTCCCTTTGAAGCCTCCAGCTACTGGGTTGGGGAGGTAAATTACAGTCTGTCTTAGGCCTGAATTGTCCCTCTTGTTTCAATTTTTGGAACTCACAGAATGGATTCATCCCAGGATTGCTTGCATTCAGAGGATTAAATAACTGGGACCCCTTTTCACAGAAGCTGCTGTGTGAAAATTGTTATGATACTTAAAAATGATCTTTTAGTACTTCCTTTCTGGAGGCTACAGGAGAAACAATGTTTTCTCTGTGTCATTAATTGCAAAAAAAAAGTTACTGAGCTACTTGCTCTGTTTTTAACATGTGCCCTCCTTGGCTTGATGTTGCTTCTTTGGTGCATGTGCAGGTTCATGGGGGTGATTTTTGTTTTCTGTGGTGACTGATAGACACACCTGTGTGAGAATTTGGCCCTAAATACTCATCACAGAATCACAGATATCTGGCTCCTTCAGGGAAATATTCTGGTGGCAATGTCTATGGTCATAGCAAAGCTGCAGTGAGATGTTTCAAGGGGATTCCTTCAGGGATTTTATGGATATGCTTTTTTGTTTTGTCATATATCCAGTCAAGTCTCACTTAACTTTGAAGCATCTGGAGTCTAGCAAAGATTGACAAAATTATAACAGAGGAAAAAAGCAGCTTTGAGAAATAATGGGAATTTTCACTCTCTCAACTGCTCTGGTTTCCATAGGCAGTTCAGCCTTATTCCCAAACTGCCTGGCCACAGTTTTGGAAAGTTTTTAACCCATCAGATACCTCTGAGAGACCCATCAAAAATTGAAAAGATGAAAACTGATCCTTCTGATATTTTAAAAGAGGAAAACCAAGAACTGAGCTGGAAGAGTAAAATCCTCTCAGGTTTTTTCTTTTAAAAGAAGGTGACTTGTACAACTCACCCTCATATCAGCATTGGGAACTGCAGAGTTTCTTCATCATCTGCTCAGTGTGAACATCCCTTTAATGCTAATTAATGCTTGTTTGGGGTGGACACCTGAAATCCAAGGGCTGGATTTTTTAACTGCATCATCAGGTTCTACTCGTGTATTTCTGAGGAGTTACTCTGGACAGATTTACACCATTCATGCTTTTTTTTTTTTTTATCTTGCACATATTTAGATTCTCTGTGTCCTAAACACAGACGTATTTGGAAGAAATAAAAATGTAAATGAAGAACTGGTTTGTGTTTGGAACAGAGCAGGAAGTGGGGATGTGCAAATGCTCAGCAGGTTTAGGGGTTAAACCTCCTCCCTTTAATTTTTACAATGGGTTCTCAACATCCAGTATAAACAAAACTCAGCAAATTATTCCTTGTGCTGTGCTCAGTTGTCCAATCACACACTCCTTTATTCCTTATAATATTCATACTGCTTGAAAAGTAATTGAGGCAACTGGGAAAGTGCTGTGTGAGATGCAGAGAAAGTCTAAACCACCAGGAATTAAAATGTTAAGCTGCCCAATGTACGAGTCACAAAACCAGGAAGTTATTATTTTAATCAATTCTTTAAAGTGTCCCAGACCTGAAGGAGAAAGTTAATGTAAAAGTTATAAAAGAAGCTTCTCAAAACCATTTTCAGGGGTGGAACAAAAAATAATTTGTTATGTATTTAATCTGTGGTGGAACTTGGTGTGTAGAGAGTTTTAAATATTGATCATATTGTGGTGGCTCCTGCACATGTGACAGGAGATGGGGTGAGATGAGATCCCACTGAAGAATTTATGAATGAAATATTATCTCTGCTGTAAAGAGCTTGGAGTTCAAATTCTGTGTTTTCAGAAGAAAAATCATTATAGATGAGAACAAAACACTAAAATCTCTCTGCAGAGCTGGAGTTTGTGTAACTCTGGTGGACCTTGGGTGGGTTAGTGGCAGGTGTGGTAAATAAATCCAAAGGGAAATGAGGGGTTGGGTCAGATTATTAGGTACAAATATTCTGTTCTATTGCAAACAGGGATATCTGGTGTCCCTCAGACCCACCAGAGTCACCCCCAGTGTCTGATTTGGGGGCAAGAAGTTGATAAATATCAGAATTTTACCTGTAGGAAATCTGTTTGGGAAACCCTGATTTAGTCCAGCTGCATTCCTACCACTACAGAAGCTGAGTTTGACGTTGGACTGGACCAGGAAGATACAAAATTCACCCTGGAGCATCTTAGGGAAGGGAAGAACAACGTGAGCCAGCAGTGGCAGGTTGGCCCTGCAGAGCAGATGGTCTTTGAGGTGGCCCAGAGTCGTGCTTCCAGTCCCACCAGTGAGCAAAACCAGGAGCTTCTTGAAGGGAGAGGTTCCTGGGGTGGGGTGGGAAAAATCCCAGGAAAAGGAAAGAAAAGTTTAAAAATCCCTGCTGTGGATTTGGCAGGCAACAAAGAGAACCAATCTAGATGAAGGAAAACCTTCGTCAAAAGCATTTTCTGCTCGAAAACATGGTTTTAATCAAACCTTAAGATGGTCCAAATGACTTGCCCCGTGCTCCCTTACAAAATAATCATGGTCTTGATGAAATTTTATTCAAAGAAATTAAGAGTGATACATTTTAAATTTCAGAACAGCTTTTTCCTTAGAACGTTTGTATTAAAGGAGGGTAAAACATTTAACACTGGGACACTCCTCTTCCATTGAAACAAAATACTTTGCCTGACTAAACTGAAATTTTGCTCTGAAATATTTCAAGTTCTGTTGCTGTTGATATTTTGTATTTTTTCCCTGATCCCAGATTACTATTATTTTGTTGAACTTGCATGTTTTACCTTATAAGAAGTTCTTTATCATCTATCTATTCAGAAACTGATTTAGTCCAGCAGAGTTGAGGTGCTGCACAGCACCAGTGTGCACGGAAGGTTCTTGAATTTGCCTTTAGACTTTCACTCTTGCTCAGATCTCCCAACACAGCAGCTTCAAAACATGCATTTCTGAAAGCACCCACAATGGGATGGGAGGCCTCCAGGAATCAGTCTCATGTGGTTTTTAGAAGAGGGATGCTGAGCGCTGCAGTGGATGCTGTGGCAGAGCTGCATCACATCTGCAGGTGGTGTAATTCAGGATTGAAGTTTAATGCCCTATCTTGTGCCCCAGCTGTTAGCAGCTGTATTTAGTTGCATTTTCCGTGGGATTCCTCCTTGCCCCTCCTGCAGCTCAGCGTTTTTGGTCACCCTAAGGCCAGGCTAGCTCCAGCACACAATGTCAGCCTTGTGCCATCACCTGTGTGCCATCAACCCTTCCAAAGGGGCTGCAGCTCCACTGAAACGGGGTTGGAGAGCACCAGTGGTGCCAACACCTCCTGTGCATTTAATAAAGGATTCTCTGAGCTTGTAAAGCACCTTCAAATCAAGGGTTTCCTACAAGCTCCTCCTGGCCGTGTCTATCGATTCCTTTGTGCAAAAGGAACGTGTAATTCTTGCCCATTCAAGAGAAAAAGCACCCCAAACATCAATACCTCCTCAGGATTTTGAAGCATCTTCTGCTCATTTCTCAAGTCAGTGTTTCTGTGGTAGGCTGAGATGTTGTGGTTCTCCATGTCAGAGGCCAGACTGAACTCTCAAAGCCTTGAGGGAAAGGTGATGGGCATCAAAGTAGGTCTGCCAGGACCTCGTGCAACCCCTGGGCAACTCGTTGTGCACCCATGCTTTAACAGGAAGCTTTCTTTGTTCCAAGATTTGCATTTTGCTTTCTGCAGCAGGCTTTGTTTCTGCTTGAAGAATTCTTCTTCTCCGTGGTTAAAAAGTCTCTTTGTGCTTGCTGCTGGCTGTGCAATGCCCGGTGAATGAGTTTTGATAATTTCTGTTGGGATTAATTAATTAATTGCAAATGTCTTCAGGCTAAATTGTGAGTTTGCATGTCAGGATGCTGTACATAATCAACAAAATCACTCAGGGGCTTGACATTATGGAGGTTACATGGAGACTGTGAGAGGAGCACATTCATTCCACATTAGTCAAAACTTTCTGTATGTTATTTATAGAACAGTTCTTCTTTTATGAATTCTCAGAGTCAGAAGCAGAGATTTAAGATGAAATGTGAAGATAATAACAGAAGCAGGGAGATAATTCCACTGATTGATCCTATTTGATGAAGTTGCAAAATGTTTGAATAGGATGAGTTACAATTTTAATGGGAAGTAGGACTGGAATAAATAACTAAAGATCCATAAAAACATTTCAGGTTAGATGGAACACTGCTCTCCCAAATGAATGAGCACTAATGAAGCATTGTATGAACTTCTAGACACTGGCTGCACCAGCCAAGTGAAGAGCACAGGAAGCATTATAAAGTCAGAGAAAGATCTTTAATTTGGATGTTTATCACCACCAACTGACCCATGAGAATAAACAGTGCATGAGGCACATAAAAAGCATTTCTCAAAGCTATAAACCTGAATGTTTTGGCTTCTGTCCTGATCCTAGATTATTGGGTTGTGCTTTTCTTTCTTTTTTTTTTTAATTTAACTGACACCGTCTGCCTTATGAAAAGCCTATTCAGAAGCTGCAGGATCCAACAAAGTTGAGGCAAACCCAGCTACACAAAGACTTTATGGTTTATAATGAAACAGGAGGCAGATTTTCCAAATGTCTCATGCCTGTATTTTCAAATCATCAGTTTAAATCCCTTTGGCAATGAAAGCATTGTTGCTTCTGCTGGATTCACCACTTTTCATGCACTTGGTAAAATGATCTTGTTGGTTCAAGTAATGCTTATGGTTCTGATCCATAATACATGGAATTTTTATTTTTTTTTTTTCCCTATTCTCAAGTGCAGCTCTTTGGTCTTAAGCCTGCAGCAGTTGTAGCCCCAGTATGTTCCCAGTCAGCCACCAGTTTTCCCCCGTAGGGCCTGGCAGTACCCACCAGGCCGGCTGCCTTCCCCTGATTTATTCTGAGCGTTCATCAAAGCAGATTCTGAACTTCCACTTTGAATGCCCAACGACGCAGCCGAAGACTTTGCAGACCTTGTGTTATTTACATTTCTGGCTGGATATTTTGGTTGCATAATCAGGTGCACATGGAAATCTGGCATGCAGCAAAATGCTCCAAGCATGCGTGAAAACGCAGCATCCGCTCGGCGAGGCTGGACAGCGTTTAAAGGTGATCTTTGCTGTCAACATTTGGGGGTTTTTAAGGATGTTGCTGTAATAACAGCAAAAGCAAAACTCTGCCTGGTTGAGTTGAAGACAGTGCTCCTAGGAAAAATCACTTTGTCTCAGCCTTTGGTGACCAGGTTTTGTTAAAAGGGGATGTGAAATAGTGATGTGAAAGTGGGTTTTATTCAGCTTGTGGATGTTCTTTCCTCCCAAGCAACTGTCTGAATTGTTATGGATTGGCGGGAAAAATGCGACTGTGTGATGCTCACTAGAATTGGCCAGTTGTGCCTGTGTTTGATTTTTATTTACAATTATCTCTTATGCCTGTGGAAATTAGATGTATACCGTGAGTGTGTTGGAGCATATATTTCACTAAATCAAAAGAAGTTTATGTAAATAGATGCCAAAGGAAAATCTGCTGTTAAAATCCAGCTTAGAGACAACATTCCTGGATATTGTCCAGAGATGTTAGAGCTCCAGAACGCAGCAGCAGAGTTTGATCTCCCTTTGAGCTCTCTAGAACCTGCTTTTCAACAATCAGGGCCTGGACCAGCAGAAATGGAAGGAAGGAGCTGCTCCTCAGCTCTTGAGGTGTAAAAGGGCTGGAGTAGCATCAGGAATTCCTAGGAATGGGAGGATTCCAACCTAAATAATGCACAAGGTGGCCATAAAAGTGCCTCCAGAAGGCTTGAGTTATTCATTGTCTGTGGGATAAACATCTCTGGAGCACCTTTTGAAATCACTGTCATCCTGATAAACCCTGATTCCCAATGGATTTTTGGGATTGAGCTCTTCTTCTTCGCTGGCTTGGAGTTTTGGGAATATAAACTTTGATTCTTCCTGATCTCTGACGTTTTCACTTGGCCCACAGTACCATGGAGGAGTTGAAAGGTGTCCAGCCTCTTCTTAGTCCAGATCTGGATCACACTCCTCACTCTTTAATCAATTCCTCTTTGTATAATCCCATCCTCACAGTCTTCCACAGGGTGGGTTGTTTTTTTGTTGTTTGTTTTGTTTTGCTGGTTTTTTGGTTTTTGTTTTTTTGTTTAATTTATTGTAGGACTTCATCTGGTACAAAGGTTTAAACTACAGAAGTAATTTAAAATATTGTGGCATTTCCTTTCTTAATTAATCCCAACTGTTTTCCTTGGTAGTACAGAAAGTATCAGTATTTGATGAGGACGCTTTGCCTTCATCACTGGGGCAGTGGATTCTTCCTGCCGAGTCTGTAAACAGCAGACAAGCCCCAGAGTTCAGCCTTCATGTTCTGGTTTTCATTAAGCCCAGACTAGAGGAGCACCCAGCTGTGTCTTCCTGTAAGGTCTGTCAGTCTTCCAAAGCTTGTTAACATGCTAATATAAAAGGAAATAGGGCTGACTTCAAGGAATTTACAACTAGTCTTAAACTTCAAAGAGTAGAGTTACATCTCTTCAATACAACAACAACAACAAAAATCCTATAATAAAAGTTCTGCTAGCCCACGAGAACAGATCTGAGTGCATTGAACTCTTCAGCCATAGTGCAGGATGCCACATTTTTTGTTGCAAGTTGCAACACAAAGCCTCCTGCCGTTGTGAAACTTGGTTCATAGCTGGTAGGTTTGATCAGAGACATGATAAATTGCTGTCCAGCCCACAATTAGGATATCAGGCATGAAGTTGTCAATCTCTCCTTCCCTGAACCTGTTTTCCATGTAAATGTTTGCAGGGGGATGGTGGCTGGGGTTTGAGCAGTAGGCAGCATTCTCAGGTGGCAGGAATTGGAAGCACTCCTATGACTTCAAGGGGAATTACTGAACATCTGAGCAGCTGGCCCAGGCTGAGGAAACAGCTGCAGCGTCGTGTGGTGTTCAGACAAGGTGGGACACATTCTGTGGATGTTCGTGGAAAAAGAGAGCTCTGCTGTGTGCAATCCAGGGGGAGGGACCTCCTCAAACTGGGAAATCACTCAGGGCTGGCAGCTGGATCTGCAGGAGGGCTCACAGGGATGGGGCACGCAGTGAGGCTGCCCCAGTCTCCAGTTATCTGAGGATCAGGGATTTCCTGAATCAGGATCAATATCATTAATATCAAGAAGCAATCCATGATTTTTTTTACTCCCCACCATTTTCTTACTACATCTCTTCTTCAGTTAAATGGATAAAANTGCAGCGTCGTGTGGTGTTCAGACAAGGTGGGACACATTCTGTGGATGTTCGTGGAAAAAGAGAGCTCTGCTGTGTGCAATCCAGGGGGAGGGACCTCCTCAAACTGGGAAATCACTCAGGGCTGGCAGCTGGATCTGCAGGAGGGCTCACAGGGATGGGGCACGCAGTGAGGCTGCCCCAGTCTCCAGTGATCTGAGGATCAGGGACTTCCTGAATTAGGATCAATATCATTTATATCAAGAAGCAAGCCATGATTTTTTTTACTCCCCCCCATTTTCTTACTACATGTCTTCTTCAGTTAAATGGATAAAATGAAAGATTTAATGAAAACACCTCTTTCCCCCCTGCGAGGGATCTCTGCTCCTGGTGGAGCCCAGAGGATATTCCAGATCTTGCAGGAACATGGTGAGATGAGATTCTGCATCCCTGAGGTTCTCAGGTGGGAACTTTTCAGCGGTGGTGAGAGTAAATTGCTGCTTTTATCACCTATGGATCAGATCTCTGATAAAGGAAAAGCACCTCAGACATTCAATAATGTACCATTATTTTGATGTTGAAAAAGACTTCCATTAAAATCCTCCTGGAGAAGGCTGAAGAATTTGGATGCATAGGAATAAGGGTTGTTGCACAGCTGAGATAATTATATATTGAATGGCTTTGGCAGGGACCCTGAGCAATAAATGTGTCAGATGACACGTTCTGGAGTCATTTGAGGAGATTTCTTCATGGGGTAATTTTTTTAACCAAGATTGAACCCTTTGTGTCAAGGAACTATAAGAATTTGTGCGTATTCACTTGACCTCAAAATTGGTTGCTTTGGTCACCTGGAAATATTAAAAGCAACTCAATGTAGAGATTAAAAAAAAAAAAATTTAAAAATCCAAGTGGCATATTAAACTCTGCTGTTATTCACACTGTTCCTTCTCTGACAGCTTGTTAAAAATGTTGGAGGAATAGGTGCTGCTGTTATACTTTCGTTATTTGGTGCTAATTAGAACAAACTTACACAGAATCAAGAGTGGTTTCGAAAGGGAGCTGATAGTTTAATAGGCATTAATTGAAAATGCAGCCCCCAGTGGTGCAGGAGGGCACAGGGAGCCATGGCACACATTTAAATTCACTTACCAATGAGTTTTGTGCTCCTTGCAAAGGGAGTTGTGACTGCAACCACACTGGGAAAGCCCTGGAAGGGAGATTGAAGACCTGGATGGCTGAGCTGGAACCAGAACCAAGCACAGCCATGCCCAAGCCACATTTTCCAGCTTCCTCTCACCTTGGAAAATGCAGAGATGTGGATGGCAACAGCTTGTGTCTCAACCCTGCTGCTGTGTCCAGAAATAGGGTTTGCAAAGCAAAAACAACTGCTCAAATGTCCCATAAACCAATTTTTGCAGTTACTTCCCTTGTGTATTTATACCACTCATGGCTGCAGTTTCCATCCTCAGCTCACCTCTGTCATGTGTGGGAATTTCTCTTCTTTCTGCTGGCTCATGTTGGTCTTATCAGTGGAAAGCAACCCCTTCCAAAACACAAATAAAAGAATTTTTATGTAAAGAAACAATCTGCCCCATAAAGCCTTTGTTTCTTTGACAGCAAAAGCTGGGCGTTTAGGCAGCGATACGCCATTTTTTTCAGTGTTCTTGAAAATCCCATTTTAAGAGGAAAAAAAAATGATAGGAAAGGCTGCATCAGTCTTGTTAAATTCCTGGGGATGGAGCTGAACATGATATGGTGTGTATCTATTGCTTTCTGCCAAAAGCACCTCAATTTTGTCAGAGAAAAATGGCAGGAGACACTGTGCCATAAGCTGATAAGGTCATATTAAATCAGCTGTCCGTTGAGTCTCACATGTTTTATATATAGACACCCCCTGAGGGGGTTGTGTTCAGACCCTGGGACAGCCAGCACATAGGTGATGGCTGACAAGCCCAGCAAATCAGCTCGAAGGAAACCACACTTTTTTCCTTTTTTTTTTTTTTTTGTCTGGGGGGAGGTGGAAAGTGTGCAAATTAAACAAAAAACTCAAGATGGCATCATTTAGACTGATGGTTATGTGGCATTATGAGTGTTTGTAGCAGCAACTGAGAACTTTGCAGTGAAGCCTTTGAGGTGAGGGGTGTGTAGCTCAGCTGAGACCCTGGAATAAGACAGGGATTTGGGAACAGCCCCCTTTCCTGCAGGAGTGGTAATGAGCAGCAGCAGGAAAACAGGGAATTAATGTTGAAAAGGAAATCAAGTTCCGCAGTAAAGTTATTAAAATTATCATAGAATTTGCTTTAGAAAAAAAAAAAAAAAAAGTTGCTTAATATAGCCTTAAGAATCTGGCACATTCTCGATGATGTTAATCCATCTGCTGACATTTCATCTTCCTCTTATTGGTTTTGTTTCCAGTTTTTTGATACCTCCAGCATTTTAGATGTTATGTTATTGAAGTCGTGGGTCTTGTAGAAAACAAATTACTCCATAGACTTAATTGCACCCATCTCACTCTTTATCTTGTTGAGGTGAACTTCTTATCTGCATTTCATTGTGGAAAAAAAAGAAAAAAAAATCTGTGATAGGAAACAAACATACAAAAAGGGAGCAGGAGTTGATCAACTCTCGCCGTTTTCCCAAGAGCAAAATTAACAAGATAAGGTGTTATTACCTGTCAGGTATTATCTAAAGCTCAAGTATTCTGGGCCCTGGGTAGACCTGAGGAAACTTTGTGCTTTTGTGGCAAACTATAAAAAAAAGTATTCCTATTTGTATTATTTAGAGAATTAAGTTTGAGATCTTTTTCTCTCTGGGAAACTCCCTTGGTGGAGAAAGATGGTATTAGAGGGAGCTTGGTGAATTTTTCATACTAAAATGTGGAGATAGAGAAGGAACACTTTTGAACAGATCAGCTAAAATTCCAGTTTCCCTGTTGTGATTTTGAATTTTGTCTGAAATCCTCTTGGTTTTCCAGACTGATCCCTTTTCCCTTACTCTCACCTCTGTGCTAGAATCCATACAGAATTTCCACATCTATCTTCCTGGTGCAATGCTTTCAGCTTTGTGGTTTTGTGTTTTTTGATGCTTTTGGGTTGGGTTTTTTTTTTGTAGTTGCTGCATTGTTTTAGACAGAATAATTTGAGGAGCCAGCAGATGAATGGCGTGTGTTGTACCCATTTCTCAAGGTGTTCCAGATTCCCTCTTCAAACAAGCATGTGCTTGTGTGCAGTTATGCTCGTGGAGCTTTGTGGTTGATGTCTCTGAGTTGATTATGAATATATGGATTCACTGCTGGAATTAGCGGAGTGTGTGGATCAGGGAAGTCAAGGCAGGAGGGGAATCTGCGGGGAAAACCCAATTGAGTGGCTTACCCGAGACTTCTGAAGTAAGTTCCTTAATTTCTTTGTGTTTTCT
The DNA here is from genome assembly GCA_013397295.1 of Polioptila caerulea. Taxonomy (NCBI): domain Eukaryota; kingdom Metazoa; phylum Chordata; class Aves; order Passeriformes; family Certhiidae; genus Polioptila; species Polioptila caerulea. The sequence goes on from VYXF01000214.1 coordinate 170,939, forward strand.
CTCTTGCTGCAAGGTTTTTCTTTGTTTGTACGTGTTTAATTAGTATCTCAAAAGCATATGCAAACGAGCTGTCTGGCTAAAGATTTTGGAGCACACGGGAGTGGATGAAAGTGGTTGAGGAATACAAAGGAGCACCTACAGGGAAAACGTGCTTCTACCTCCTGTCCCTTGGCTGCCAACAAGCCAAACTCCAACCTGGCTCTGCTGGAGCCAAATCTCAACCTTTTTGTGGCCAGGCTTTCACCTCAGGTTAAAATAGATACTTGACAAAGGTCCAACTCTTCAGTTGGTTGTAGAGTGTCCCACAGAGATTGCTGAGCTGCTTGGTGGGATGTGTCCACAGCCTAAATTATCCTGTGGGATGATTCCCAGCAGTAGGATGGCCAGGAGGCACTGCTAAATCTGGCCCTTAGGAAAAGTGACACTCTCTATGTTCCACATAGGTTCTCCCACTCCCTTACTGTCAGAAAATGCTGAATTAGAAAGCTCTGAGAAGATCCATCTTTGTTAGAGAAACGTGTTCAGGTAATGGAGAATTCAGGGATTTATTCACCAGCTGATAGTGGATGAATGGTGTCTGTTTTCTGGGCACGAATTGTAATTGACTTTATTATGAAGTTCTCAATGTATTCATTTTTTGAGCTGATTTCCTGATTTGTTCTTTGTTAGTGGATTGGCTGCCAGCACTTCACTGTGGGTTTCCAACATTTCAAATTTCAGCTCTTTGTAATGGGTATCCAAGTCACACGGCGTCCTTCTTTTTCCTGGTTGCAAAAGGGCTTGATGCAAATACTAAAAATGAACGTGAATTTAAAACTCACTTTTAAAAACACCTTTAAAGTACATTATTTTTAGGCAAAACTTGTCTCAGTGCAACAATCTCAAAACCTGTTCCTTTTCCTTGTCCTGATCAAGCAACATACCAAAGTCTTGAGTGACACGCAGGTTTTTGCTCTGGTATTTGCACAGATTGATGTGTAGGAGCTCACTTGAAGAATCAGGTTGGAAAGCAACTTGAACACATTGAAACAGAATATTCACAGCCTTATTTGCAGCTTTCTCTCACTTCTAATAATAAGTGTAAGTGTGGATCACTTGAGCCGTCTCGCTGTTCCCAGCTCTCTGCAAGTTCTTCAGGGATTTATTTCTCTCTAGGGCTGCCTGTTGGAGAACAGGAGGCTCTCAGGCTAAATTCACCTTGCACACGTACAGTGTTGATTTCTTATCACGTAATCAAGTTGTGACTCAAGACCAAATGCCACCCACACCCCAGTTATCTGACCCTCAGGGATTCTGCCTCCCTCTGAGCAGCACAGTTCTGTGGGCTGACAGTGCTGGGTATTCCCAGGATATTCTCTTTCCCTCAGCTTTCTCTTCTCTTTGCTGCAGGGAGAATTTCTAGGCATAAAATGTGTGATGTAAAAGTGAAATGGAAGTTGGACTCTTTGGTGTTTGTATCAGCATCCCGAAACATGAGTTCATCTTAATTTTCCTACTCCAGTCCTTCATGGGCTGATCAGCTCCAAGTCCATGTGGTCAGGGCTGTGGAGGAAGACCTTGGGTTCTGAAACATTTCAGGATAAATTGCTGTATTCCCCCAGTCTTTCATTCCTCCAGTTATGGGTCAGGAATAACACAGAATGGAGTTTTTGTGAAGGAGGATGCAAAAAGCTTTGCCTAGATCCTGATTTTGGCACAGAAATTGAAATGCAACGAACCTTTAATAGAATTAAAGAGCTGGCAATGCTTTTCTGCTGCATATGTGCAATAGCCAGTTGAATTGGATGAAGAGTTCTGATATTCAGAGCCATAAAACCAATAGTTTGAGCATTTCCAACTCCAATTAGCAGCGAGTTGACTGAAGGAAGAAAGTTCATGCATCTGTGTCCCACCTTCCTGTCAGGGTCGTGGTACTTTGGGAAACTCTGAAGCAGAGATCAGGTGAAGGCTCTGAAGATGACTGTGATAGTCAGTGGTGCTGTGAAGCTCGATATTAATGCTCTGAGAATTACCCATTTATGTCAATTCTGGGATCTCCTGCCCCATTAGTGATTTGTGGAATGTCAGCATATCCTGGGAGGCAGGAATTAACCCCGAGTCCAGATAGAGGGGTGACCAAATACAGCAAAGCTTTTGTGTGTGCACTTCACAAGGTGTCACTCAGTGACAGTTTTCACTAACAGGCAAAATTTTTCCCTCAATAAGAGTAAACCAAGCAAGTTTTGATTAGAAAAATTATCAGAAGATGAAAATAATAATTTAGAATATATGTTCATGATGGTTTCCTCGACATGTCAGAACGAACATTGCTGTTTTTTCTTGGTATCCAAAATGTTGGAGAAGAGAAGTGAGGAGACAAAGCCTCTCAGAAGGGTTTCACCCTTTGAGTGTAGATGTTATCATCAATCCCAATTTTAAGAGGTGCTCCTCAGTCCTTGTTTGTGAGGGACACAGAATTAGAGCCTATTTCCAGTAAATTCCACCCCTAATAATGATTTATTTATTTCATATACAGATAGAGCATGAAGGGTTTCAGGGGGATTTAAAATTCCCTCCTGCACAAGCTCTCATTGTTATGATGAAAGTTTCAGAGTAGTCCCAGGTGCAGGATCCTCTGTCCTTCGAAGATTTTCTTCTCTTCCTACCCTAACTGGTCCTACTTGTCTTAGTGTAAATATTCAACTGAACTCTTTCTATAAATGAAGGAAAGAAATCCATGACAAAGCTCTCTCAGCACCTTTTTTTTTTTTTTTTTTTTTTAATAACAATATGGTTAATTATCTTTAAAATCTGCTGAACAATTAAAGACATTCCCATAAACAGCCCAGGCACTCCTCCAGCCCCTGTGCATTAACAGCACCACGCAGCACCTTACGTGAGCAACACACTCCCAAAAATGTGCAATTTGGCCCAACAGAGCAGTTGGTAAAAAATCCTACATTCCCCTTCTGGCTGAAAATGGCTTTCTGAGCAATTTGAGAGAGCAGATCATTTGCTCAGACTGCTTCTGAAGTGGCTCTCAGAGAGGAGAAAATCTTTACATTTGTCAGATGATGCAAGGGCTGACTCAGCCAGCCCTGTCCACTGGGCAGATGGAGGCATAAAAGGAATTTTTCTTCAAATTTCAGCAGTGATTTGGTGGCAGAGGAGGGAGGGAAGCCCAGGTGCAGGGGCTGGGAGCTGCATCCTCTCCAGAAAATATCGGCCCTACAAGGCCACATTTTATAATATATATAGAAAGTGACTGTATTTATATATATAACTTAATAGGTAGGTGAGGGTTTTTTCCATGTTAAATTTATAGGTAATTTGCATAACTAATTTGTAAGCCAAAGTGTAAATGATGCTCAGCTGAAGTGACCATTTTGACAAGCAAGTGCAAACATTGTCAGAACATTGGCAGATCTGCTTTGGACAAGACTGAGCTTGACAGGTTTTTCTGTGTTCATCTGGATTTTCTGGGGGGGCAGCAAGGGGGGAGTGTGTTTTGTTTTCTTTTAAGAGCTAAATAAGACTATAGCATTCTAATGGTCTGGTTTTTTGAATTTTCCATCGAGTGATGTAATTTCAGATATTTAAAAAGCTGGCATGAAAATCATAAAGCTGTGGGGTTGGCTTTTTTCTGTGCTTTTTGTGCTCAATACTGTTCAAACAAAACTATTGTTAAACATGGAATGCTCTCAATTATTATTTGACATAATAATTCAGCTCTGGTTAAAGATGATGACTTAAAGAAAGCTTCAAGACCCCTTAATCCAAAGTTAGATAAGGATTACAGGGATTGGGAGTGGGGAGATCAACATTTTAAAGTTCCAGAACTGTGCAAGGTAATTTTGGTTTGCTTTTTTTTTTTTTAAATCTTAGAATATTAAAATTGAGGATTTGAACAACTTTATATTTTGGAAATTTTAAAAGCCTACAACTTGACATAAAGCCCATGGAAAACTTATGGTCCTGTTAATTTTTAAATTTTTATTTTAGACCAGTTTCTTTGTTTCCATCCTTCTCACCTATCATTCAGCTTGGACAAAGTCTCTTCCTGTCTTTAGCTCTCATCATGGTGGGAATCTCTCCTGCAGGTTTGCAGTGAACTCCAGAAATCTGGGCTTTCACAGGGTGTGCCCCAGCACAAGCCAGCTTACACTGACATTCAAGAAACACCAGAAGAAAACTATTTTATTTCTGTTGGAAATAAATGGAATACAAGTTAGTGTTGGATATTCAGTGGCAAAGTAGAAAGCTGGGGTTATCCAGGGTTAGAAAAACGTGATTTTCCCATTCTTGCCTTGCCCAGCTCGTGTGATGTCTCTACCTCTGGTGGCTTTATAACTCCAAAATGTACAAAAGGACAGATTATAATTTTGCCTGTGGACCATTATTTATCATTGCTCTTCTTAATGATCTGCATCTGCTTTAATAAAAGGAATATTTAAGAAACCATAAAGAAAACTAACCCAATTCTCTTTTAATGCAGCGTGTAATTAAATCTTTATTGAGATTTGAGAGCTGTGCAACCACAAAAGAAAACAAAAAACGAGGAGTGATCATGTCATTATATCCAGACACATATTAGGAAAAATCTGTGCAAGAAAACTTTCTTTTTAAGGTCAGGTAAAAGCTTGTGCCTATTCCACAAGTCTGTCCTACACACATTAGGATTGCATGTGGCAGGATTACAGAAGGGAATATGGAAGTGAGATTTCTCTGTCATGTTCCTAAACACCTGCCTGCAGGATGAATGCCTGGACATTCCTGATCTCCTTCAGCCAAAGTGAGAATCAGAAGAGAAAATGAACACAGCTGCATTTTGTGTAGATATTTGCAGTGGACACAGCCTGCTCCCAGCTGGAGGAGCTTTCCAGCTCGTCCTTGGTGCTGTATTTTGGGGATGTTCAGGCTGTGGCTGAGCACATGGGCAGCCTCATCCCACGGGAGCTGTGGGAGCTCCAGCTCTGTCTCCCTCCAGCTCCCCACCAGAATTCCTGCCCTGTGGAAATCCTAGCAAGTGCTTCCTGCTCAGAAAGCCCAACTTTCCCGTTTTAGCACCAGGTTTTGCTGGAATGCACCCATGGATGTGCCCTATCAATTAACCTCCTCTTATAAAGTGTAAAATCTCACTACTAGCTCTGCACTGGTTGGATTATTAATCTTCTTCACACTGAATAAGATGCCCAGAACTGAAAAATTGTTAGTTTTGTCACAGAGGTGTTACAGATGATAAATATTTTGGATAATGGATCTGTGTTTTACTACATAGAGACAAGCTCATGTTTTCAGTAATGGTTTTTTACTGTTATGAAGCTGGTAGAACAGAAATCTTCCCTTTTACTGCCCTAAGAGTTCACTGAGAAATGGGAGAAACCCCCTCTCCAGAATACAAGTTATCTTGTATTTTTGCTAATGTATGTAATTACTGATGTGGGTGTTCCCACATCTTAGAATGAAAAAAAGTGCTTGCCAAGATTGAAAAACTGTAGTAAGCAATATAAATGATTTCTCTCACACACCAGCGTTTCTTGCTGAGACAAGTGAACTGGAACTGTGTTTAAAACCATATAATTATACTCCTATATATCATTTATTAAATCAGATTTCCCCCACCCTCTTTTCTTTCAAGTCACTTCTGAAAAACCTTGTATTCCAAGAGGTCTGAGAGCTGGGGTCCTCCCCTGGAAGAGCACTTTCTTAAAAATGAAACCCAACTCAAATGTAATCAGCACATCTGGAGCCACGTGATGCCTTGTCCCTGTGCCACCATTGCTCCTGGCCTTGGTCACTGCCATGGCTTTGGTGTCACTGAAATCTGCTTGGCCCAGATGTGAAGTGGTGCAGTCTGGGGACTAGCCCAGCCATCCATGGAGCTTTTTGGCCATCCTACCTGGTTTCCTTCATGGCACAGGCCATGAAATTCCACCTCTCCTTTCCTCACTCATGCCCAGAACTGCCTGTGCAGGTAACCCACGGACTGTAGAAAGCTGCTTGTGGATTTCCTTATTTCACACTCATTTCTATGCTGTTTAAAATACAAAGAAGCTGACCCAGTGTTTTCACACCCCTGCAACAGAAGGACTATTAAATGACTTTTCCAGAGCACACAGATTGTGTATGCAAAGGTCCAGTACGCAAATCCTGACTTGTTTATGCCTCGGGTTGTGCATACAAAAAGCTGTTTAACTTGGAGCCAATATCTCTCTCTTTCCAGCACCCACACCTCCCTCAACCCACCTCCTCCAAGAGAGCCTGGGGAAAAGACTTTACTGCACACTCTAAAGGGCTGAGAGCAGCAAGGCTGTGCTGGACAAAGGGACCATCTGAGTATTGGTGCTCTGCCATCCTAATCCAAGTAGGGCTTCCAGCTGTTGGCTTATGGGCAGGGTCTGACCTGGGGAAGCTTTACTTTGTGTGAGGGGGTATGAGGACTGTTGCTGTTGAATTTGTGGGGTAGGTGGTGCCACTCAAGTCCTTAGAACTTTCTTCAGTTCCTCCTGTAAATTGCTAATTAAGACGTGGTGGTATCTCCTGAGTGTTTCACTCTGTAGCTTGAGACTTTAAGGGTTTCTCAGAAGTGTTGTTGTACTCTGAGGCCCTTGCACTGCAGATCACAGAGTCTGGAGAGGGTTTTTTTCAGGTTTAAATGTTAACTCACATGAGCAAGAGTTGCAGTTTTGTTTTATTGTGCTCATTTTTTCCTTTGGTCATTCTATTACTAACAGTCACTGAGAAGGGAAAGTTGGATATTAATGGTTTGATATATCAAGGGAAGAAATTCTTTTACCACTCACAACATGCACATGATGAAGGTGCATTAGATTTCAGTCTAAATTTCCCATCAATCTTCTCTATTGTTTCTCATCTTCCACCTATCCTTCTCTTCTATCCTAGGGTGATTGTGCTTTGTTTGAGGGGGTTTTGCCACTCTTTGCTTTTGTTCCTTTTCTGCTCAATCCAGTTCTGCTTGAACTCTTTGGTCTTCCAGGATGAGAAAAGAGCTCCAGCAGTTCCCATGTGGTGCTGCTGTCTCCAAGATTCCTAAGTTGGAGCTCAAGTATTTAAGGAAATGGATTTTTGGGGTTTTTTTTTCAACCTTTTTGAGGCTTAATTCATTTATTTAACAATTCCCTTTTTGTGTGCTAGCCAATTTACCGTATTTTACAAAATATAATACGAAATAGAACAAAACAACTTTATTTGAAGGATGAGAAGTACGAGAGTTATTTAGCCAATTGTTACTTAGTGATTACATGAAAACTGTGATACTCAGGGCTATCCTTGTTAAGGAAATATCAATTCTCATTAATAAAAGGTACAAACCATACAGAAGATCAAACAAACCCGGCCATAAGAAAAACAAACATGCACTGGGTGTTCTGCTCATGGCCTACCATGAGCAGAAATCTGCTGAACTTAGAGCAATGTTTGCCATAGGAAAACTTGCAACATGTTGTCCTTTTATTGCGTTTTATGCATTTTATTAGCTTGCAAATCTAATTAGGAAGCCAATTGGCACCCAGTACGCAGTGACGGAAGCAGCACCACCTCTTCTTGTGGCAGCTTTGGTTTGGCTTTATGGGTGGTCTTTGTTCCTAAAGGCTTCTATGAATACCACATATTAGCTGAGCTGGTTCCCCCTTGATGTCTGTGTTGTATTGTACACATGTTGTCACTGTTTGACACTTAAACAATCCAGATTCTTACCCAGCCCATATTTAGTGCCATAATAAACTTCTGAGCATATGTTTGGGAGAGCAACAGTAACATCCATCACCCCAACGTGACAGATAAATAAGCACTACTGGAGAGTGTCCATGTCTTCAGAGGGCAGAGCTGGACTGCAAGGTGTGTGCCAAGGGGATGTGGTCATCTGCCTTGCCCTCACTGAGCTATTTTTCTTCTCCTTGTTCCAGTGAATCAAAACAGTTTCTGAAGAGACCTAAAAAATTCACCCTGTCCGTGTGAAAAGCATGTTGTTCCAAAACTCTCCTAGAGAAACATTTCCTGTTTGGGGCTTTGGCTTGACACGCAGTAGATGTGAGGCATGAAGCATTCCCCTTCCCTCTTCATCTCAGTCCCTGTGTTGCAGCGAGGAGCTCTGGAGCCCTGGCAGATGTGATGGGGATGTTCGTGCCCTTCCTGCTCCCGTGAGTCTCCTCTTGTTTGTGAAAATTCCTGTACTTGAGTGCTCCTGTTCCAACAGACATGGAGGGTTCTTGGTGGGTTTTGTTCGGTTGGTTTTGGTTGTTGCTGTTGTTTGGGATTTTTTTTTTTTTTGAGGTGGTTTTTGTAGAACAGAAGAGGGAATCACTCACAAGGAGTTTTGGGATTTGTGTTGTGCCTTGGTGCTCCCTGAGCAAGACAGATGGCTGACAAAGACTAATGGCAGCACAAAAGGTTTAAAGTGTGGTCATGTCTTGTCTTAGCTGGGTAAACACATTCAATGAGAGCTTTGTCTGAACAAGGACAGAGAAGTTGAGCCTTGAACAAGGAAATATTTTATGCAAGTTTTAATGAATATTTAATGTGGAATGTTAATTATAAAAAAGAGGGGTATGTATTTTGATGTCGTGCCTTTAAGTGTCAGATCATGCAGTGTCTCCCTGGCCTGAGGAGGATGATCAGCTTGCAGATGTATATCAATCCAGGGAGAGTACCCTCCCCTCATACCAATATCTCTCCAAAAAACAGTTTGTAAATGAAAAAGAGAAAATATCTTCAAAACCAATATATGACCCATTTACCTTTATTGCTTTCATTGTGTTTCCTATTGATCAATATTGCTGAACACAAGAGATGACAGTTATTAATAGAAGATAAACCAGAAATTTCTTAGTGCCAGTTGTTTGCAATATAAACCCAATTCTTACTATTTTATTATGATATGGAAATGTAAGAAGTTTTTTGGGCTGAAGTAGTATTTTTCTGAAGATAAGTGGCATTTCTGAGGCAGCCTTTTTGTTCTGTACCTGTACACACTTCCACCCTCTTGGAGCACGTGGAAGGGGAGACCCCTGCAACAATTCCCACCTCCCTTGAGGGGCCAGTGGGGTGGATCTGCAGGCAAGGGGCAGCAGATGCAGCTGAGGCTTCTACCACAGTGAAAACAACAAATTTTTTTTTACTCAGCGTGTTCCAGTGCTCAACAACATACCATGCTATGAACTGAAACAGAAATAAAGGTGAAGTTACCAGATATTGTCACAGTACCAAAAAGGCTGCTTTAAGGTTGGCTTTTAGAGTCTCATTGTAGAATCCAAGTGTGCATCAGCAGTGGGTCCTACTCGTAAAGGGATGTTTTTTAATATCTGACCTTGGTTTGAAATTTAGCCATCCTCATTAGGAGAATGAAGCCCAGCACCACTGACCCTTCTGTCTCCCCCAGAGCACAAAGGTTTGAAGCTGCATCTAGGCCTGGGCTCTGCCCCGATTTCATGCTCTGCATGTGTGTACAGCGAGTGAGAGAGCAGGCAACACGCCTGGGAATAAACCACATTAGCTCTCAGAGGGAGATTTTAAAGTTTTAAAATTATGCTTGTCTAGTTTGATCTCGTATCTGGTCATTGAATTGTATCATTGCAAGGAACATGAGAACAGCAGCATGACCATGAGGTATATTGTGTTACAGAATGAGGTTACACAGCACCAAAGCACCACCATATTTCAGTAACAAATGCAGCTTCTGGGGAGTTTTGTTATCATTGCATAAGCTTCACTGCTCCCTAGAAGATGACACTGATTCAGACAGAAAACACTAATTCAGTTCTTGCCAGCAGAGCCAATTGTCTCTCTGATTACATTAGACTGACAACTGGTTTTCAATGTCATTGTCAGCCGCAGCTTCTCATACATGGTGCACTGGAGCATGAACTGGGCTCCCTTTATTTAATTATTTCTGCCCATTTCTGTGTTTGTGAATAAGGCAAATGTGAGCCTCCCACCTCGTGGATAGAAAAATGGCAGGTGTTTAGGTTACAAAACTCAGGCTTCTGCAGTGGAGGCCAGCACATTTTTAAAGGCAGATCCTGAACACGAGTGTCACTCCAAAGAATTAATTTGAAACTATCAAATCTTTTTTGTGTGTTGGTTGACTAGAAGTAAGCCAGGATTTCTGCATGAAATAATTGTTTCATTAAATAATTTACTGAATATGGTAATTTTTTCCTAATTAAGTGGTAACTGGAAGACTGCCCATGAGCTGCCCATTGCAGGCACTGGTTATTTAAAATTTGCTGTGCGCTGCTGGTGTTTTTGGGCACACGAGCCCTCTGTCCATTCTGGGTGTGGAGCTCAGAGGGTGTCAGCCTGTGCAGAATCTGACTGGGCTCTGTGCTGTCCCTCCTGCCCTGAGCTGATGCAGGGGTGGTGGTGAGGGCTGGCAGTGGAGCTGTCACCAGATCTGTCACCTGGCAGGCAGGGCACAAATTTGGGCCTCAGCCTGTGCTCGTTTGGGCAGCACAAGCAGCATGAGGGGCTCTCTGGGAAGCAAACCCCCCTTGGTCCAACCAGCTGTGCTGTTTGACAGGGTGTGATGGCCTTTCCAGTGTCACCACAGCCACGGGCTGACACCAGCTCGTGGTGTGAGCAGCCCACGGCCAGCTGAGGTACAGCCTGGCCATGAGCCAGAAATTGTGTTCTCTTTCTCTGCTCTCGTGTCCAGGCTGGGGTTTGTTTGTTGTCTGGACTCCCCATAGAGCTCTGAGCTCTTTTTTACCTGAGTGTGTCCGTGATCAGCTTCTTCCCCCCGCTCTGCCTCCCTCCCATGTGTCATTCCATGGAAGGGGGATTAGGGAACCAGGAGGTTGCTCCAGGGATTCAGCACCATCTGCACAGATGTTGCTCATCAGGGCAACTTCTTTTCAGTACCCTGCTGGTCACTGCTACTCCTCCTCTGCAGAAAAAAGAGCAAGTGTGGAGGCAGCATTTTTACTTTGTAGAAACCTTTTTCTCCACCTTTTCTTGAATAGACTTAGAAAGTCTTTTAATATTCTCATTTCTATTAAGGTCATAAATGCATTTCAAAAAATACAAAGCTGAAATTTTTCGCAAGGTGTTGTTTCTAGAGGGGCTGTGTGTGTAAGAGAAGCAAGAGGTTGGCAATGACATCAGGAGAGGTATCAGAAATGAAAGTTACTCTGCCAAACAAAATGCTGTTAAAATAGTATTTTTGCAGTAGTTTTCTATACTTTTATTGAAAGTACCTTAGAATATCTTGGTAAGTTGTCAAGGAGGAAGCTCCATGAGCTCACGGTAGCTGTGTGAAATGAAGCCCCATGAAATGATTGCTGCCAACTTTGTGACTCCTCCATGCCTGCAGAATAAGAGATTTATGCTCTGCAGAAAAGTCTCCCTCTATTTCTGAATTCTCTTCCACTGCTCCCGTTGCCCAGAAGTCAAACAAAGCGAACCTCCTCCAGGTCCCAGAGTGAAAAAATGCAAACACACTGCATTTAAAAGTAGATTTAGCAACTCCAAAGTGGGCGATTTGGTTCCACCCATCAAACCTGAGCTCTCTGATCTGAAGTCAGATGGGTGCTACTCCTAGTGAGATGTGTGCCAAATCTAATTAAGCTTTGCATAATATGCATCTTGGGCGATTTGATTTATTAGCTTTGTTTGAAGAAAGTAATAATAAAAAAAAAGAAAATGGCTTTGGTAATAAGCTGTTTGAATTCCCTGTGCAAGTAGGCACAGTCCCTCCTGGATCTCCCTGAAATGCTCTCGAGGTGCACGAGTTGCCCATGGACTGGTGGGAGCTGGAGCAAAGACGGGGTCTGGAACGGGGTCCTGCCTCCACTGCTGCCCTGGCTTTTGGCTCAGCACACATGTTTAAGTCTTCCCCTCTGGGGATAATGATTTCCATTCTCACAACCACCATGAAACCCTTCAAGTTGTCATTTATCACCATTTACACCAGTGGAACCTGGTGCAGGGAGAGGTTGGAGATGGCTGTGGTGTGGCACAACAGAAATTTGTATTTGCACTAAATGCTGGAAAAATGCTCCCAGACCCCATGCTGGGGTAGCAGGGCTGCTTTTGATTCCTAGAATAGTTGTGTGCACCTCCTCTGGTAATGTTTTAGTTCCATACTGGGCGGTGCAGATGTGTCCTGTGGCTGAGATCCTCAAGATCTCAGGTCCTGTTGATTCTGGTGATTGGCCATGGCATTGTCCCGTATCCTGTGGCATTCCTGGAGCTGGGTTCTCACCTGCCATAACCCAATATCGGTTGTTTTTCTTGTCTTTGATGCCTTGTGGGTTACAGAGGAGGATTTCCTGCAGGGCTCCTGATAAGCCTGGCACTTCTCCTGCTGATGATAAGAGATCCTTTTCCTCCTCCATCCCTCAGAGCACTGACTCGTGGATCCATTGCAGCATGACCCAAGGTGAATCTCTATTTGTAACCATCACTGGTGTTCATCACACACCAGGGAAAGATTTGGAAAAGTGGCGTGTACTGAAAATTATACACACTGCCTTGGTGGTTCCAATACTGCTGGGATCATTGGGAAGGGCAATTCCCTTGGGATCAGATCAACAGCAATATTTGGGGATATAATTGCTTGTAATTGAATGTGGATAAGGGGCAATAATCTGGGACCTCAATATCAGGGCACCTTTTCCCAACCCCACTCCTGACCTGCAGCAGGCACAAAATGTGACCATAGATTGGGCATCTGCAGTTTCCTTTTCCAGGGAAAATGTCTGTAACCCATGCTCTGCATTTACTCTGAGAACAGAGGAGCAGCTGTGGTGATGTTGTGTTATCCTGGGGTCGAATAACAACTCAAAGACATCCTAAAGTGGGAATGTTCCTACGGGAGCTTAAAGGGAATTGTGTGCTTATCTCTTTTTGACATGATCTCTCCTAAAAAATCTTTCAAAGGTTATTGCTGTTTGCAACTTGCAAAGTGGGAATTAAGTGCAGGATAAGATTTATTCTTAGCTGATGAAACATTATTTTTTAAAAAATTTATGTTAAACGCATTTGAAAAATTAGAAGAATTGAAAAATTTTGGAGAATATTCCTAGGGTAAAATGATTCCGTTTTACAGTTTAGTTTTTTCTGTAAAAAAGTAAATGTGGCTATTTGGAAAAATCAAGCTTTGAGATGTTTTAGTATCTTTAATGAGAATAAACTCTACTATTCTTATTGTTAAAAAAGAAAGAAATTATTTTCTTTGCACTGGAATAGTAGAAGAATGAAGGAAAATACATGGATTAGCACCAGTTTAATGCAAGCTAGATTTATCCAGAATTTGGGTTGCCCCAAAATGCTCCCTGAGGTTTTAATCATGATACTTGCTTAGTTTTAGCTTTTTACTTCTCTGATCAAACATACAGCTGAACCCTGTGGCAGAAACATTCACTTAAAATACTAATATTAAGAAAATATCAGTAAATATCACCAAAAATATTAAATACATATAATTTCTTACCAGAAAATGATTCATAGCATTTCATCACAGCCAGGCAGAAGAAACAAGCTATGCAGCCTCTTTTGTGTGATCAACATGGTTCAAATTTTGAATATTAAAATATTTAAAATTTACTTACAGACCTTTAATGTCTCCCATAACATATCTGGCAATTAATTTCAAATGCCACATCAGCGGCAGAGGGGATTTAATATGATTTGCCAGTAATTTTGGTTATATCAAAGGCGGATGTAAAATGGTTCATTATGAAAAATTCCCATTTCCATGCAGTTGGATGTGAAACGAAAGTTTAGAGAAGAAATGAAAAATGTGTTTTCTGCTTCCCACAGTATCAAAGGCACCATTTACCCTCTCCAGCTGTGCGATGACTGGCATTGGGGGGAAACCAATGAGGCAGCACTGGGGGAGGTTTTCTGTGGTTGTGCTGAACAGAAGGGTCTCACCCTACCTGTCTTTGCAGCTATGGACCCTCCTCTGTCCTTAGAAAACACAGCAGCAAGGTGACAGCTCCTCATCTTGATTTAACCCCAGGACAGAGGCCGAGATGTTCTACGGCACCTGAGAGCACGAGTGCTGCGCTCCCGTTGAATTTTAATGGGTTTTGAATGCTTGGCTCCTCCAGGCTCCTCTGCAAACCTCAGCTTTGGTTCCTCTGCCTGCCCAGGGCCTGGGCTAACACGGTTTAACCCAAGGGGCAAAAGCTCTTTGATGCGCGCCAGGCGCTCTCTTCCAAAAGCCGCCTGCGTGGCGGGAAACGGCAGCGCCGTGTGTGCACAGAGGGGCCTGTGGAGGGGCCAGGGGAAGAGGAGTTTATTTTTAAACTGGTTTGACTGACTTGCAGACACAATGCAGCTCAGCATCCGCCTCTGCTGACTCTGCACACTGCGCCGGGCTCCGGCTCCCAGTGACTCAGAGGCAGCAGGAGCGCGATTACGGCTCCTGGCTCCGGCGTCGAGTCTGCTGGGAGGAGGAGAGTAATTCATTAATTTATTTGGGACACTGGATGGTTTCCTCGCTGTCTGCAACAACAGGGTGTGAGCAGTCCCAGCTCCAGCTGCTGGCAGACTGGTTCTGCAAACGCCAATGTTCCTCCCCAGCACCCACCAGCTGGAGCGGCTGAGCTGGGATTGAGCCTCTTGTGCCAACGTGGAGGGGTCGGGGGGCTCCTGGTGAAATCCTCACAATGCTCATGTGTTCAGTAATTAGAGATTCAGTTTTTCAAAGCCTGCTAGGGGAATTTTCTACAGTGCTAAGTCTTTTCACTGGAAACGATAGGGCTGAAGTGTCAGAGCCATTTGGTCGGGCAGGGATTTGCTTGAGAGGAAAGGAAACCAGGTGGGAACGTCATCCTTAGGGGGGTTGGCAGCCCTGCTCTGAGCTGGGACTGAGAGCTGGCGTGGCCAGTGGATGTGTCCCTGAGATTGCCTATAAATTGATGAGTCAAATAACCCCAGAAACCTGCAGGCTTACATTCCTCCTGCTAGTGCAAAGCAGGAGCTGTTCCACTAAAGGACACTCTGGGATTGTTGCAGAGCAGCGCAGGCGGCACAAGAAGAGCTTACTGTGATTTCTTTTGTGCTGTGTAAGAAAATACTAAAATAATGGACAAATTCCATGGTAATTGCATTTCAGACAGGTGATACTCCATCCTGACAATAGTTTTCCCTTGCACTTGCGTATGGAACTAAATTTCCTTATTTGTGAGATGTGATTACCATAAATAGAAATCTCCCAACATGTGCATTATTTAAAAGTAGAGGGTCACTATCCTGACTGGAAATTTTGTGTACCTCTGTAATATAAATATTTATTAATTATAACAGTAATAATGTATTAGGCTTCTGTTTGCTTTCTGATTATTTGCACTAAAAAAAAACCAACCTGTAAATTCCACATTCCTGTGCACTACAAGGACTAAATATGAAATATGCATTCCAAACATTACACTTCAAAGTTTGCAGGTATGGAGTATTCAGAGTAAAAAGCTTGAGTATTAGGAGACTTTCTTTCCCAAGACATTTAGAGAGTTCATTTTGCCATCCTAATCTCTGCAGAATGTGGTAAAGGAGCTCGATTCTGGCAGTTTAATTCTTCCAAAGATAAATTTGCAAAAAGACGTGTTTTGAAGCCCTTTTATTTACCAAAGACAATATTTTCAGGTGGATCTTGATGTGATTGATGTGTGCCAGTCCCCGCACTGCCTCTTTCCCAATCACCCAGTCCCAGACCGAGTTTGGGTCTCGTGGTGGTATTTTGGGTATGGTTGTGGACAGAGCAGTGCAGCCCTGTATTGCAGCAGGAAAACCAGCCAACAGAAAATGCAGATACAAAGATGCATCCTGGCTCCAAAGTCCATTTTTTAAGCTTGATTTCAAGAAGTATTAAAGAGAAAATCACTGCAGGGTTACGTATTTTGAATATCAAGCAGGATTTTTAAAAAAGCACCTCAGTAGCTTTTGAACGTAATTCCACTTCTAAATGAGACTGGTCCTGAGAAATTTTAGGAGACTTTTCAAACCTACTCCAGGAGGTTAAAATAACTTATTTTCATATCTTAAGGAGTAAGATATTAAATGTTAAGTAGCTAGCATGAAGGATCAGTGATAATTGCTCCCCTTAAGTGGATGATTTTCAGCATTTAAGCAAAGCGTTGGATTCTGTTACCCCGTTGTTCCATGGACCTACCTGAGGAACAAGCTCTTACTAAAGGCAGGTTCAAAACCCAGATTTAATTTGTGAGTCAGCTGGAATGGAGCCTGTCAGAGGCATTTGCTCTTCGGTGGGTGGCTGAAGCACCAGGTCTTTGTAGGTTTGAAACTGTATTAAGTTTCACCAGCTTATTCCACGGCTGATTTTTTGGGTCTAAAATATGGCAAAAAACATAAACACAACCTGGCATCTCCTCCTGGCTTGGCTTGCACAAGACTTACGTAATTGTACTTTTTTTGCTGGGAGGAACTATTTTGAAGTGATAATGGTTTTCTTAAGGAGATGCTGTGAAGATAAGCATCAAGTATTTATTTCCATAAAAACATCCATTCTCAGCCTTGAGATGAGCACCGCCTTCACTTATTAAAACTGAGAATTTCTTAATAATATGATTGACTAATGAGCTGTAGGACCCTGCAAAGGGGAGATGGCACCTCTACTCCCTGACTACTCTGTAATTACAATCTGGGATGAGGGATTTGATCTTGCAGTCATGCAAAGGGAATTGTGTGTGTGTGTAATGAAGTGGGGCAGAAACGAGGTTGATTGAAGTTAGCAGGAGGATGGCATTTTGTCTTTTTTTTTTTTTTTTTTAATTATAAACTGGAATTTAACATCTCTAATCACAGACCCCAAACCTGCACATGGATATATGACTGGGGTAGTGCAAGAGTGTGGGTCTCCAGTGATACTTGAAATAACAGAGGCCTATGGATATAGATTAATTTCTATTTTTTACACCTGAATCTTGTTCATATCTCAGAAAACCAGCATATTTTGGAGGTGAGAAAGGGCCAATGTCTCCCTTCCCATTCCTACGACTCCTCTGGCCTTTAAAAAATGTTGATATTGCACAATTTTAGCTATTCCCCCAATCTAGGTGACACAATCTCTCCTTGGAAATTTAGTCTTGCAAGTGAGATACTCATGTGTCAGACAATTAATTAATCACAATTCTACTCCCTAAACTAAAACTCTGACTACTAACACATTGAAACAATTTCTGTGCTGTTGTCTTCAAATACCTACGTCCTACTATTTGTGATTGTTAAAGAGAAGGTTGAAACCCCACTGGGAAAACCATAAAAATCTCCCACACTTTTGAATGAGCTTTCCTCTGGATTGGTGATTTTTCGTCTTCTTCCAATGGGCTGAGTGCACTTCTTTATTAAATATGTAAGTTTTCTTGTTGTGGGCTGGGTATTTGAAAGTTATTGATCTAAGTCCCTGCACTGCTTCAGGTCTGGAGACCCCAACTGAAGGTCATTTTTGGGACAGGGCATTCCTAATTTCAAATTCCTAATTTGAAAAATCTGATGAATTTCAGTGCCTTTACTGGGGAGATCCAAACCAGCTCACAGATCTTTGGCACTTGAGGAAGGAGGAAGAACAATATTTCATTTTTCTTTCAGAGCAAGAAAAATTTTTTCATTTCCGAAGATCAGTATCAGGGAAATTGTCTTCCAAAAATCCCTGCTCAGGACTGTAGCCATCTGAAAGATGTAGTCCACTTATTGTAAAGCCATAGCTCAGCAAAAACTAAAAAATCATGACAGCTTTTCCCTAACTTGAATTTTAAATGAGACTAAAGTTAAGGTTTTCTCTTTTTTCTAATTAATTACAGAGTCTTTAACCATACATTGACTTGTATTAATTGCTTTTCCTGGAAAATTTTAAACTTAGGAAAACAATCCTGGTAGAAAGTATTAAAAAAAATCTAAAATATTTTCAACAATTGAAAAGTTATGGAAAAGCTAAAACAAGTATTTGGCTTGGCCCAAAGTAAAACAGTTACTTTATTTTTGAATAATCAACAAATTTCTACGACATTGAGGGGAAACATGGGAATGAACGACTGCTCAGAAAAGAAATCAATTATTTTAGCAAATGCTGAAATGAGACATTCTGATTTTCAGGGAAGCTTTTCTGTTTGTTTTGGTCTCTGAAAGGAACACTTGGCTGAAACTGGCACAAAGACACAGGAGGATCCGGGGCTGCTCAATTTGCAGTTTTAGGCTGAGTGCTGGGCACGTTTTCCATGCTGATGGAGTGCCATGGAGAGCTCCAGGATGTTTTTGTGGATGTCCATGCAAACCCTTCATCACCTCGGTTTTGCCTGTCCCCCCAGATAGAATCCTTTCACTACCTCACCAAACCAACAGCATTTACACATCAAAACAATAATTCATTTTCAGATTCAGCCCTTCATTAAAAAGATAAGTAGGGCTTAATTGGCATCCAGTGCCTGTGTAGCTGCTCTGTGCTAGAGTGGAGTTAAGTGGGGTTTCTCAGACAAGGGCCTTGGGCGAGCCCTCTGTCTGGGATGAATTTCTCCCCAATTAAACTCATTTGTTTTCACATTCACATAATGGCACCTGAGATATGGAATGTCTCAACCACTTCCTTCAGCTTTTTTCTGAGGGTGGGGAGTTGTTTAAATCTGACCTGCAAACTTATTACGGTAGAATATACCCTGCAAATAAATGTCCAATGTGCTGGAGGATTATCTGATTAAAGAGGTTAAATTATCCTCTTAGTACTTTAATAGTTTATCTTTTCTGAGGTTCAGGTAGAATGATGTTTTATTGAAGATACGCCAAGGGGTGGAGTTTTGCCTCTGATGATGTTTTGGATAGAAGCTCAGTTTGAAGCAGGATCGGGGGTGCCAAATCTCATGACCTGTTCATGCCAGAGTGGGGTTAGGGTGGCAGGAATTGAGGAAATCTTTCCTTCTCAAAGATTTTGAGAAATTCTTCTTCTACAAAGAGCTCTGCTGCATCTGGTTTGAAACTGGTCGTGCTCTGAGAAGGAACCCAGAAATCTTAGAACAGAATTCAGAGGGGTTTTGCTAAGCTGAGCCTTCCTACTAAGCTATCTCACAGCAAGACACAAAACCAAGCAAAACACAGCTCTGTCATATCTGAGATTTTTAGCCTTTTTTTCTATATTTCAAATTCCTGAGGTTAAAACCAAAATGAGGAAAATCAGGCTGATCTACAGAGAATTGTCTCAGTCTGATCTGTGGAAACCCAGGGCCACACCTTTAAAGGCCCTTGACTTCCAAAAGTCCACAGGCATTACTGTCCCAACAGGAGCACAGTATTTTGGGAAATCCCAGGGAGACATTGGTGTAGAAATGAAATTTGTTTTCAAGCTCTTTATTCTGCACTTTCCTTCTCCCTGAGAAAGGCAGCATCCTCTGTTAAAACCAAGACCAACAGATCCTGTCTTTGCCTCTTATGTCTCTGTGAAAGTCTGAGATCAGACACAGAGTCCAGCTTTGGGGCTCAGTGGGAATGTGTACCTGCACCTGAGCACAGCCTGAGCGAATCTGGAGCACACCAGAGGTTGGGGAGGAACTTCAACCTGCTTGATCCCTTCTCAAGGGTCCAGAAAAGTGGCTCCCATGGCAGGGGTGGGATGGCAGATCCTGCTGCTCTGCTCTGGAAGTTGCACAGGCACAAGGATGCCGGGAACATCACCCCAGCCTCTCTCAACCGCTCAGTTTTCTGTCACCACAAAACCAAGGAGGATAATTCTGAGTCATGTTTGTATTGTACTTTGAAACTTTTGTCTGGAAAAAAAAAAAATATAGGAGGATTTGTATTATTTTCCTCAAGAAATGTCGTGATGGGACTCATGATCTCCTTGCCCTCTTCTGTTGAAATCCTGCATCAGGAGGTGTAACACAAACCTCTGTCCTGATGGAACGAGAGAAATAATTGAATACGTTCAAATGATGTGTCAAAAAGTTAATCTTTCTCCCAGTTTGGCATTCCTCTGGATGTTAATAACCACAGGAATTAGTGGTGGAAAGATCTAATGTTGCAAGAGCAGCACCATGGGAAGCTGTGGAAAATTCTCTCTGTCTCCATCTGTAACGGGGAGCAGGCAGGCCGTGGTACAGCTGAAACTGCACTGCAGTTTGGCCATCAGGCCAGAGGCACAGCAGTGTTTTCTGCACACCTCAGAGGTGTCTGGCTGCACAGGAACAATGTGCTTAAAACCGTGGTGCTGGGCTTGTGTGGCCAAAATCTGTGCTCAGCAAAATGAACCACGCGGAGCGGCCTTTCCGCAGCGTTGCATCCACGGTGGCTGCAACTTAATGTATCACAACAAACTGCACCTTGATAAAAAAAAAAAAAATTTAAAAGAGCAACCATGCAGGCAAGAAGCAGCATCTGCATTTGCTTTACTGGATCTTTTTGTCAGGCATTGTGATCAGGCTGACAGTTAGCCCTGAGGAAAGTTATAAATTCTGCGCTGAATTGCGGTACAATCATTCACCATGGCATTTCTGCCCTCTGGCCATCCTCTGGTTATCCATAATTGTGGCAGATAATGGTTTTTTATGGCTGGAAACATTCTTTGCAGGCACAGGGACAATAACCAGGGCTGAAAATGTAATTAAAGTGAATGGATGAACTTTCTTAAAGAAACAGTGTAGATTATTACTGGAGCTTAACACCTACAAAGCCTGAGGCAAAATGGCAGCATCTGAAAAAACCTGTATAAATTTTAAATGTAGGGCGAGCTTGAAGGTGGATATTAGATTACAGAAGGAAAACTGAGACATTTGATGTAACAGATAACTAAGAGCTTAGATCATCTCCAGAAATATAAACTAATGTAACTTATCTTTCTCTGTGCGTTGGAATATGTGATTTGTGATCAGTGGCACCTTGTTTCCATGAATCTATGGAGAAGTTTGTTGCAAATTTTGTTCACTCGTGCAAAAAGGATCTTCCTTAAATAATTGGAGTAAGAGAAAGATGGGATGTCTTCTCTGTAATGCCTGTTTGTTATCATGGAACAAAACAGATTTAATCTTTTTCCACATAGCACCACTAAAGTTCTGGAACTCAGGTTTTATTGAGCAGTTCTATAAATAATGAATAGAATAAATGAAATGAATAGAATCGAATGAATAGAAATTAATAGGAAAAAATGAATAGAAAAAAAAGTAGATTTCTGTTTATTGCAGCACTTCTGCTGCAACAAATTAACTGTTTCTGGTTCAGTCACCTCTTGGGGCAGAGTTAGTTACCTGCAGGCACTTCCTTGCCCAGATGGAGATGCTTCCCAACTTCTGATCAATGTCATTCTCCTGTACCTGCTGAAAATCAGAATGAGACAACACATTAATTATTATTAACAAAGACTCAATACTTCTTTAAACATTAATAATATCTTCTGTTATTATTAATGTAACCATTAATGAGCTGATAACAGGCAGTCCAAACGTTAGGCTTGGCTCTTATGCTTCCTCTGCTCCTGCATCTGGGCTGGAATCAGAAAACCTTTCTTGTTTTGGGGCCAGAAAGGCAATTTTAGAGCTCTACAGCCTTCTGAGATGACAATTCTGAGCTGCTCCCAGTTTGCATGCAGGAGAACTGGTTGTAAAATTTAGACGCCAGTTGATTTTTTTTTTTCCCCCCCGTTCTATTTTTAGCACTCAGCTTTATTCCCACAGCAGCGTTCCCGCAGCCACGCCGGGACAGCAGCAGGAACAGGCAGCCTGTCGTGGCACAGGTGGAACAGCTGACTTCCCCACTGACTGCAAATTAAAGCAGCTTTCTGTGTGGGATAAATGAGAACTGGCAAAGCTGCTTCTCTGTGTTTTAAATAACCTTCACAGTTAAGGGTAAATGATGCCAATCTGGAACCATAAGCAGGGCAGGCAGCTGGGCTGTGGCACACCGTGTACCTGGCGAGTGAGCTTGGCCTTGGACTTATGGCTTACGTGGTCAGGCTGAATTTTGGAGCCTTGTGTGTGTATTTGGGTTTTCTCCCCTAATTATTTGTTGTTTTCTTGTGGAAAAGTGAGTCCTGTGGAAAGCATCACAGACCAAAGGGACAATGGGGATCAGTGTCCCCAGAACAAGGGAAAACCACTCTGCTGGAAGGGCTATAGGGAAGAGACCTCAAAAAGGTTATTTGAAGCTCTGCTAGAAGAAGTTATTGGCAGAAACCTCTGCCCAGTTGGATTTCCTGGTTACCAGCAGAAGGGATCACTTTCTTTCCTCAAGAACAAAAGGAATCCACAGGGATTACAGAGCTTGGCTGTCACGGTGCCATGCACTTGTATCTCTGAGTTGAGATATAAATACCCAGCAGCCCAGGCATAGAATTGGCTGCACGTGGCCAAATTCCATCATCAAATTCTTCAGCAGAAGGAGAAGGGTGTCAATGGAAGCAGAATTTGTCCTCAGACCATTCCTCAGGGCACAGCAAGGATTTCAGACAGGTTTGTTTTGTCACCCATCATGGTTTGGGCTGCCAAGGGTCCTATAAAATGTCAGAGACTCTGTAAATTTATTCATTTATTTATCCCAGTCTTCAGCTGAAAGATGACCTCAGACACTGCTCCTCTTGCTGCATTTCAGTGATAGAATAAGAAGGAAAATCAGTCAGAGAAAGGTGATTCCACAAACTGAATTTTGAATTTTCTGGGTTTTGTAGAAGAAAAATACCATAGCAACAGCTGAGCCAAAAGAAAATGGTAGAAAACTCTCTTTCATTTTCATCTAATGGCTTTCCTATTACTGGTGCTCTGATCCACCCACACAAAGCACAGACCAGGAGTCTGGGCTTGGTAGAAGGTTCTCTGTGATTTAGCCACTGCTCATAACTCAGACTTTTTTCCCTCTTGAAAAAGAGGTCAAGAAGAGGGAGAAAGGCAAGATACTGCCAAAAAAAAAAAAAAAAACATATGTCTTTGCTGTATTAGTACAGTCAACTTATACATGGCTGATTCACATTATGGCATAAATATCACTGACATGATCCCACCTGACAAGATCATGTGATGTGGCATATTAAACTTAAAGAAAAGAATCTTTTAGATCAGATGTCCTCCATCAATTTCAATTTCCAAGTAATGTAGCTTAAAGAATTTGGCATATGAAAGAAATGCTGGTGTCTGTCTAGAGTAAAAAACTTCGTGCATTGTAGATGCTGCTCAGCACAGGGATCAGACAATTAATTATTTTTTAAATTGCAGTTTTTCAGTGGGGAATTTTAAGAAACATTGGGGGGTTTTTTCAGTTTAATTTTTTGTTAATAAATGCAAACCAACTCAAGAGAGAGAGCAGAAGCAGCAAAACGCTGAGCAGAACGTTTCTCTCAATTAACCACGCTGTTTATCTACACGTGTAGCGTGTTGCCACATGCTTCTGATTAACACAAACACACAGCTCCTGCTATGAATTTGTGCACATGAAACTGCTACAGAAATCCACTCAGCTCAGGAGAAAAATAAAAATGGTTTCAATATGAAGAAGATGGAAAAATGACCCAGCTTCCAGTTGGCTCCTCTGGTTGCTCCCTGTCCTGATGGCACTCCAGATTTTACTCTTGTCTGGGACTGTGTTTAGTCACAAAGGTGGAACTTTTGACTGAAAAGCTCCATTTGTCTGTCAAATTTTCTCTTTTCTGGGAGATGTTTTTGAGTGTTGTTTTAATTTATGCAAGAAATATTCTTTAGAAGAGTTCTAGTGGTTTTCCTTGCGTTTATTTTGACCGTTGTCATCTGTTCACAAATGAAATCATAATTTTAAAGAAAAAAAAAATGAAAAATATCTATCTGCAATTTTATCTTTGCAAAAAAATTAAGATTTTTTTAGTTGTTGTGGGGGATTTGTGGTGGACATTTCCTGCTGTGCTGGGACTGGCACTGTCTTTCCCACCATTACCCAAATGCCCATCAAAGATTGAAAAATCCAAGTCTGGCAAGGAAAAGACCACAATGGAACGGTCAAACAACTGAAATCATTGAAAGAATTTTTTCCCTGCTGCTCCCATTTGTTTTTTCATCTTTTCCAAAGCTGCTCCTCCAATGAGGAGATCATTTGATGGATGAGGGAGAGAAGGAAAGGGCAGTTTTGATGGATGAGTTCAGGGCTGCCAGGTGCTGCTGAGGTGACTCGTGTGGAGCCATGGATGCGTCCATGACACCCCCAAAACTCCATTTGGGGCTCGTGGCTGGGTCACCCTCTCTGCTGAGGCTGCTGCTCTGTTCCTTCAGCCCCAGGAGAGGCACCAAAACCAAAGGAACAATATTGTAATTAATGGAAAGGAAAAGAACCCTGACAGGTCCAAAGCAAGCCCCTCTGAGAAGTTCTCAGTGGGCTGTGTGCTGCCTGCTGCAGAGGCAGTGGTGCATGATCCAGCAGAGATGCTCAGCAGGATCTGTGGCTCTGAACATGGGCATTAACCACAAGCGGAATATAAACCCTTCATTTAGCTTGGGGTGAAGAAAGAAACAAAACTGTTTCTTGATGTCGTGTCAGAAGAGATCATGTCTGATTCTGATGTGCTGCAAAAGAAATTTTGCATGTGATAGAGCCCACAGTTCCTCCATGTCCTTCATGCCTTTTGGGCACAGAGAGGGGCAGACAGTTGGATTCAGCGCAGAGCTCTGATGATGCCAGACAAGGATGGAGGGAGGGGAAAGCTCTTTTGCTCTGGGCAGCTGGAAAGAAAACACAACTTTTGTACAACTCGGCCTCGCTGTGTGTGAGGCAGCTGGGGGGTTGCTCAGGCAAGGTTTGTTTGTGCAGAGCCCAGGAGACGGTTCGGGGCTCTTGGTGGTCCAGGGATGAGACCAGGCTTTTCTAGGAAAAGAAAGGAGTTCAGGGATTTAGAAAATGAAATCCTTAAGCCTATCTGTAGCTATAGGACTGAAATTAGACTTGTTACAAAGAGCAGCAATTCGAGTTTTCTGCCCCAGCTGTCAGACACACACGGGGCCGGGTTTGCTCATCCAGCCCTGTTTAGGTGCAGGGTTTGTGCCCTCACTTCCCTTCCCATGGTTCAAACAGCAGCAGCAGCTTACCTGCCTCAGAAAGATGCTGCAAAACAGACCTTGGGAACTGAGAGAGGTTGTGCTTTAGGGCTGCTGAATAAGTAAAAAAAGCTTGGCACACATCTTTTTTGACCATGTTTCTATCTCCTCTGGCGCTTCCTTTTAGAGAGAGAAAGCTTGCAATCAAAAGAGCTAAATGAGTTAAATGTTGCAAGAAGTGCCTATTTCAACTTTACGTGCCCTAATTTCACTGTTGAAAGTTTCTTTGATCTTTTTTTTTCTTTTTTCAGTTTAGCTTTAGTAGGAGAAACTTGTGCCTAACAACAACAATGCAAAGTGGCCAAGTCTTCAGGTAATTTAAGTAGAAAAGCAACAAGCAAGGGTGTAGGAGAAACTTCAATAGGATCTGATGCTACAGCATAGAAAGGTTTCTATTTGTTTAAATTGGTTTTGGGGTTGTCAATAAACACATCCCGACCCAATCTTACAGGAATTGTGCAGTCTGTGGATGTTTCATCTTTAACATGTGATGCCAAGTTTGTGGAAATAGTTTGTCTTGGTTTGTACAAAAGATGAGTGGTTAATTTTAATAGCAGCAACCATAAATGAGTGGTCATTTAAAGTTTAATGAAAATTTAAATGAAAAATTATTTTGAGCTAGGCTTATTTCAATTAATCATCCTTTAGAAAAATATTTGTGTTTTCATCTAGCTGTAAAATCCTTATAGTAGTTTCTGGGAAAAAAATCTCTAATATTTATTTTTAATGGCACATAATTGTCTTAAAGAGACTTGGTTGTTAGGTTTGATACACAAGGAATCTAATTTAGTGATTTTTCCAATAGAAACTTCTTCCTGACAAATTCAAAACATTTCCAAGGAAGAGAGAACCACGTGCTTGTCAGCGCTTTAGCCCTTTGTCGTTTGGATTTGTGGATTTTTGGGGGAAGGTTGCAGGGGAAGAGAATGAAAAGGAAAATGTCAGAAGTGTTCCTGATACTTTTGTGTATCATTAGAAAAATTAACCGTGGCTCCCCAGCGTTTGGAGTGAGGCGTTGGGACCGCGCTCTCCCGGCACTCGGAGATCTGCGCTAACGAGCCTGATGCAGGCTGACATCTAGCAGAACTCATTCCTTCACTTCCAAAAACTCAAAGGGAAAAAGCTGCAGAAGTCCACAGGGAATTGCCCCAGAATCACAATGTTTGGAAGGAAGGCAGGCGAGGAATATCCTGTGTGGGGTCCTGTGGGTTTGGGCGCTGAAGCCGCGCTTGCGTTTCAGTGAATATCAAAAATCATTTGTGTCGTGTGTGCACAGGCTTGGTGAGGTCTGAACACCAGGAAAGCTGGTGATATGGAAGGTTTGTACAGATATCTGATATTTTATTCTGCTTTTCGTTGTGTAATTCCAACGCTTTATTCGGATAAGGAGCGGGTGCTGGGAGAAGCATCACTGTGTACCTGCCCTAGCCAAGACTTTTTCTGGGCAGCCTTTGTAGGGCTGGAACAGGATCCAAGGGGAGAAGTGACTTTGATAAGGAATATTCTGACATCAGCCATTGGTCCATGCAAGCAGCATGAAACTGTGATTTTACTAATTTGATGGACTGTGCAATTTCCCATTTTTTTAATAAAGTCTGGAAAGGGTCCAGGGAAAAGGGAGGGAGTGTGTGAAAGCAGCTGGAAAAAAAAAAGTGTCTTACACCTTTGTAATTTATAAAGTCCTTAATTGGAAACTATTAAGCAAAAAAACCTCAAGATTAAAATATTTCATTATTGTAATGATAACAACAGGGATGGAAAGCAAGGAATGAGATGAGAACACTGGTCTGGATTCTGTTTCTCTTAAGTAGTTTCTATATTTTCTAACTTTAAAGATGGAATACCTTTTTACACTTGTTGGCAAAACTGCAGCTCCCCCCCCTTTATTATTTCTTAAACTTAATGCTGCAAAAAGCAAAGTCTGTCTGGACATGACTGTGCTTAAAGCTAGTTGCAATATTTAGGGGAAACAATCACAAATTCCAGTCACAGCTGTGTATGTCATTACTTTTCTGAACTGAAAGGAGAACCAGGAAGAAAATGGGCTGGCCTGAAATCATGTTTGATTTTTCTTGTGTTTTCTTCCCAAATGTTTTAGTGCTTTGTTGTGTTTATTGTTGCAGTTGCAACAAAACCAAAAACCCTGAAAGACAAAATAGACAGGAAAAAAAACAAGAAAAAAATTCTATATGTTGCAATGGATGAAAAAATCTGGACTAAATGAAAGGCATTGTTGGATTATTATTTCCAATGTCCATTATGATCCTTAAATTTGGTTAATTTTCAAAAGAAAAAGATGGTGGTGCCCTCCGCTGCCACTGATTTCTCAGAAAATGAGAGGAGTTGGATCATAGTAAAATGATCATTGAATAACAAAGCACTTCTTCATTTTTCAGCCAATCAGTTATTGTGTCTGCAGGTAAAATGATGTTGAATTAAAACTTAATTCTCTAGAAAGGTTTCTGGACACTGAACAGAAAACTGTCAGCAGCCACGGTGCTTTCAGGCACCTGTAGTGCCCAAACACTGCATCAGCAGAGCTGCTGCTGGAGAGCTGGGAAGGAGGAAAAAAGAATTCTGATAAAAGCTGAGAGCTGCTTTTCTTGTTAGACTAGAGAAGACCTAAAAGTACAGGGGAAAAAAAAATTTAAGAGATCACTTTTTGCTTATGATAATCCAAGGTGGTGCTCTTCTCTCCCAGGGAATTCCACATCTCATTAATAATATCTCCCTGCTTTTGGAGATGGCCAGCAATCTCTTTTCCTAGGGCAGGTCTGGGAGCAGGAGGAGTTCCTGTGGCTGGAATTGGGTAGCTGTGGGTGGAAATTGGGCATCTCCCCTCTGCAGTGTGGGGCCTCTGGTAGCTGCAGCCTCCTGCTCCCCTTGGGTCTGCTGGAGGTGGTTATGGTTGTAGAAAGTGTGGCTTTGAGGATTTCTGTTTTCAGCCTCTTTATTGAAATCCACTGAACCGTGCTGCCTTGTCTTTCATTTATGTTTTTATTATGCTTCCATGCAAGGTTTTGTCATAAAGTGTAGTTGCCAGGAGGCAAGTTGTGTATGAAGAATGCTCTGGTTGCTTTACTGCAATAGCAGAGTTTGTGCAGGACTCCAGAATGTAATGGGGTGCTGAGGTGTATTTCAGGGAGTTTTGGGTGTTGTGACTGCTGTGGGCAGGGAGCTGTGCTGCTGGGAGAGCAGAGCCTCACACCATGGTGCTAAGCTCTCCTGGAGACTGGAGAAGCACTGGGATGCAAAACCCAACCCATTACTTGGGTGTGTCAGAGCCCGGGGGGTTTGATTTTCCACAAATGGTATCACAGGTTCAGGTTTTCCAATGGAATTCTGCCTTCTTCATAAAAACTTGAATCTGTGCATAGGGACCACCCCACAGCCCCCACCTCCCTCCTGCCCTGCAAACATGTCTGGCACTGAGACTGGCAAATTTATCCACGAGAGATGGGCTCCTTTCCATGGGGGAAACTTGGTGAATTGATCTGATCCAAGAGAGCTGTCCTACAGAGCCATGGTGAGGCTCTGGAGTGGGGGCAGCTCTGCTCTCCTCTGCTGAAGTCCCTACTCGGATTCAGCTCCAGTTTTTAGGTCACCCTGCTGTGGGTCATGTACTTTGGCCTCCATTATTTTGTTTGGGAATTGTGACATTCACTTGGAAACCTTGAGGCAACACCAGCTGACAGCCAGTTTCTTCACTGATAAAATTAAGGGTGTATTCAGACTGTGAGTCAGCTAGATAGCCAATGTAATTTTATGCATTAATTAATTGTATACATTAATTCTGAGTCTGTAAACATCAGGATCTAACAATGGTCTGATTTAAGCTTCTGGCCTGGCTCTATCTTCATAGATAGAAACCTCTGATTGTAAAGATCTTTGTGGTGTCCCTGCAGCTTGGGAGCTATCAGGATCCAAGAATTCCAGCACCCAGTTCCAAGAAAACCTGTTCTTTTTAGAGCTGAATTTTTGGAAATATATTTGAGGGAATAGGGAAGAAAACAATGCAGTTCTCTTTGAATGAAGTGGGGAACTCTGTAGCACATAAAGAACCTGGCAGGGGTCCATGAAAATTACCATCAGAGATAAAAGGGATCTAACCATTGCTATGCTGGGAGAGTAGAGAGAAACCCTGATGTTGGGCTTTTGGCAGGTCTAGGCATAAGACAAATGCTTACTGATGCACAGCCCAGGCAGACCTGGCATCTCCTCCTCTGGAGCTGTCCTGCCAGCTGCCTCAGCCATAAACAGGGTGCCACAAATATGTACGGCCAAGGGTGAACCATGAAAAAGGTGAAATATGCACCAGGGGTTCAGAAAGAAGAGTGGGACTGGCAAACATTCCTTTGAATGCCAGTTTGGCTTTTCTGCATCAGGGCTACAGTGGAATGGGGGGAACTGAAAGGTCTTGGACATGTAGAAAACTGGAGATGCTGGATGTTGTCTGTCCATGCCATCAGTGGGTGACAACATAAACCCGGCTCAGATCACTGACCCTGCCCATGAGACCTGAGCTTAGGCTGGCTGCCAGTGAATGTGGGGGTCCCTGGCAGTGTCTGCCTCACCAGGGGGACAATGTGGGAGAGTCAGGCTCATGGGAAGGTGCTGATGGTGCCCAGTGGGCACCTGGGGCTGTGCAGAACTTGTGGTGCATTGACTTGGCCTCAGAGGACAGATGTGCACTGGTGGGTGACCACAGGCAAGCACTTACCCTGATACCAGAGTGCTCACTACTCAGAGGTGCTGTAAGGAGTAATTAATCTGAAATACCTCCAGGAACACTTTAAACATGAAAAGTGTCACCTCAAATTTGTTGTAAAATGAGGTGACAAATCATTTGAGCAAATGTTGAGTACCTGTCATAAGACATCCTCTCATAAGAGTGAGAATCTTCTAATAATCATTAGCAGCTTATTTGCATGGAGTTTTCCTGCATTTGATGTGAAATCTTGTTTGGCTGGATGCAAGGAAGGCTAAGTATGTGCTGAAAGCCAGTAATTTGATTATCTACACTCTTTCTGTCTAGTTATATGATCCTTGCGAAGTCCTTTATTAAACCCCATTTAGAAAGAGTTGCTAAACCTTGGTGGAATGCCAGCCATGCTAATACAATCTGGCCAGTGAAGAGTAGGTGCTTATTGAACAGAAAACTTTAATCTTGTTAAGACTGGATACAAGAGGAAACGGTAATAACCGGGTTGTGCTGAAGCTGTCGCTCAGACAATGAAGGTGGCACCTCGGCTGTGGTGTGGACACACCTGTCCTTTTTCATACTGAAAAACTCTTCTTTCATGTAGGATAATCCTAATGGATAGGATTCCAGGAGAGCTTTTCACAGGTCATAATTATCCTCCATGCCAGCAGTTCCTGAATAAGCATCTTGGTCACTCCATTTTCCTGCTCTGTAGTTACCATTTGTTTCTTCCAAGGGGAGGGATTCCTTTGAGGCAAGATTGGTTAGCAGTTTCTATCTTTCAAAAACAATTTTTAGAGCATCGATAGATGCTGTGGAAAGTCATAGATAGCAATAAAATGATATCTAAAATAAGATGTGCTCTTGGCATTTTGTCTGTCCGTGTTAGGGTGCAGTTGAGGAGTAATTTGAAGGCATTAGTAGAAGCTGGGCAGTGATCTGCCACAGCACACGGAAAAGAGTCCCCTGTAGGGAACCCTCAGTGCCAAATGTAAGAGGTATGGATGGGGACATGTATCTCCAGAGCAGGGCCACATTCCTTCTGGGGCCATAAACTGCTTCTGGAAACGCTGGAAAGCCACACTAAAATAGCCAGGCTGAGAGTGGCTGAGAGCTATGGGTGCTTTCAGTGGAGGGTTTAATTAGGATGGGGAATTTGGGCCAAGTAACAGCACAACTATGCTGAGAGCAACTCGGTGATCTGTTCTGCTGTGAGTTTTATTTAAAGGCTGACTCAGGGCAAACACTGCAGCCTGAAGAGGTGCATGCAGGGGGGGGACTGTGAATGAATGTCCAACATGGCACTTGCATGCACCCAACTAGAACAGCTCATGAGTTTGGACATCTACACTCTTATTATTGCCTTAACGTGACCCTGAGAGTTGTTTGTGCCTGACATTTGCAGCACCAGAGGGGATGAGCCCATTGAGAGTGAAGGTTCTCCCCGTGCAATGTGACACACGGTCACAGGTGGGACAGTGTGAGAGTTCTACCACTCCCACATGACTCTCCCCTGACAGGGAAGAATTGTCCTTTAAGTCCTTGTTAAGTAAAAAACGAACGGGACTCTTGGTTGCTCTCAATCTCCAGGTTGTTTGTTCTTTCCTTCTCAGCAATTTCTGCACCCCAGGCTTTACACCAGCCTGGTGTGAGGGAGAAAAGGCACCAAAAAGCCTCCAGCACACAGAATCAAGGTTCTGTTAAAGATAACTCACCCAGTTATCACCAAGAACGTGCATTATTTCTACTTTTCTACCAATAACTAATGAAATTTCTGTTCACGTAGCACTGCACTAATTCTGACCAATCGTCCCCAACACTGCAGAATGTGGAGGAGACGAAGAAGGAGGAAGAAACCCAAAAACTAAAAGGATCCTTCATCTTGTCTCCATCTCCTTACCATTCTAAGAAACCCAAAAATCTCCATTTCTCACCCTTTGATAAATCACATATTATGCTACTATCTAATTGACAATCCTGATAATTCCATCTCATCCCAAAGCCTGGGAAGCCTTTCCATGGGCAAAGATTAAAAGCAGGATTTGTCAGAGGGTTTGGATCCTTTAAAATATGCAGAGAAATATTCTGTGCATTCCAACAGGACAGGGGTGACCCCGTGCCACCCCTTGGCTTCAGCCAGCCTCATGTGGCTCGTTCTGTTTTGGAAAAAACCACAGTAAAGTTACAGCCCCCTCTGCTTTTTGGGGGGATGTGTATTGTGTCTGTGTCCATCACAAGATCCAGGGACCATTGGGGTTGCTGTGGCTCTGCATTTTCTCTTCCAAGGATGAGTGGCTGACATTCACGACAAGGTCATGTCTGAGCGTGGACTGATTAAATCTCATAATTATTTTAAGTAGTAATAGAAGTAAGGCTCTTATTTAGTGGTAAAAATGAGCTTTCTCCTTGGAATGAGGAAAGAATAAATACTCATAATTGTTTCTAAATACCACTAAGCAGAATATTTGATAGAAACCCAGTTGTGAAATTAGACTCTGTCAGTACCTTTTCTGGTCTCATTTTACAATTATGTGCATTGACATCTGTTATTGCTAATTACTTCTTCAAACTTCAGCAATGATCTCTTGCACTTCCTGTAAGAAATGCTGAAAGCTTTTAACAAACAAATTAATTATGTATAGTCTTTGATGCAAATTAGCCCAATTAGTTGTAGCATTGATACCTTCCTCATGTAAAAAGAAAAAAGAGAAAGAATGATCGTATACATATTTATAAGTACCTTTTTGACAGATGATGGTAGGTCATGATGAGGAATTCGTTTAGATTTATGGAATGACTTTTTAAAAATGACAAACCAAAGTAACAGTCTTGTGAAAATGTGTTGACTTCACAAAATATGTTGAATATTTAAAGATGGTTCTTGCTGGGAGACTCAGTGTAAAGTGATTGTTATTCTTCAGTCTAAGTGACACCTTAAGTAAACAGAATAGTGTTGCACTGTGTGGGACTAACTGGTAATGGGTATTAGTGATCAAATGGGTTTTTTTCAAAAATTCATCCTAAATGTGTTTGAACTTCACCCATTTGGGGTGGAAATGATCTACAACAAAAAGACTTGAAATCTGACTTAAAAAATCTGTGATTTTGTTAGGAGAAAGGAGACAACCATGTCAGCCAAAAGGACACTTTATGGCCCCTCCAACACCAATCTGCCTGGCTTTCCCTTTCAGTAAATCCACCTTCCACCCATGGACGAGGTCAGCCCTTCCCAGGAGGAATAACTCGTTCAATCCACACACGTTCCTGTGCAGTTCCCTTATAGCTCTTCCCTCTGAACACATGCAACTTATTGACTGAACCCGAAGATTTTTTCCTTCCCTTTCGATTGTCTCCTTTGTTTTGTTGCACGTTGAGGAATGTGAGTGACAAATTTTCTGCGGTTGGCTTTTGAGGGTTGGTCATTGTTGGGAGAGGGTGTGGCAAGAGTCACTGCAGGAATGCGTTGGGAACTTAATTCCCCTTCTGACTACTCTGCCCAGGTATTTCATTAATTCCTACCAGGGCAGCCTGTGGAGAGTTACAAAACTGAGACTGCAACCTTTATGAAACGCCAGTTCCAGGAAATAACTGGTTTGCTTTCAATCTGCAGCTTCCAAAAATTACAGCATCCCAAGTGCTACAGAGGGGCACTTTTTGCATATATCATTTCTGTGCCATAGAGTCGTTTGAAATCAGCCATAACTTGTGTTTGAATATGTCAAAGAAAGAAAAAAAAGTCATGCTTTGTTTGAATATTTTTTCCCTAATGGGACAGAGTCAAAAAACTGTGTTTGCATGTTTTGTAACTCCAAGGCAAAACTCTTTCTCTAAGAGAGTTTCAGCAGAGGGATGGGAGAGAAATTGCACTCCACACTTTTGGTTTTCAAAACTTCAGTGTTTGAGGTTTTCTCACAACTGTAAATCAAGTTGCAGCTTTTGTGATTTTTGTGGAAAAATAGAAATATTATTTGAAAAGCTACTTTTTATATTGAGACACTTCAATGAGAGAAATGTTTGACAGAAAAGCCTGGTTGGGGACAGTGTGAACCTAACCACAGAGAAATCCTACAGAAACTGGCTGTGGCAATCTGGGGAAAGAGAATTTGCTTCATGGTGTTCCTTACAAAGATGGGACATTGCAAATTTTCCACTCTTTAGAAGTAACAAAACAAAGGCTCATTGGGATGAAAATCAATATTTGCTTTTTCACCCCATTGAGGTATTGTGAAATTTTGTTTTCAGTTTTGTAACCAGCAAAACTTTGCTCTAATAAGCAGAAATGAAAAGTCAAGTCTCATGTCAGGTATTTCAAAAAGACCAGTTTGGGAAGGGAGAGTTACAGGTTTGAACTCTTCTGCTTTTTATTAGGTTACCAAGCCCAATAAAATAAAATAAACCAAACTGAGTGCAGTCACCTGTGCCATGCAGGTGTGCAGGCAGAGAATATGAGTCAGGCACACTTGGGCACCCACTGGGTTTGTGTGAGGGATCCGTGGATATGGTGAGGGGTTTTTTTGGCTGGTTTTACAATTCCCAGTGTTTTTACAGATGGGGCCATTCAGGGATCTTCCTTCTGCAGCAGTTTTTGCCAAACAAGCAGTGTGTGACACACCTGGGAAGCAGAGCAAGCTCCAGCCTTTGGCCGTGGTTTGTCCTGGTCCAGCCTCCATCCTGGCCTGTCCTCAGAGCCTCTGTGGGTGAGTGACCAGGCATCCAGGACCTTGCAGACCAGGGACAGCCCTAGAGTTCCCAGATCCCCATCTGGAGGCGGCAGTTTTTGCCAGAAAATTTGCAGAAGCATCACAACCTTCTGCTGGGCAAATTTCTTAGGGTTGAAGGATTAGTTGGGATTTGTAGCTCAGGATGGGCAGTCCTGTACTAATCACTACAAATACAGACACTGAGGGGCTGGGAGGGGCTGGGAGGAGGGAGCTGAGCCTCAAGTTTTGGCCATCTTCATCCTGAGACCCAGTCCCAACAGAGAGCCCAAAGGCTCCGAGTCCTCAGCCTGTGCCCTAACTGCACACCCATTTCTTTTCTCCCCAGTTGCATTGTTTTCTCTTGGAATTCAGCCTCATGTTTTCCTAATTATTCCACTGCAATACTCAACCCAATAGTTGCATGAGGAAGCTGATCATAACGATTTAAACACTTGTACAAAAGACAGATTAGCAGATTAGTGACTGCTCTGGAAAATGTGCAGCAGTGCTTGAAAATTAATCCTGCTCTTAATGCAGGGAAAAAAACAAGCAGGTCTGTTATTAGTGTTTCCTATTTAAAATACACTTCAATTTCTGATTTTAAAATTGCAAATGCTGTAAGAATATGGTGAAGTATGTGTTCTGAAGAAACCTCTTGAGGTTTCCTTTAGCTAATTATTTACAGTATGAAGATCTGGCATAACAGGTACAGGCATCCTGGCGATTATGTATGAACATAATCATGGCCTGTCAGATGTTTTTAATTAAGCTTTCTCCAGTCTGAGTGCTCTGAATGGTGATGAGCATTAACATCCTTCAGCAGAGCAGTGCACAAGTTCCTTGCAGACTGTGACCATGTGCTGTGCTCAGTGTTGAGCTTTGAATTGTGGATTTAGTTTGAAACTGGGTGAAGTGAGGTCCTGTGCTTGTGCCTTGGTGGTTCCTGCTCCCAACTTTCGGCTTCTATCTGACTGTAGACTAAATTGGTGCAAGGAGCTTTTCTGCAGCCCACATCCCATGATCTCATGGAGGGATCAAAAAAAGACAGGCTGGATACATTCCCAAGTGTACTCCAACATCAGGTTCTGCAAGGTGAACTCCAGTGCCAGCTCCTATCCCTTCCTTGTTCTCAGGAGTGCTGCACAAGTGACTGACTTGTTACCTGGTGGAGGGATTTCATGGGAGTGGAAATGACATGGAAAACTGAGTGATAGGCTTGGGGATGACACAAGGCACGGGAAAGTGATTTTTCCCCCTCTATCCAGCAGTGGTGAGGCCACATCTGGTGAGCAGTGTCAAACCCAGGGATCCCCAGTGCCAGGAAAACTTTGGCAAACCAAAGCAAGACAAGCCCTGGGCTGCAAGGCTCAGAGCCTGGTCCTGCTTTGAGCAGGAGGTTGGAGCAGATGAAATCTGGAGATTCCTTCCAGATTCACTTTTTCCATAGTCCTGTAATATCTCATGAGGGGTGAGGGTATTACCTTTCCTAAATAATTCTGCTTCTTAGTGTGCTTAGAGCACTCAGACTGTGTTGGAGTATTTCTGTCTCCTTGAAGCAATTTGTTGGTGTCTCATACCAACATATTGTGGGGAAATATGTTGTTTATATGTTGTTTATATGGGGAAGGCATCTATACACCTGAACGTAGGTACAGAGAGGTTTTCTGCATGCCCAGAAAGAAAGATTAAAACTTTATAACATTGTTGCTTTTAAGATATAATCAACTGGCTATTGCTTGCTGCAGTAGCAAGAATTTTGTCTTACAAAAGGACTCAGGGAAGTGACTCCTTGATCTAACTAAACATTCTGTATGTTCAAAACCAAAAGTATGGTTTAATACCTAGGAAAACTGTCCTAGGACATGAAATATATTAGAGTGGTGTCTCTTACTAAAGGATGTGGTGGACGACATTTCTTTTATTCCCCCACCCCAAAATTCACCTCCACAGTAGAATACAGGTAACTGAGCACAGCCTTTCCAGCTGGAGGGCAAACCCTCGGCAGAAGTGCATCACAATAACTAAACCAAGCAGTTTGTTTTGTCCAGTTGACTTTCAAAGACCACTTACCCCATGGACCTGCTTCCCTTGCTCCCTGAGGGGCCACCAGCCACAATCACAGTGCCCTGGGTGAAGGTATTTATTAAGGAAGTTGTTCTGAGAGGAGAGGGCTCAGCTGACCTGCAATGTGGAGTTTTTAATTTATTTCAATCTTCCATAATCTGGGATCTAAACAGATCCAGATCCTCAGAACTGTACAAACCAACAGAGAGTGCTGGTGTCCCTGGAGCTCTCCTGTGCATCCAATCCAGTGTGCTCTTTGTTTTCATTTTGCTTTTTCTTTTTCCTCCCCACTCGTTTTTTTCTTTTTCTTTTTTTCCCAGAAGAGTTGGGGAGGGGGTTGTGTGTCCTGCTTTTTAAAGAGAGAAACTTCTGGCCATCTGCATGTAAAACAGGTTGTTGCTTGCATGAATATCTATGTGTGGTCATTTAGGAATGCTCATGCATTTCCCTGTTTTGTGTACAAAACTGTGTGAATTGCATGCAATTTAGGGTAGAGAGTGCAATCCTAAAGCATTACTGCACAAAGCAGAGCAGCTCAGCTTTTGTCAAAAAATGAGCCATGTAAATAAAGGTAATACTGGCAGACATGATGAAATTAAGATTAGCAAATAATGAGTAAAATTATTTACTTGACTACAAAGAGAAGCTGGATGAGAATCTTATCTGGGAAACGAATGTAAATCTCCTCAGATTCCATTAGAGATACATTAGGGGTTGGTGACAGCTCCCAATCCAATCCATTAAATATCCATATTAGCCCTGAAAGGGCTGCATTACAAAGATTCTGTGTAGGGCTGGTTACTCCGAGTCCTCCCTCGCTGGTACAATAAAAATCTTCAACTACTTAACCACTTCCTGCAATCATCATCTGCAACTGTAACAGTTTGAAATTAGCTGAACAGGATCCTCTTTTTTGTTAATTTGCTTATGATTATAATTGAGGGAAAACCATCCTTTTTAAAAACTAGTTAGTTTTCAACTTCAGGCCAAAACCTTCCCATTATCCAAATGAAAGAGCAGAGATAAAATATTTTCTGTTTTATTCAGTATCAGCTTCTTAAGTATTTAAATTTTTTTTTAACAAACGCTGAAAAACATAAATCATGCAAACTTGTGATTATGTGCTTGCATAGTGATTTGTAATGTCAAATTTTTTGAAAATTATTATTTGCATTCTTGATAAAGTAAATGCTGTCTGTTATTACACCCGTTTCTGCTATATGGAAATCACAGAGCTTAAACAAACTGCATTATGAAAAACATGTGTTTTGAGAACCTGTTCTCTAAAGATATTTAATTTCCATTTAGAACATTAGCTTTAAAATTAATGACTCTGCTTCAAAATGCAAATTCCCCTTCTCTCTTTCAAGCAGACAAACTGAAGTTCACTGACTCCTGAAATATCGCTGCTTTGTCCCAAGAAAGCGCTGTCTTTTTAAATCTCAGCTCTAATTCCTCTTTGATTTTGCATCAACACCTTAATGGGGAAAAAATTCGCCACAAATCAGCATCTGATTAGCCCAAATCATCCCCCCTAATCCCCCTCTGAAAAAAAAAAAAATGCCACTTGCAAAGTGCTGTTGTGCACCGATGTAGCATCTTTGTAAATTTAAAAACCCAGGTGTATTGATGAAAATACATAGAACATTTTAATTAAAACTCATAAAATTGTTGGACATCTGCTCCAAATTGTTCAACGTTTTAGTGGTTAACAGATTTTGTGCACCTAGATAATGAATTACTCGTTATTATTGGCATAAATAGTAGCTGTGGGGCTTTTTATAGCAAGATCAGAAGCCTCTTTGTGCGAGCTCTGGCTTACTTTATAGTCTTTTGGCAGATGCCTATTAGAACCAATAAGTTTAGCTAAAAAAAGGGAGGCAGAGTTAAACACAGGAAACAAGAGTTGAATGTCCGCCAATAAAAATGATCACAAATCAGGGCTGCTGATGTCATAACCCTTGAGGTCAGAGGTTGGGCGCGGAATAAATGGCTCTGAAAGGGGCAGCCTGTCTGGAGGGCTGAGCTGTTGTTGGCAGGCAGGCACGGCCATGAGTAAATGGGAGGCACAATGCCGCCACTGGGCCTCATTAGCGGCCGGGCCCGGTGAAGAGAAGTGTTTGATGAGTCCTGCACGTCCCACTGTGGCACTGTGTGATGTAAATGGAATAATTACTATGATCTAATGGGCGTCTCTTTTGCATGCGGGCCCCCGGTGAATGGAGCCCCTCTTTTATGGCATTCAGCCCGGGTTGTGTAAACTGTGGGGTGCCACTGGGGATGGAGCGGCGGCAGGTCCCGCCGACCCGCTCGCATTCACCCTCAATAGAAAGGGAAGGCCAAGTAATTTACTCCGCTGCCTTTCACCATGAGAGTGGCAGATTGAAGGTCACACTCGATTTGGCAGGACTTGAGTCGCTCTCTGTGCTGACGCCGAGCGAGACAGATGCAACATCTCTCCGCTCTCGGGATTTTCGGGGACGAGCCGCTTAATTGCGTGCGTGTGCGCCCAGCCGGACAATGCGGCCGGGATATCCCGCTTTTTGGGGAGCAAACCCCGTGGATTTGGGCTGTCTGCCCCATTTTTCACCAGTTTCACGTGTTCGAGCACACCCCGCTTGGTGTAGGGTGGTGTGGTGGCTCTCGAGGGCTCGCCGGGCCGGGTGGAACCCCGATTCAGCTGGTGACAAACAGCCCATTGTTGTCTTTATATAGATCGTTAGAAGTCTGGATTAAAATAATTGCGTCTCGTGTAGACGTACTGCTTTTTCAGGCTGAAAAGATGGGACGTTGTCTCGGCCTAAAATTTGTCAGGAATGTGCTGGTAATGATATTATATGGATTGTGTGATGTTCCGTGTTCACTCTGAATCCAGGCTGCTGCAGTCCTGACATAACAAGATTTCATTGTGGCTGATTTCAAATGTCTATATTAACAATCAACATCATTTCCTTATTAATTACATGCTTTGTGAACCCATATGGCTTAAATTAAATTTCTCAGACTTTTTTTTTTTTTTTTTAAGTGGGATAATATTTTTCACAAACTCAGTCACTCCAGAAATGTTTTGTGCATTTTCCCGCAGCAGTTCCCTGTGGGCATGCTTTTTAGGGAACTTTAGACCAACTTTTATTTTTGATGTTTGCTTTTATTATATGCTCCATGCATGGCTAATGAAGGCCAAACCATGGACACACAGAAGTCAATGGAAAAACTCTCAATGACTTCAGCAGGACCAGGATTAAAGTGTGTGGTCTACACAAAATTCAGTGGAATCCAGTCTCCTGGAAAATATTTTTCCATGGGATATTTTCTAAGGTCATTTTAATTACGACCTGTACAGTATTTCTGTTGTTTGCGGTCACACGGAGTCCTCACTCATCATTTGTGAAGACAACACAATCTTTCCTTTAGGCAACATTTTTTATTTTTAAAGAAGGAATAGATTGTGGATACTTGGGAAGGTCAAATCTAGGTCAGCATCAGTGCTCTAAGCAGTACTCTAAACACATGTTTACATCATTTGGAACCCATTATTCATGGTTTTATATTACTTATTGTGAAATAATGCATCAACAGTTTTGCTTTGTTTTGTATTTAACTGGTAATATTTGAGTGTTAAACTCCACATCAGCGGAGTGTGGGAGAAACAAACACGTACAATTACTAGACAAAATAGATTGGAAGTTGATGAACTTCTGTTGCCTGTGGAATCACGGAAGCAGTGATGTGGTTTTCTTGGCTACTTCAAAGGAGTCCACAAAAAAAGCACCTACTAAAAGCAAAAGCTATTGTCAAGAACTGTAAATTCTCTGTACCTGGGTGTGTGTGCTTAGGTCTTTCTAACAGCTTGGAAAATTGTTTGAGGTTCACAAATTGAAGAGGTCTGGAAACCCCTGATGTAGTACCTTTCAGTGTGTTATGGATTATTTGCTATAATTTTATGGTTCTTTGCTTCTTTGGCTAAATCTGAATTAACCTGGCAGCAACCATCCAAACCTGGCCAGGGCTTGGTCAGTGCCCTGAAAGACAATAACTGTGCTTTTCTCAGCAGTGCCAAGTGTCTGGCACGGGTTTCACAAGCACATTTTCCAGCTGCAACCAGAGCCAGCAGCACTGAGCTTTCCAGGGAGGTGGCAGGAGGCTCAGCACTTCTCACTCTGCTCTTGCACATCCTCAGAGCTCAGGAGCCATCCATGGATTTCCTTTCTGCCTCACGCAAGGCTTTGCCCTTCCTTTGGCCCCACAGAGTCAGTGGGGTTTTGTCCTTGGGACAGGTCAAATGGGATTTTCTAAAACACAGCAAGTGCAGGGGGAGCAGAGGATGCCTCAGAGCGTGAGTCTGTGGTTCACAGGCCCTTCCTTTGCAGGTTTGGGGTGTGCCTGGCTGCAGCCTCCCACTCGCAGTGTCACCCAGGCTGTCCCCAAGCTGTGTCACCCAGGTGCTCCATGGCCCAGCGCATCCATCAAGCAGGTGGGACATCACCCCGTGCCCATCCAAATTCAGCCCCTCCTCCTGGTGCCTCCCGTTTGTCGCTGTCCCCCTTCCAGCCAGCAGGACACACGGAATGTCACACCGCGATCTGAGGTGCCCTTCGTGTGGCCAGAGCTGGCAGCTCCCAGTTTCCCTGGGTACAGCAAGCAGCGCCTGTGCCAGGCAGTTCAAAGAGCGCTGGAAATGAAAGACAGTCTCAAGCACATTTCCCAAGTTGCTCAACACTCAGCAATTCCCTTGCTGAGTCTGCACCTGAATAAGAGGCTTGATTTTTCAGAGTTATTTGCCAGGCTGTAAACTCTCACTGCTCCTCATGATAAATAAAGTTTCGGAGGGAGTTGTTGTCTATGAAGTACCTGGGAAACCTTCCCTGTTATACATACTGCTATTAGAATTATTATTCTTTTATTTGTTAAAGCTGTTATTTGTTCCTATAAATATTCTGCGGTAAATTAATGCCCCTTCAGGAGATGAAGCAGGTTTGGCTCTGTCATTTAATATACCTGAAGGTAAACATTGCTGATAGAAATCTGTCAGAGGCAGGAAAACACGAAAGCCAGTTCAGAGTTTCAAGTGTGTTTCGGTCAGTATCGATCCCCCTCAAACTGATTTTTTACTGTTTCTTGCTTTTTGGGAGCACGGCAGCACCAGCAGAAAAACAATTACCAATCCCATCCCCCGCCGGTCCCCTGGAAAAAAAAGGTTAAATTTAAATAATCATTTCGAGCGCTGTTCCTGTTGTAGGTGGGGTTTGGAATGCAAAGTACAACAGACCCTCGCATTTTTCACTGATTATCTTTAATTACTCGTGAGGGCTGAGCAGCTCGCATTACCCCCAGGCACCGCAGACTGACAAGGAATCTTCTTTCAAGCCTTTTATAGAGCATCGCATTATCAAGTAACTAACAGAGCAAAACTGACACGAAAAGAAAGTTCATTATTACTTTCCTTATTGTCAAAAGAGTTTTATTTACTTCTGAAGCCCTACTTTTAAACACACTTTCCACTCGGAAAGTGTTGCCACTGTGGGGCTTCTCCCCTGCCCTGGAGGCGGCTCGGGGGACTCCTCCAGGAAAAGCTCGTTGTGCTTTTTGAAATATCCGCATCTCCAGTTTGAAGTCCTGAGGGTATTCCTTTCGCCAGACTTTAGGTGGGATAAGGAAAATGGAAAATTTTCTGTACCAGAAGTGTTTTATTCGCTGTTTTCTCCTCGTTCCTGCCGCGTTTTCAGATGATGTGCGCTGGGAGCTGAAGCTCACAGATGAGAGCTCTGCTGCTTCTGTGTCTGCCACAGATCCTTGGAGGAAGGCAGCGGGACATGGGGTGTCCTGAGCTGACAGATCCATGCCAAAGTGTCAGCATTAGACACCTAAAATCCCGGGGTCTCTGATGTAAACCTTATTTGCGGGGGTTAACAACGCATGGGATAAATCTATGGGAAGAGGTGGAGGTTTGACCTGTTCAAAAGCGTTCACAGTGCCTGAATTTTAGCACATTTACCTTGATGAACCTCCAGCTGTGATTTAATTGCACAAAATCCCAACACAGCACATGTGGGCAGTGAGGGACCGAGGAGACACTAAGAGTTATCAAAAAGTTGGAGTCTGAGGACGATTAGCCAAGGGCATGTCCCTCTTTCTCCTCTTTCTCCGAGCCTGAGGGATCACCTACATCCTGAAATTCAGCTGGAGCTGCTAACCAGAGCTCCTAATGTGAGAGATGAGTGCTGAGGCCGCTGCTTCTGCTAAAATACTGCTCTGTCCATCCCCTGGATCACCTCACCAGGCTGCCTGCATGCACTAATACACAGAAAAATCCAAACCCAGAGTCTTCTCTGCGATGTTGGGAATTTGAATCAACACTTTCTGCTTGA
Organism: Polioptila caerulea; assembly: GCA_013397295.1. Lineage (NCBI taxonomy): Eukaryota > Metazoa > Chordata > Aves > Passeriformes > Certhiidae > Polioptila > Polioptila caerulea. The sequence continues at coordinate 213,756 of VYXF01000214.1, forward strand.
TTATTGCAGGATGGAAACTGCTCAGTGTTCCCAGAGGGCAGGGGTGGCTGTGTGGAGTCTCAGGTGTAGAACAGTGGCAGCCGTCGGAACAATTTCATTCCTGAGATTAAAGTTGCAAACCACAGCTGCAGTTCACAGCGTGCAATTCCTGCAATTCCTGCAATTCCATGTGTCTAGGAAAACCTTGAGAGGTATCCAATAACTGGCACTGGGGTACCAGCACAGATTGTAGCTTTATCCCCTGCACATTTTACAGATGTAATTGAAATCACTAACAAAAATCTAGTGGTCAGAAATAAAGACATTGCTGCTGTGTGGGTAATTACTTATTAATCTAAGCATGTATTTATCCTTCTTTAGCAGTGCCAAATTCCATATGTAATTTGTTTGACCTATTTGCTTTTAAAACTGAACTTATTTAATTTTTTATTTTTTTTCACTGCATCTGTGGGAATGTTAATCGAGCCTTAATAGGCAGATGGAAGAATTTGCAAACCATCTTATTTGTCTTATTTTCAGTCCTGTGGTTTATCAAGCAGCAGATGGGTAAATTGAAAAGCCATTCTGTGTATACAGATAATTTTAATCACAGTATGTACTGAACACTATGGGCAGAGATGTTTTAAAATAATTTGTTGTCTGATCATGGGGTTATTAGCAGGTAGGAATGATGTAAATATACCCAGATATAGGTTAAATGTCACCAAGCCACGTGTCCACGTTGTGCTGCCAGCAGCAGTTTCAACCTCAGCATTCTTTTCAATGGCTCATTCTTCCTCTATATCTCATAATTTCATGATTATTGGGTTTTATTTCCCTTTCTGCAAAGGCAGCCCAGGTAATAAGCAATCAGGTGGACCTGTGGATTTCGTAGGAATATTCTGGAAACATTTTTCAAAAATAAACCTTTGAAGCAGCTTATTAAAACTCCCTGTCTCACAATATTTCTCCCTACTTCTTACCTGAAGGATTGTTTTATTTATATATTTTCCAATCATGGGAAAGAGCAGTTTAAGAATAAGATTGGGGAGATCTTGTGAAATTGTCAGAAAAGCAGGATTCCTCTCCATATTTAGCTTTGGAGCAGGCATTGTCTTCCCCAAGAGAAGGACATAAAGGCAGTGCAAGCATTTCCACCTGACAACCTGGGAGTTTGCAGGGGCCAGAGTAACAAAACTGGGCACTGGCAGCAATTCCTTCACAAACTCAACTCCTGCACCTCTTGGAGCTGCCCAGAAATTCTATCAGTCCAAAATTCCCAGGCACCATTCCCACAGCTCTTGTACTTGAGAGCAGTTTGGTCCACGAAGCTGTTCTTGAGTTCTGCTGAATTGTTTCAGGGGTTATGTTTGGTTTTTGTTTTGGGGAGTTATTTTGTGATAATGGAAAGCCAGAATGGTGCCTCTGACCCAGAGGAGGTCACGACAGACAAACTGTGCCACAGAGCTGCTGCTGGGGGAAGGCAGGATGTATTTAGCAAGCTGAGGTGCATCTTATATTAGGATGGAGTCTTGCAATGCCAATATAAATAAAGTGAGTAGGGCTGCCAAAGAAAACACTCTTCTCCTTCATTAGTCAACCTTTTCAATTCTAATTAATTTTTTTTATTAAAAAAAAAAAAAGCTAATGGCCTTGTAGCTATGGGATGGGAAGATAGGGCTGAGATAATGGGAACATCGTTATAAAAAGTAAAAAGGGGAGATAGAAAAGGTGAAGCATGTTTGGCACAGGAACTTTACAGTATCCATTAGCTGTGAGCTACTCAGATGGGTCTTGACTGGTTCTCCCAGAAACTTTGGCAACTTTCTCTTCTCTGTTTTGAGAGAAACAAGTGCCTGTGCTGGGAGAGCTGGGCTGGGCTGCGAGCACAGGGCTGTCACAGCCACACTCAGAAGGAAGGCTTGGAAATCAGGACTCAGTGGCCTCAGTGTCACCTCAGGCTTTGAAACACTTGCACGGGGACTTCACTAAAGGTCAGAAAAATTTGTGTGCGCCTTGGAAGCCCCAGAGCTCAGGGCTCTGCTGCTGACCCACAGCAGGGAGCGGGTTTGCAGCTTGGGAATAGCCACGCCAGCCATAAACGGGTTAAACTGGATGTTTGGAGCCTTCCTCACCTGGCATCAGGGCGCTCCTAGTGGGTTCATCTGCCTTTTGGGAAAACAGGGAATTTGGCCACATGCAGCTCTAAGCCACAAGACTGCGTTGCTCCCACTTATCCCAGCCCGGCCCTGGCACACTTAAAAGCTGCCCAGCTTCATAACTGTTAATTACCACTGGGCACCAAAGGAAGCCTGGACTGCTCTTTTGTGATGATATTACTTCTCCATCTCTTGCCAGTACAGCATCTTCTGAGTAGAAGGAAAGAGAACACGTGTTCTAAATCCCTTTGCTTTCTGAGCAGCACAAAATGAAAAATGTCTTCATCCTTGCTGGGCACACAGAACAAATCTACAGGTGCTTATGTCCTCACTGCTACAAAATGGTTTTCCCTTCTCAAGTACAGTCTCCCTACGACCCTTCAGCTTGACCTGATCTTTATTTTCAAAGCATGTTTGCCTCTAGCTGTCCCTTGCCTGCTCTGCCCCTCTGTGTCCCCAGCAGCCAGGTAGCCACTGCCAGCAGCAGCAGCAACACTGTCCAGCCTTCCTGCTCAAGTTTCTGAGCAGCCTTAAATTGTTTTTTGTGTCAGAGCTGCAGACATGATAGTGGCTCTGTGCAAACTAAAGAAATTCCCCCTCCAGGAACGCTACTTCCAGATGAGAAGTTGGAGTCTGAGGATCAGACCCCACTGAATATTCAAATTTCTTGATAGTTCTAGAATTTAAATTAATTTTCTAGAATAAAATTATTATTTTTTTAATTTCACAACAGAAATTGCTCTTATTGGAGACACCTAGACATCTCTCTAATGATTTGACATGTTTAAAAAAAATGAAAAAATAACGTATTGTACAATGCAGTTTATTTTCTGAAAGAAAACAACTAATCACAAGTGAGACCACTCCAGAGCGTGCAATTAAAAAAAAAAAAAAAAAGAGGAACCTAAATAACTGTTACATTCTCAACAGTATAGTCTTGTGAATAACTAGAAGGACCTATTCATTTGCCTCCCAATATATCTGCACTCAAATGATTCTTCTGTTTGGGGGAATCCCTATTAATAGAGACCAAGGAAAATAAAGTCCTCTTTGTCTCTTTGTAAGACATGTCCTTATTGTGTTTTGGACAATTGGGTCATTTATGATGATGAGGTAACTTGTTCTGAATCCTGAAAATGTAATTTCAGATGAACTGTGAGTAGTTTTACTAGTTGTTGAAATGTCTTTGCAACCTAATTTACAATAGGCAGCATTTTAACTTTGGTGTAAACAGCAGCTTGAGCATCTGTCCTCTTCCTTGAATGGAAAGGGGATAAAAAAGGGTTTAAAATATGTCATGGTTGTGAATTCTGCTCCTTTTTGTGCGTTGAGGTCCATCTATTCACCTTGGGAGAGCAGGGCCAGGTGATGGAGGGTGAGCAAGTGTGTGCCTGGGACTGCTGAGCTGTGCAGTGCAGCAGGTGATGGAGAAGCTTCACCTCGGCCACCAACTGCTCTAACTATGGCAAACAACAGCTCCAAACTGATCCTTTGGCTCCTCACAGCCAAATCTCACAGCAGCAGCTCCCCATCCACGACAAGCTGCTGGTTCCTATCTGAGAGCAAAGCTTGGCTTTGTCTCAGTCCTTCCAGTTTCTCTTATTTTGGAGAAGTCAAAGTTTGGTATTTTCAACAGAAGCGGTGACAGAGGGCTCCTAAACCTCTCAGGCCTGCAGATTGTAAGCAGATAATTAAAGTTAAGCACCTGCTTAGGTGCTGTGCTGATGTGGAGCTTCCTCTGGCCCTGGAGTCTGTGGGGCAGGGGCTGTGGGATGATGCTCCAGTGGTCCTGTGCTCACCACAGCCAGCTCCTGTGAGAGACTCTTGGCACAGGAAATCACAGGCAGCTTCTACAGCTGTTTCCATACAACTCTGTAGACAGGTAGCTACAGTACATTTGTGTTGTAGGACATGAAAACAAACCCACGGCCCAGGCTGAGACTCCTTTAGTTCCTGAGTTTTATCTGGAAAAAGCAGAGCAAAGTGGAGCTGTAGTTTCTCATTCAGTTCGCAGGAGAAGCCAAAGATTTGTATTGGAATGTCAGAGCAGACTTTATTAATTCATTAATTTCAGCCTGTGTCCAGGTGTCCTAGCTTTGCCTTGCTATGATATATCTTTATTTATTGAATTATACTTGATGTTTTTATAACTGGGCTAGAAAAACTAGCAGAACAAGAAGAGGAGGATGCAAGAGCTTGACTCAGCATGGATATTGATGTGGTTTAAGACTCTCTTTAAACTCAGCTCATGTAAACCATTGTGCTGATATAAGTAAGTATGTTGTAGCCTGCTGCTGCCAACCATTTTCACTGCAATTTACAGCTGTGCTGTAAATTAACCAGTGCAGCTAAACTCCTATAAACTAGGTTAAGTTTATTTCAAGGGTATTTTCACATAAAGCTGTATTGTTTTAATTATCTATTTTAAAACCACATAATTTTGTTAATCCAGTGTAACTTTTTATATGTAAAGTAGCCTTCAGAAAACTGACGGGCCGCCAAAATCTGCTCTGTCAGGGGTTTTGCTTCGCTGGAATTTTGGAGGAACCTTCTTTACAGTTACATTTATGAGCAGAATTTGGCCTCTTTCTTCTCCAGAACCTGGAGTAAATAACTCCTTAACTCATTGATTTACTAGGATTGCAGTGCCACGTGAAGAACTAGGTTATTCTCTAGTCAATAAAACCAGATCTCATCCTCCAAAGAAAAATGCTTTTCCTTATCAGTCTGCATAAGAAAAACCCAACCAAACAACCAAATGAACTACTTTAAGATTAAAATCTTTGGGCAGGGAGGGTTTCACCCAAGCATAACAAAAGTTTTAGCCTACAAAGCTTTCATTTTGCACTTGAGCTCTGTGAATGACGTTCCATCCCTGATGCTTGCTTTATCCTGTAATTTATTTCCCCTTCTCCACCCAAACAACCATGGACAGGAAAACCCCTCCAAGAGCAGCTCCTTTAAGTGAAAACAGTTTGGAGGATGGAGTTTTGCTGAGACAGTGCTGGCTGGAGAAAACACACCTGATATTTATAACAGGGGAAATGTAGGCGGGCTGTTTCTTTAGCTGAGGTAAATTTGGATATTTCCACTGATACCATTGGAGTGACAGTGACTCTGCTCTGCTTTGAGGCCTGGCCTGCTTGTGTCTCTTATCAGTTTTAGCCTAACAGTGCTGGATGGCTGTCTTCATTCTGCTACACTATTTACAAAATGATGGTAATTAACTAGATGATGACTTAATAAACGTGTAAGATAAATTCCTCTTGGCTGGGAAGCAAAGATGGTTGGCAGCTTCTGCTTGCTTAAATTAAAACAAGTTGCTTCGACGTTACATTTCCAAACAGGCAAAAACTTGCACTGCCATTCAGAGGGGTAAAATGAAACCATGACAATATTGCTGCTCGAGTGGGTGGTGCTGGAAATTGTTTTACTTAAAACCTCTCATTTATTTGGGCACAAAATGCACCAGCCTGTTGCTTTCTGTTCAACATGTGTGAAGGGCTAACACGGCTACCCAGACATGAGTATTTCCTAAACCTCAGAGTATTTGCTGTCTCCATGTATGCACAGATATGGATTTGGATTAACTGAGTGGAAGTTTCCTCCCCAGTTCTCTCTTTGCTTAGCTGCTCTCTCTGCAGCCTTTACACACATGCCAAGTGCTCAGCTTGGAGAGGAGCAATAATGTGGTTAAAAAAAGCAACGCAATTATTTTAAGCATTTTCTCACTAAAGTTTTTTTCCAGCTGCAGTTAATTTCTGTCTGATTAGTCTGACCCTTCACCCTCCAAGGAAGTAGTTTAGCAAAAGGGATAAATGTGGTCACAGTACATATGTGTATGTGAGCGTGTGCTGATGTATTCAATCATTGGCCTTATTGGGTTGCATTCAGCTTGGACAAATTCTGGTTGCAAATATTTCTGCCTGCTTTTAGCTGTGCTCAAATTTATCACTGGTGTTTGAAATTATGCTTTTTTCTTATTTGATGAGTGTGAAATCACAAGAAAGGTTTTAGTTTGGGTTTTTTTCCTAAGCCCTACTATAGCAAATTAAAACACTGAAATAGTCTTTTCCTTTACTTCTGGATTCATTCCTGTACTTTAAATACATCTATTTACTGGTCAGCCATTACAGAAATCTAAGTCTTTGCTCGTGGTTATGAAATAAATATAAGTTTCCTGGAACAAAATACCAGCATGGGAGAGTGGCAGCTACGAAGGAAGAGAGCTTCCAGATCTCTCTTACCTGAGATTTCATTTTCTGTCCCAAGCATCTGCCCATATTTTTCCTGTCTTAGATATTGTGGAGAACAAGTGCTCGTTGATTTGTGTGTCATATGAAAAGGATTCTGAGCTGTGTTGTTTCTTTGTGCTACTGATTGAGTCTATGATGATTTGAGAACAATTGCAAGCATTTGTATGAAAGGTTTGATGCACCAACATTTGAGAGTTGGGGGCACCTGTCCTGCTCCAGAGAGGCTGCCCAGCTGAGTTGTTCAAATCCAGGGCTGGATTTCTGTAGTTCAGCAAATCATAAGAATATCTCCGATTTAATGTGGAGCTGCTTTCCAAACAACACAAGTTACAGAAATTTGTTGGTCGAAAGACAACTCCATTGATGTATTTGTTCCCTCCCAGTCTAACTTGAAGCTGTGGTGCTACAAACCCTTTGAGGGCAATTGTTGTGGGATTTATAACTGTGGATTTCATCTGGGTTCTGATCAGCTGCTGCTGTGACACCTTTATGGCACTCCCAGCTGTAATTGGTACAGTCCTTAAATGACAGCTTTTGTGGATTGCCTCTTCTGGCACTGGGTCTGCTATGTGAAAAGTAAATCCAGTTTGTGAGTGCACACAACCAAAGAGGTGTATTCCAAGGCAAGAGCAGTTTGTGGAGCGGAATGAATACAAATTTGTACAATAAAATTCCTGCATTGACAGCCTGGCAATCCTTTGATGGGTTTCAGAAGCACCCAAGAGGTGGGAGCAGGAACCGGTGATCCAGCAGGATTATCTGTCACAGCCTGCAGTGATGGAGATGGGAAAACCAAAGCTCTTCTGGGGCTCAGTCTGGAGAGGGACAGGAAAGGGACCTGGTGACAAGGAGCAGGAAAGAGGCCAAGGGAGTCAGTGAATCCTTTGGTTCAGTTTTGAGATCACAAGTCCTGGGGCCAGAGGGAAAATCCTTAACAAGCACGGCTTTCCCTTGGTGGAGGTAGATCAAGTTAGGGAATATTTAAACAAATTGTGCATACACAGGTCCACAGGACCTGAGAGCTGAGGAAGCCAGCTGATGCTCTTGTGCTGTCACTCTCAAAGATCTCAGAATCACAAACCATATGAAGCTGGAAGGAACATCTGGAGGTCATATGGTTCCTCCTGGAAAGGTCATGGCAATTCAGGCAGATTCCTGCTGGGCAAGTGCTGCTGTTTTCCTCTATGAAAATGGGCAGCTCAGATGCCTTCTTACAATCTCTGATTTTGCTCCATTTTCTTTAGAATGTATCTTTTCCTCAGTCTTGTTTCATCGATTGGGAGTTTTCTCTGCTTGGAATCTTTGGACAGTGTGTTTTCCTGCTTGGTTAAGAAACTCCTGATTCTGCTGTATGAAGTGGGAGAATACTATAAGATGTGGCTCTTGTTGTGATTGGTTTCTACAGCAAGGAAAACTAGGCTATGCAAGTCTCCTTCTGTCAAAACTAAAAAATACTTAGTTAAAGTTCAACTTAGTTTAATTAAAACTTGGAATTTTCTAGTTCTTGAGATACGTCCTTGCCTTGCAGACAGAAGAGCAGTCAGTACTAACTTCCAACAAAATGTTTTGGTTTTTTTTTATTACTCCATCCCAGCTTTTAATTTTGCAATGACCTTTCCATTTGGGAAGCAAGTCACGCTTCCCTCGTGGTGATGCTGAGGAGGAGGAGAGGAGCTCCACGCCTGAGTTCCAGGGCACACGTTGGTGTGTGCTGGTGACAGTCACCGCAGGAAGACGGCGTGTGGTGACAATCTTGCCCAAAGCACACGAGCAGAGTTCACATTAGGAATCTGCTTAAATTAAGGCAAAGCTTGGCACACGCAGCAACAGTTCAGAATCCAGTCTTGTGTTGTCACGAAGTCTCTGTCATTAGCTTAATGTTAGTGTGAATTGGGTGTGCTGCCAGGCTTCCTTTCCTTCCTGAAGGGAATTCTGTATCACTGCTCCTACTGCACCGAGGGTCCCCAGCACTGGGAGCTGGTGACACTGGTGCACTACTTATTTGCCAGAACGTTATGAGCTGCTCACAAAAAAAAAAAAAAAAAAAAAAAAGTCTAATTTCAGCATCTGTCAAAGAAATGAAGCTGCTCAACAAAAGAGTTCACTTGATTGCTCTGAAAAAAAATTAAGTGCTGGCTTATGACACACAAGGCATAAATTAAATCATAACTAGATCAAGATTACTGGCAAGAAGTGATGACAGGTGTTGTGAATATGTTGACACGGGGATGCTGCCCTGTGTAACAATTGTCAGTCATCGGCCAGTGCTGAGGTTTGGCTGTGGCTAATGGGGAAGGGTTACTGGGAATGAGTAGGAACTGCTAACAGTCACATGGTCAAAAATCGTAATTTATGGTACAAACATTTTCTTCTTAAGCAGCAGGAGACAGCTGTGATGCAGCAGTATTAGGCTAAGCCATGTGTAAAACACTACAAGTATATTCAGTACAGTGGTTAAGGAGCAATTTCTAGCAGAGACACTGGACTGGAATTAGGGAGATGGGGTTTTGCATTCTGACACAGCCCTCTCTGTGACCCTGGGCAAGATGTGTCACCTCTGTGCACATCAGCTCTGAGTACAGGATGATATTTCTGTTGTCTGTCTTGCCTGTTTAGGCTGTTAGCTCACTGGTGCATGGTCTGACCCGTCTGGGGAGCTGCACACCTGGCACACCTGATTTGCTCTGCTGTAATCTGCAGCGTCACAAAAACACAGCTAATTACTAATCCTGGTGGGGAGGAAGGCACATTCCTTGCCCCAGAGAACTTACAGACTTAAAATAACAAAAATTATTGCTGCTGAGGTTAAAGTGGTGCTGCATGTGCAGCCGGATGATTCCCATGTGCCGTTATTTAATAGATACGGACTGATGCCAAAAATACACGGATGAAATTATATCATCTCTATTGACATGTTTGACACATGTATTCCCTCTGCTAGATGCTGTGGTCTCTCTGTTGTAGTTTGGGATGCATAAAATGAGAGCACCCTGCCTGCAGCACTTCACAAGGATGTTTATGGACAGAAGAATGGATGGGGGGTAAATATCTGCCAGTCAGACTCCTCTCAGCTCTCAGCATCTTTCTTCAGAGAAATGCATCATTATATCTGAACTGTGATGTTTATGAAGTATCATTAGCATTATTCAGCTACTGACTTCAGATGTCTTCTTCTGTGGCCAGAGCAATCATTAGAGGTCTGTCCAAGAGGAGCTGTGACAGATGTCACAGTTTGTTACTGTCACTGTATGCCAGATTTAGCCCCCGGCCATCTACTGCTTGAGTACTTCCTCTAAAAGCATCTTGTGAGTACCCTGCAGTAGAAACAAGTGACAAGGACTTCAGATACATTTGTGACATTGAATTGGAAGCATTTTTAGGATGAGATTATGATGTGGTAAGCAGGCAAACAAAGAGCAGAAGATACTTGCACAAAACCTGTTTCCTACTGATTCTTAACTACATCCTTTCATTCAGGCCATGCACTAATAGCAGTCAAGTCCTGCAAATCTGGGCTCAAAGGAGTTTTTTTGTTATGTTTGAAAACAGTTGTTTAACGTTATTTTATCTGCATTTTCCTCACAGCTCAAACTGCTGCATTAACTGTTGAGGTAAATTGTGATGATGAAAGGAAAAAAGGCACAAATAAGCATGGCTTGTCAGACAGAGACCCAGCATCCAACTCAGTCATGAATCCTATTTGTTCTTGAGCTACAAAGATACAAACCACCCTCCTGGTCTGGCCAGAGCATAAATACAGACAAGAAACTGAGAAATCTGTGTTTGCTGACAGGATCTGGTGTCACCACGTGTATTGAACTCAGACAGGTTCTGTGTGTCACTGCCAGTGCCTCATTTTGGGAGCCACTGGTGACCTGCACTCACACATCCTCTCCCTTCCCTTCCCTGGCCCTGCTGAGGGGCTCCCACACCAAATTGCAGCTCACTGGGTGGAGAACCACGTTTTAATTGACATAATGCTGCTGGCTCCATATGTAAGTCAGGAGTCCCAAGCTGGCAGCAGTCAGAGTGCTGTTCCAGGTCACCTCTCAAATGCTGGTGAAGAGGACACGTAAATACCATATGTTGAGTCAGGCTGATAAAAACAAATACACAAAACCCCGGAGAACTCCCTGGTGTCATCGTAACCCTCAGAAATTCTGTCCCGCCCGCTCGAGAGGGAAGTGAGAAAATGAGTGACAGGGCCTGGGTTACCAATTACTGCTGAGGCTTCAGTATTCAATTAGTGCTTCTAAAATTGGGAGAAAGGATGCAACAAAGTCTCCTCTCCAATGTTAATGACCTGTATAAAAAGAAAATAATTGCGAAGAAAGTCTCTTGTCGAAAATAGTCCTTCTTTGCGTGTACCTCTGAGAAGGAATCAGACACAGGATATTATCCATGTGGCCAAATGATCCATAGGACACTTCTGTCCCAGAATAACTGCATTCTTCTGCAGGGGCTGCTTGTCCCATTGATGCTTTCTAAGGGACACTGCTGCCATGCGCTCCTTAATTAGGAGATTAGGAGAATTCTTTGACTGAAAATTAAGAATCACTATGGCTTATTTTTATCACTAAAAGATCGCTCCAGCAACTTCCTCCAGGAAATTGCAAAGGGAAGTCATTATGTGAGGGGGGCTGGGGAGGCAGAAGCCAGCTCGATTGTGCATATGAACCCCAGATGAAATGCATCCTAGCTCAGGGAGGGGGGCAAAAGGGGTGTTTACTAGGTCATTTACCATGTCCTTGTTTTTAAAGTTTCCTTTTCCACGATTACTTGTTGACCTTAATTGTTTCCATGCCCACGAGATAAGTCTTTGTACTTCCTATGGAGGCTTAGTGGAGAGGTCTGGGGATTGCTCTCGCTAATTGCCCTGTATTCCTTCATTTCCCTGGAGTGTCTGTGGAGAGCCCATTCCCACATATGCTCCCAAAATCCGTTTTACTCGGAGGGGCAGCGCTGCACAGCTGACGACATATGTTTAGCTGCATTCAGGGCTCGCTGAAGCATGCCTCTCATGTTACATAAAAGGGGAAGGTCAGTACAAAACAAACAGCTTTTTACAAGCTACGGCTGAAGAATCCTGTCCCAAAGAACTCTTGCATTTCAGGCAGTGACAAATCAGCTTGTCGCTGAGCTCTGTTCTCTCTCGAGGCTTTTTTTTTTTTTTTTTCTTTTTTTTTTTTTTT
>VYXF01000214.1:225348-238227 GCA_013397295.1 Polioptila caerulea
TGCTCTTGTCTGTGTCTTTTTTTCCCCCCCGTTGTTTTTTTTTTTTTTCCTTTTTTTTTTTTTTTTGCATACATTAGGAATGCTGTTAGTCTCCCAGGACAACCTGTGTTCGAACATTCTCTTCTGGCAGGAATAAAGCTGTCCAGGGCCCGATCCTCAGTTTCCCTGGCTCACCAGAGCAGGCTGGAGCACAGCAGTGCTTCTCCACCCCTGTGTGCACCTGCTGCTGCAGGGCAGCCCCAGATTCCCCCAGAGGGAACTTTCGTGGCACTGCTGGGCCTTGGGAAGAGGTTTGTCTGTGTTCAGGGTAAAATAAGGAGCAGCAAGGAAAGGAGATACTTAAGGAAACCTTGAGCCAATTGCAGTGGATTTGCTTGTTTCCTTTTATTTCCTTTTAACTGTTTTTGTTTTGTTTGTTTTGTTTTGTTTTTTCTTCATTTGACCTGGAACCAAGGTAGGAGATGACCCCGAGAAGATTTCCCAAGGAGAGTTTGGCTCTCAGTTCCCATTTCCTCTAACGGGATCAGTGCTTACCAATCCTGTCTGTGGGTTTGCCCACCTCTGGCAGAGCCCTGGCACGGGAGGGGCTGCACAGAGCTCTGTGCTGGGGGGCACAGGAGTAAATTCAAACCTTTCTCCACATCTCAGCTAAGGCATCTCCCAGCTGGGTACAGCCTCAGGCTGGCAGAGCAAAACCAGCTGGGCTGGTGCCAGCCACATCTCTGCTGGCTGGGTCCAAGGGCAGCTTTGAGGGTCTGCACAAACCCTGCTCTGGGGGCGTGGGCAGAGTGCCCATTTTCCTGAGAACCCACTGGGGCAGGAGGATATTTCTTCCCGAGATCAATCTTTGTGAAACACAGCTCCAAACATCTGTGTGGCAGAATCTGAGAGGGCATCCTCATATTCAGCCTTTCCACATTTTTTTGGAACGTTTACAAAACGCACCTCCCCTGGGAAGCCTGGCTGATTCAGCAGATTCCTGGAGACAAGGGCTGTTTGTGGCACTGATTCACTGCTTTGGTTATTTATACCGCTGCGCTGGGTGCTGTGTGAAGCAAGAGCACAGCGCCGTTCGTGCCCCAGAGGCATCAGAAATCAAGAAAGCAGCAGGATCCAGGGAGTGCACGTAATCCATGAGAGGGCAGAGGAGCAGGCAGCCCTGGGAGTCAGATGGGCTGAGACAAAACTGCGCTTCCAACAACTTCATCCCCGAACAAACCCACGGCTTCTCCACTCGATTCCCGCCTGCAAGCCCAGTTTATGTGAGGATGTGTTGTAATATTAATTCCAGGTGCCTCTAAGCTGGACTTGGGATGGTTTCCAGCCCGCTGGGGTCGGGGCAGCTGTGGCTGTGGGGTGGCACAGCAGCTCCCTCACCACGACACGCACCACGGGTTAGGCAGGGATTTGTGCCAATTAGCATTGCTGAGAAACATGTTTGTTATGGATATTTCACACACCTGGAAGCCCCTATCAAGAACAAAAAATATCTTAAAACTTGTGAGAAAAAAAAATGATTATACAAATATTACTTTGAGTGTGATTTTCAGATGATGTTTGGCTCAGTCATGGGGTGGATCCCAACAGGTCCTGAACACCTCTTGCAACAGAGGCCTGATGAGTTTTGGACACTTTTAGAAATGTGTTTTTTCTGTTGTTAAAAAATGGTTGACATAAATAGTGTTTATTTTTTGCAGGGCATGATTCCTTCCAGATTTCCATGTGAGTACTGAATTGTGTGGCTCTGCCAGCTGTGGGCTTTGTGCTGCCATGCCAGGGTGTGTTAGTGACCTTGGAAACTGAAATCCCAGGATATGGCAGAGGCAAATGATGCCACTAAAATGGGTGCAAGTGCTCGTTTGTCTGGGGGAAAGTAAACCTATTTTAGTGAGTCAAATTCATAGTGGGTTTTCTTTATTTATTTTTTTTACTATTATTTTTAATTTAGTGTAGATTTTTAAGAGCTCTTCTGCTGCCGGCTAATTAAACTGATGCAAATGGTTTCCATGTTATCTGGGGAAAAGTTTACAGAGATAGTTCTTGGTATAGGCTAATAAACTTCAAGTGCTTGGCCTTGAAATAAGCATGGAGGGAATTTCAGATGCAGGCAGTCCTACTGCTTTTAAAGTTAAGGAAACTTTGGGGGATGGGACAGGAACTCTGATTGACAGCTCCATTGAGGTTGTCTCCCTCGTTCTCCCAGCGTTAATGCATTTCAGCAACACTAAATTCACATTTGTCTGCGTGATAAGGAGAGGCAAAAAAGTGATTCTGAGGGGATGCTGGTGCTGCTTGGTCATACCTGGGGACAGAAGTTCTGTACTTGAACAATTCAGGTTGTGCAAAGACCGTTCTGACAGCAAATCCACCTGTTCCATAAAGCGTTCACTACCCGAACTGCAGCATTTAATTACTCTGAAGTGAAACCCCAGCTCAGAGGGGGAATTTTCAGTCTTCAGCCAAGCCCAGGATTTGTAGCACAACATTTTCCCCAGCCCAAAGGATGCAGTGAGCCCGTGTGTGTGATGTGATTTAAGTCCTCGTGTGCCGCCCCGCCGTGAGTTTCGGTTTGCTGCTGTGATGGTTTAGATGAAGATCTCTGCAGCTGGAGCTCAGTTTGGTGCTTGGCTGGTTCCTGCAGCCGACCTGCATCCCTGGAGCTGGCTGGGGAGCACGCCTGCTCCGACTTGATCAAAGGCTGTGGGGTTCCCTGCTGGTGCCGTGGCGATTGGGAAGCAGCATTCCTCAGCAGGTGTAAAAGTCCCTCAAGAGAAGGGCATGGAGCCTCAGAGCAAAATAGGCATCAGCTAATCTCTCATGCCTAGATGATTTTACTGTGACGTTCTGCCAAGCAGCCCGAGGCAGTGAAAAATAAACTGCTAGCATTATAGTATCATTACGTTTCTGATTCTCCAGAGAAGCCAATATTTGTTTGCTTTTCTCTGAAGTGTTTCATGTCACCACGTATGTTCTCTCCCCTTCTTTTCAGAGCAGGCAGAGGGGGAGGAGGAAAGTTTTACAGCAACTGCACAGCCCAGATTTTGTGCTGCTTTGAGGCTGGAGGGTTGGGGGCTTTGTTGCTGCTCTTTTTTTGTACCTACGGAATTTGCAAGGATTATTTGGCAAACTGCGAGCGCGGTGTCGAAGTGAGCATTGCTTCGGAAAGAGGCCAATCTCTGCAAACAAATTTTGCAGCCAAAAGTGCTGTAAATTTGATAGGTGAGAAAACGATGTGAAAGGGGCTCAGGGGCTGAGAGCCAGGCGCTTGCTCTGAGACCAAGGTGCTTCCTCTTCTCACCCGGACTGAGCTGCAGCCCAAATTTCTCTGCATCCCCGGAGCGGCCCGAGGGCTGATTCCTCCTCCGCAGTCCGGCCCAGTTCAGCCGCCCCGAGGGCAGGGAGCTTTCACGAGGTGAAAAACCTGGTGGCCCGAACCCCGGCGGGGTCAGGCAGGTCCCCCCCGGGGGGACAGGTCCAGCTGCTGCCCGGCCGGGGATGCGCAGCCCGGGCTGGGGCGCAGCCGGCGCTCCCTCCCCGCTACCTGGCGGGCTCCCCGCCCCTTCCCGCAGGGCAAACAGCCCCGCAGCGGCCCCGCTGCCCTGCCCCGGGTGTTTAAGGCGAGGCGAAGCTGCTGCCGTGCTTTTAATGCCGAGGGAGCGCGGCCGCTGCGCTGCGCCGGGCGGGGACGGGCGGCATTCCCCCCCCCGGGCACAGGGGACACTGAGCCAGCAGCGCCCGGAAAATGTCACCTCACCGAGCTCCTTACTAACCTGCCGCCTGGCTTCCAGTCCAGAAGAAAACGGGACAGGATTTTGATTTTTTTTTTTTTCCCCCCTCTCCTTTGTAACCACGAATTCGCCCGCCCGTAGTAAGAGCAAAACCAGCTGAAATGATTCCCGACCCGCGATGCCGCTATGCGAACTCCTGGCTGCACGATTTTATGGGGGTTTTGTTCCGTTTTGGCTCCATCTTTTCAACCGCGGTGATTTTAGCGGAGGCTGTGGGATGGCTCTAAGCACAGCACGGACTTTATGAGCGGGTCTAGAACCCCCTCCCGGGTCTTGGGGAGCCCCTCGGGGCGCACATCAGAGCCAGAAGGAGCAGCCTCGCCTTCCCTCTCTCTCCTGCTACCTTTGCGGCTGATTCCAGCTGATAAACATCATCCTCGTGCTGCTCGGGTTGTTGTTACAGGCGTCGTAAAAGTTCCAAATAATCAAACTTTGGGAAGGAGCCGCTGGGCGGCTGCTCTGACCTGGAGCCGGCTCTGTCCCCATTGTTCCCCGGGTGAAATGTTAACTTGCTCTCCTTTGAAGGCTCTCACAGATGGGGGAATTACCAGAATTACCAAATTACAGTATTCCAGCAGCCTGGAAGCCGGCGTTCTCCTCAGGCATCTGTCCGAAAGTTACTTTTTACTCACGCAGATGATAAAAAATATGAATGAAATAATGATGGGGTTTTTTTCCCGGTCTAATATCAAATGCTGAATCAAATGTGCAATATTTCAGCTGTTCTCATGACTGAGATGCATGAAGAAATAATGGAAATTCGGTCACTTATTTTATTAGAAATTTGCAAGGGAAGAACCTCAATTGTATCCTTAAGTCATGATAACTCTCAAGAGTTTTCTTTTCTTTGCACTTCAATTTTTAAAATATTCCCCTGAAGTAAAAATATAGGAAAGGATATCACAAAGGTCAAAGGTAGAACAAATGATGCTTTTAAAAAAAAGAAAAGGAACACCTTGAACACTGCCCAGCTGTTTTGCAGCACATTTTCCCTGTTTCCTACATCAACATTTGCCTGGAGGAAGGGAAGGAAAGTGATGACAGGGCAACGTTATGATGGGAGAAAGATGATTAAACGAGGCATTTAAAAATAAAAATAATAGTGAAAAGTACTGTGAATAACAATACCAGCTGGGTTGTGATTCCATAATTTCCAGTTAATAAGGAATTTCAGTTATTTAGAATATTGTTTATAAACATTAAAAAAGCATACATTTCAATTCTAGACACAATATTTTTCTTCCATGTTTTAATTTTTCTGGATCCTTATTTAAAAGTTCAATTTCTAATGAGCAATTAACATGTCTAGAGTATGTTCTAAATGGCTAATACTAAATAGCAAAGATGCAAGATATACCAAGGCAGTTTCTCAAACTATTTGCTAAACCCAAAGAAAGATGATAAACCATTAAAAATTGTTGGATGGGTCATTTTCTGAATGAGTAGTGGATCTCTAATTACGGTGTATTAATCTCTTTCCATAATACCTAGATATTTTAAATTTTTTCCTGGAGTTACTTGAGTTTATCACTCCTTTTTTTGGTTTCTGTTATTGCACAAGGAAAACCAGTATCCAAACCTTTAGAGTTTTTTAAGAAAAATGCATTAAAAATTGTCACTGGTACCAGAGGATGGATTTTATCATCAGTTTACACCAGAGAAGGATTTGCCTCCCCACCTGAGTGCTGAACTGTGGCTGCCTCACGTTTCAGTGGCAAACCCTGGAGACTTCTTGGCCTCTCTGGAAATGTTGGATTAGCAGCACTCAGCCTGTTCAGCTCTGGCAGTTGCCTTTCATTTGCTTTTTGGAAGGCAAAATGGTGAGAAACAGTTGCCAGGATTCCCCAAATCCCTCTTGTCTCCAAAGACAACTCCAGCATGTTTCTGCATTAGCCCAAGTATCCCCAGGCTTGGTTTCATTTTTTCTTGGATAAAGGAGGACTTGCTGTCTGCTCTTTGCAGAAAATGGAATCTTTGAACAGCTCCTGGGAGGGGAAAATTTGGCAAAATGAAACAAACCAAAAGAAAAACTCAAATTTTTTTTGAGAAAAGCTGTTTTCCCCCACCTTGTAGTTGTTCCAGCATTTTCCAGTGTGTTGTGGCCATCACACACCTGATTCCCTTCATTTCAGACATTTAATAGAAATGAATCCTTGGGAGGAGCTGAGGGATCTCCCCCCGCCCTGCAGTGCCTTTGGGGAGGGATTTGGGGATGGAGAGGCCTGGGTGGGATCCACAGGCTGTCAGGCCAGGCTCTGCACAGCCAAAAATGTCACCTGTGTGCCCCGACCTGCTGCCACCAGCTCTGCCTTACCTGTCACACAGAGTGGTGGGGGTAGCTTGGTTTGTTTTTTTTTTTTTTTTATTGAGTAATAACAAATCAATATGGTTACAAGGAAATTTAGGGAATATCCTGCTTCTATTCTGTATCAACCTGCTCAGAGTAGAGACAGTTGCTGGCTCATGTCCATGAAAGGAGAGCGTGAATATTACTGAGGCAGAGAGATCAGGAGCAAGGGCAGAATCTTTTGGTGCCATCAAGCCTTTCTGACACTGTTTCACAGTAGGCAAAAATGAAATAAAATTGCATCAGGAATGAGTTTGGCTCGGAGGAGGGCTCCTGACTGAAGGCTAGTTTTTGGTCCACTTTGATGTGTTGAAGAACAAGAACTTCCAGTACCAATTCTGCTTATGCTCATAAATCCTGGGGGCTGGAGAGGAGGAGAAGTGACACACTGGTTCTGTTTCTCCACGACTGTGGGCTGCAGTCCATCGTAGTGGCTGTAAATTGTCTAAGGCTGATAACAAATGCTCAGCACTATCTAAGTCAAGAGGCCAATAAAGCCTGGAGTATTTATACACCTGTGGCTTGAATAGCCGGGTAATGAATGGCAAACCTTTCTCTTGCGTGTGTGGTTTGGTTTGGGTTTTTTTTGCCATTTCTAGCTTGCACTGCAGCGAGCCTTGTGCCCTTTGGATTGTTTATACCTTGTCAAACCTGTTTTAAATAAAGCATTGTGCTGCACTTTCGGTTTGTCAGGGAAATTGCTGCCCTCTCCTGGTTTGAAGCAATTCTCGACCAGCTAAAGGCATCCCCAAGCAAATGCCAGTTGCAGTGTGATAATATGGTCCAATATGAAATTAATTAAAGCTACACAATAGTTTCTTTAAGACTAAATCAGAAAAGAGGGCAGGCAGCCCTATCTGGGACAATAGGATTGGATCCAAATGCAGTTTTAAAGACGCAGCCCGCCTCCCCTGATCAGAGTGCATTTAATGAGATTCATGCAATTTCTTTCTGAAAACAATAGCTTTAACCATTGGTTGCATAACCCAGGATATCCAGCTGAGGCCCCCCAAGTACAGAGTGTTCCACAAAAAGGAATGACAAAAAATCCTCTAGTTCAACTTAAATAATTAAAACAAGATCTGGAGAAATGGCCAGCCCGGTGAGCTGCCTTTCAGGGGATCAGGGAGCGGAGGAGGCGAGATTAAACTCCTAAAGGCAAAGTTAAATTTGTCCGTTCCCATTCTCTTTCTGGGGCTGAGCAGCACGAAGTGCCAAGACCCCTGAGAGTGCTCAGCCCCCTCGGCCTTTTGGTGGCTTTCAGCACCTTGCAGGATCAGGCCCCACGGCCGTAACTCAGAAAAGGGTATCTATTGTCTGCCCAGAAACAGAGGAGCTCGGCAGCATATACTCCCTGAGACTTGTTTGAGTTTGGGCTGTGATTTGTGGCTCTCATTTTACACAAAGTTTAAAGTTTCTTGGCTGCTGGAAATCCTACCCTGAGCCCAAGGATCTTGTGCCATGGAAGTGGGTGGAAACAAGACGTGGCAATACAGGCAGTGCTATAGACAATGCTTATTTATGATTGTGGAAGCATTGCAAACAAAGGGAAAAATTCCTCTTGGCCCTCCAGCTGCAATAGCTTCACAAAGCATTCAGAGCAACAAATGCCATTTCCCAAAACGTTCACACCAGCAATCTGAGAAGAGTGTGGCCTTGTGGCCTTCCTGGAAGTGTGGAAAGCCAAGAGCTGTGGCCTCCGATAGGCCACGTTAATGGTGAGCTGCCTTTCAGAAACACTTCATGCATAGCAAAATTCTCATCGTAGTTTCCCTCCACTCCTCTTTCAAGACTAAACTTATTTAAGCTGTGCTTTGAAGATCTTGCTTTTGCATCCCACTGTGATACCGTGCAGCAACAATCCTGTTTGTCGGGTGATTTTGAAACAAAATGCAGCCTTGTGGCAAACAACATCTCCCGTTCCCAAGGCAGAGGCAAACACAAATGCGAGGTGCTTCCCTGCTCTCTGCTTAGAGCTGCAGAGATAGATTTCTAGTATTCCCAAGGCTCAGAACTTGCAGATGTGGTGCCTGCGAGTGAAGCTGAGGCTTGACTTCTATCTGGTTGTTTTGCAGGCTGCATTTCCTTTGTGGCTGAGGCAGCACACAATTACAGCTGCATTACTGGTGTCTTTCACGTATTTATTTATGACAAAGCCAGTTCTGATCCTTCCTCTTCACAGTGGAGCATTTCACATTTCAACAGACATGATTTGGTCCAGCAGGGTTCTTTTGCATCCTGTCTTTTATAGGCATTTGCAGCAGCATTTATTCCGAAATAATTTGATAAGTAACTAACTACAGAAGAATCATCATGAGAGATAGCAAAGGAGTTTCTTTACTCTGGCCAGCTTTATACTACACCCAGATCTGTTACTGATCTGTGTGTTGTGTGTGGACATGTGCAAAATGAACACGCTCCCAACCCATCCTATTTTGGTTACAAAAAAGCAGAAGAAAAGAAAGCCAGGCTGGAGTGGCCCAAACAGGATATCCAAACTGCTTCTCGACTAAACACCACCTGAGGCTGGAACATGACAGAGATTTGACACCTTTTTGAGGCGTTCCTCATCAGATGCTGCCTGACAGGGATGCCGGGATGAACACAGTGGAGTTTGTTTCTCACAAACTTGTTCCAACTCTAACTTCAGCTTTGTGACCACATTAAGGGATGAACCAATCCACTTGCTGCCCACATAGGCTCCTGTGAAGATTCTGTATCCGTGCTAGAGCCAACATTTTGCACAAAACAGAGGAGACTCACTGAGCACTCCCTGTAAATTTTTCTCTCAAGGTGTCTGAGCACAGCCCAAGGTTACTTTGATGGGTAGGAAAAAAAGCCATGGTCTGAGTGCTTGGAGGTGTCAGCTCCTTACTGGGACTGGAGAATGGAGCTGGGGGTTCTTGGGGCTGTGCTCTGGGACATTTCTCCTCTCTCCTTGTGGTCAGCCTTGGCCTGGGATAGCTTGCACTGTCACTCCGGCTTCCAAGTCCACAATTAATTTTCCTTTTAAACTTGGGCAAGAATCCCAACAGCTTTATACATTGTCAGAGGTATTTCAATCTGGGCTGAAGGAGAAACATAAAATGCTTTCCTTTTCTTAAAAATAATCTGAATTTTGGCAGAAGCTCCGGCCCAGCTGTTACTCTGTGAACTGACCCATGCTGCTATCCCCACCTGGACGCATTCGTGCCCAGCCCACATTTTTTAATCCCCAAAACGAGGGCATAAAAAAACCCCCAACCCCAAACCCACAAACAGCAACCAGGCTCTGCCTGTCACCAGATGCCACTGTGGTGATCTCAAGCATAAGCTGTACATTTTTATCTCTTAAATGGAGACGTCCCTTGGGCACAGCCAGTGCCCCTGTCCACAGCTATCCTTGTCACCCGGCCGTCCTCCGCGCTCGGCGCTGCGAGGCTCACACCATACGGCCGCGATTGCTGCGTGAGGAGTATAGCAGTGGACAAGGGCAGAGATCGAGGTCTGGGGTCCTGGGGACATTGTGGTTTAAGGGACTGGCATCTCGGCATGTGGAGTCATCCCTCGGAAGGGCGAGACCGCAGCCGGGAGCAGCCGGGGCTCGGGGCCGCCGCGTGCTTTTATTTGCATTTATTGTTTGCGATCGCGGACGTTCATCCTTGGGTATTGCCAGAGTTAAGGGGTAATAAGACGAGACAACAAAGGAGTCTGAAGCTAGCAGGGGGAGGCTGGGGTACTGTGTGGCACTGCAGGACTGAAGGATTTCCAGGGCCCTGTTCCTGACTACCTCAGCTTCCCACTCTGGAGCCCCCAAAATTCCCACTGCTCCAGACTTGGGCATACACAGTTTGTCCCAACCAAGGGTTGGATCTAAGCTTACTCAGGCAGGTTCTTCATTCCTCACACTTGATTTCCAGTGTGGGCTTATCCATTATCATGAAGTCCCCAGTTATTCCAGGATCCTGACGAGAACAGTTCCCAGCTGGATTTTCTGTGGCTCCCCACACCAGATGTGCACCATTCCTTTAGTGCAGGGAAAGGAAAGAGGGGCAACCCCCTTCTCTAGGGTCTGCTGTCTGTCTTGCATTGACTTTGCAACGTGGTTTCCTACCCTCTCCCCACAATTTCTCCTTGTTCTTCTGCAAGAAATTCCTCACTGCACATTTTTTCCTAGAGGAGCTCATTTCTCCTCCATCCTCTCTCCATCTGATTAGGACAGAAAAAATGTGTTCTTGTTTGCCTCCGTTTGTACTTCAGTAAAGACTTGTTTGGTAGAAAGTGAAGGGTGTCAACTACACAAGTAATCTGCAGCATTTAAATCTGTAACTTTAAATCTGTCTTTAAAACTTTATGGGATGTTGCCTGCAAGAAAAATTGTCATAGCTCTGTTTTGTACTTCAGTCACAAGTGGTTTGTCTGTGTGGGGGAAAAAAAGAGAGAAAAACTGATTTATGCAAGAGCCAATAATGTAAATGCAAAGTAATTAAAGTGGTCATAAAAAACTCCTCAAAATACATATTTCCAATTATTCCTATCATGATTTTAAGGCAGTTTAAGCGTCTGCTGCCAGATCAGAGCAGAGTGCATTCACAAGGCAGAACAATCCCAGCTGTAACAAGCTACAACCCCACATGATTCAAATGCAAAACGTTTATCCAGTGACATTCCTAAGGATTTACAAAATAGGGGGTACTTGTGGAAGGTGACAAAGCTCCAAGCAGGCATGTGCTCGGTCCAGCTGGGATTTGCACAGAGGTGGCAAACTCAGGGATGTTGCAACCACTCAGCGAGACCTGCCTGGTGTGAGGGGAGCTCTGAGCCTCCTGCCTGGGCCGTGCTTTCACCTGTTGCCTCATTTCAGAAATGAGTATGTGGCTACAAAAGTTAACACTGCAAATGCTTGAGCAAAACTTTAAAAATATTTCTTTTTTTTAATCATTTTTTTTTGAGTTTGCGTGCACAGGGTGAGGGTGTGCAGCTGCCTTTCACTGTACACATTCGCATTTCCATTTCAAAGATTTATTTGGGGCAGATCCCTCTTTAAGCTGTTGGAGGGAATGAGGAGGTGTCAGAGGGTTTCCCCTACCAGGCAGTCGGTGGTCTCCAGCTGCTGTGCAGAAAAAGCCTCTTTGTACGCACAGAGCATCTCCCTTTCTCCGGGGGAGTGGCGAGTGCAAGCGCGGGCAGCTCCCTGCCTGTCAGCCAGCACCTGAGAGGCACAGGGAGAGCTCAATAAATCATACAGCAATAAATCAAACATAGCTGGGAATCGATCTGAACAATTCACAACGATCCCTTTGAAGCTGACAGTAGAGGCCCCAATACACAGGAACACAAGCACAAGAGTGAACTCAAGACTTTGGCTCTTGGAAAACATTTTGTGTCCAAAGTGTAAGTGGATTTGGGAGATGAGTTTCGTGGAACGTGGGAAGAATTTAATATTTTTGTGATTCAGGTGCTTGGCTTTACAGTAGTCCTCAGTGTAAGAAACATGATGGTTTAAATCCCCAGTGACCTACAAATCCTCAAGGGTTGGTTCTGCTCCATGCAGGGTCTCCGGGTGAGGGATGCACACAGCAGAGCCAGGGCTGAGCCATTTACCAACTCTGAGGAGTGTGAACTGGATGTTTCTGAGAAATTTGAAAACATTAGAGAAGTAAATGAAGTGAAAATGTAACAAGGCTGGTCTACACTTCAAACATTTCAGAGTTCAGACGGTTCCAGAAGGCTGTACTGTACACGAGGATCCTCAGGGCATGGACATGGATTAGGTGACCTCTGGAGACTCATTCCAGCCCAGTGATTCTTTGAGAAGACAAATACACTGGAAGATGCAAATCTTACATGAAAAGTGTAACATGAGGTCCACTTGTGGGATCCCATATATGTATACCCATATACATATATCCCCTATAGAAAATTTAGGTTTTGCACAGTTGTGGAAGAAGGTTAAATGAATAACTGCCAGTTGTTCTGGTATGGACAGCTGTTCTGGTATTTGGAAGGTGAGATGGAAAAACAAAGGAATGAACACTAAACAAGATGGTTACGTTTCAGTATTTCCTATCTGAGCTGCAAGGTGCTCAAAAAAATGGGTACTTTAAAAATTGCTGCCATCTCGGAGAGAATCAGACAGTGCAGGACGTCTCTCACAGAGAAATCCTCCTGGACATGGCTGTGCAAAACGTTGTAGGAGATTAAAGCAAAGCATTCCAGTGACTTGTTTAAACATATCTTCTTATATCTCTTTGCAGCAATCCTTAAGCCCCAACCACCAAAGACTATCTCCTCAGAGCAGTGACAAATTCCGATCCCAAACAAACCACCTGGGGCATGCTGAATCGCTAAACACAAATGTCAGAGGTCTAGATCATTTCCAATATTCTTTGACATTGCTTATGATGTGGCCTCTGGCACATTCCCAACAGAAGAAAGTTCAGTTATATTTCTTTCAATTAAAGAATCTGATTTAGCCACTAATCATGTCAAAGAATGTCTGGGGGAGGGAGAGGAAGAGAACGTGAGCGAGTGGTGGTGAGTTCAGATGGGATGGCTCGTGCTGTCTGCAGGGAGGCATGGGCACTGTGGGATCAGACTGGGACAAAGGCTGGCACAAATAGAAAATCAGTGTACGTGTGTCAAAAATATTATTGGTTTGATAAAATCACACAAATCCTATTCACGCACAACCTCAAGCATGCTGCTGCAGTGAAAATCCCACTCTCAGGATTCAGTTTTTGGGGGGAAGGGAAGGGAAGGGAA
>VYXF01000215.1:7727-27048 GCA_013397295.1 Polioptila caerulea
TAAGTATACAAATTGCACTCACTTTAGATTTTACAGATGTGTAGGGAAAGAGATCTTTTTTTTATAATTTAAAGGTGCTTTCTAATAAAATTCCAGTTTTCTAGATTTCCAAGGTTATGGAGATTCACCTGAAAGTAGATGAATGAATAATGAAATATGATCATCATTTATTATTTTAGTCCACAAATCACAGAACATGCTGTGTTGTTACTAACCCAATTTTATTCATTTAACATATATTAAAGAAAATTTTAAAATATTTGTCCTAACATTTTTTTACCAAGATGTTGTAAGTGTACTATCCACTCCAGAGCAGTGTAGGTTTATATTGGCTGAGTAATGCAACTGTGAAATGGCAACTCTTTAACACTTAAATTGCTCAGTTTCCATGACCCTGTTCTAAATTCAACGAGGGAGTACCTTAAATATAATCTCAAGGAGATGAAGCATGTTTAGAAGTACATAGCAAGCCCCAATTTCTGTCTTTATCAACAAATGGTTCTCTCCTTTAATTGAAAAGAATGAAGAAATATGGAGAGGGAAGTGACAGAGAGAAATGTAGTGTAGTTTGGTCCTCTAATTGATTAAAAAAGGCATTAATGGAAAAAAACCCGAATAAGTCTATACATAAAAGTTTGTATTTAAAAAAAAAAAAAAAAAGATAGTCCCGTGGCTTAGGAAATTTCTATTTGCAGACAAGTCACCTGCATTTATTTCATTGCTGAATTTCCTTGCTAGGTTGGATTTCAAAGCAGTCTGAATATTTGTTCTGCGACAGAATTGAAGTCATTCCTTAAAAACCATAATAACCTTACCTGGGAAACTAATACTAGAGTTTTCCAAAAGTATTTTAGATGTTTACATAGGTGTTATGTTTTGGCAAAAAGATGAACATTTTTTCTGCTTGAGATTTTTTGGAGGTTGAATTTTTTCAGGCTTTTCTTTTGGGATTTTTTGGGGATTTCAGTTTTTGTTTTGTTAGTTTTGGGGGAGATTAGTTTTGGTTTTGGTTTTGAAGGATTTTTTTTTAGACTTTCCTAAAATTGTATGAAGACACACAAACACTAAAAAAGATTATTTTTAATATTTTCAATGTTCTTTCATTAATTATTCGCTGAATATTTGTCTTTATCTGCTCCTATTTTGAAAAAATTTCCCTTTTTTTTGGTTTGATAATTTTTTCATTTATTTAACCTTTATTTTTGTCAGTACCCTTCCTTTTCCCTGCTTTTCATTTTTTTGGGCAGGAACTGGGAAAAAGAAAAAGGAAACAAAAGAAATAAAAGAGGACAGCCAGTATCTTGTTTTGAATATATTCAGTGTTGTGTAAAGAATGCACATCTACATAAAAAAATTATTTGAAAGTTTTCAACCAGCTCTGTTTGCAACTGTTTACTTCTAACATCCCTGATAAGTGTTGAAGATTAGTTAGCTGCATTGAATGCTACTCAGAGCATTGCCTTGGATGTCTCTTGGAAAGTAAAAATAGTGCAGAATGTGTTTTTGTAGTGCATGCAATCTGTGCTGACTGTCAGCAGATTGGATAGTGAGGGACCCTCCTGGATTTAAGAGTCCTCGCCTTTGCATGGCTGCAGTGGGCACCAGCAGAGCTGTGGGAGGCAGCTCAGTGCTGACATGAAGAGGGAATGGCTGCTCTTCCTGCACTGGCCTGGTCTGGCAGCCCCCTTCCTCCACTGCCTCCAGCAGCCCAAAGCCACCAACTTCTGCGTTTCAGAACTTACTGCAACTGTGTCAACATCGCTTTCACTGAAGGGCAGTCTTGCTTAGGAGCTCAAAGTGGGTTTTGTCATTTCACTTCTAGACGATCTTACTGGTCATTATCATTTGGAGAGGAGAGCAATTTCTACTTTCTACTATCTTAGTTAAGTAAAGAGGGTTCTTTAATTTTTTTTATACTCTAGTGTGTTTTTATTTTTAGAAAAACAGTCATAAATATCAGAGGGGTTTTTTTGCTTAAAAGCAATTAACATTCCTCCTCCTACTACTCCTGTATGGTGACTCTCATAGCCAAATCTCCCTGACAATGTTTTTCTGATATCTCCCATAAATGTTTTCTTGGATATTTTATAACCTTTTCTTCTCCTACTTCAATAGGTTTTGTAAATCATTGGTGTTTTCTGATTCCTTCCACGTAGTTATAAACATAAATCTCCCATCTTTTAGCCTTTACTGTCTGCTTTTGTTCTGCCCTTATAAATTTTGCTGTACTTTATCCTGATAACTCCAAAGTGAGGTTTTTGGAGCACAAGAAATCAGAAATTCTTCAAAGAAAATAAAAGCGATTGTACCAGGACAGTGATGTATTTAACATTAGTAATACTTCCCTTTAATTAACTGAAGTCGATCAGTTGGAGCATAAAATTTGCACAAAATCAAGTGAACTGTTAGCAATTCAGAGATTGTGGAGCTGATCCTCTTCTTTCTGCTTGGGTAAAAGTAGGTTACTCCGTTCCCCACATTGCAAAGCACTGATCTGTCTGTGAATATAAATTAGAGAAGTCTTATAATATGCTCAGAGTCACAACATCTTGTTGTGGCAGGTGGTGAAGATTGTTGGTGCACTTCCCACTTTGGCACTCACCTCTCACCTCATCCAAGAAGATAGATGCAAAATCAGGATGGCTGGGAATCAAGGTCCAGCTTCTCATACAGTCAATAACTACTTAAAGGCTTTCTTCAATGCATAGGCCTTCATGTTTGGGGTGCAAACAACCACAAAATATTATTCCATATAAAATTTACATAATTTTCTACTTCTTCCCATGTCAGAGAAATACCATATGAAAAAATGCTTTTTCAGCAATTTTCTTCCTAGAACTGGCTTGGAACCAAATGTTCACAGTTCCACATTAGTGGCAAAACAAGCCAGTGAGTATATCTCCTGTTTCAAGTGGGGGAAGAGAAGTTGACTTTATATTTCTGCTTTTAATTTGGATGACTCTTGACTGAGCATAGTGGAGCTTGTCACAGGGTATTCTTACCTCTTTTATGACTGTCTGGGAATCTGGCAGAAAAATATTTACCTGTTTCCAAATCATGAGCATGATTTGTGGTTTGTGGTTTATACTTTGTCTTTTTACACTGGGTGCAATATACTACAGCCCTCTGTGCTTTCCCAGGAGTCGATTGTGTCATTACTCATCTCAGTAGCAACGCAGCCCAAGGAGAAGTTAAAGGGTTTGAAAGCAGTATTGCTCAGACCAGAAGGATTGTTTTCCACCCTGTTACAGTGGCTGGCACACTTGAGAGGCATGAGAGGACGTGGCCACTTTTCACCTAAAGACCTTGGCAGAGGACCAGACCAACCCACAGTTTCCAGCTTGGAGAGCGAGGAGAGGTCACGGCACTGGTTAGCAGTAGCTAAAGCACTCAGCAAACAAGTGACCTCATGGCTGTAAGATCTCTCTTCTGAAAATATTCCCGCTCCCAGAACCAAGAAACTCAGACAGCAAACAAAAAGCTGTCAGTAAGTCTGTTATGCAATGATAAAGAGATAGCATGTGCTCTCAAATATTTAATAGGTCTGAACTGAAATATCAGATTTTCTTCATCCCTTCTGATCTGACTTCATACTTCAAAGGCCTCAACAAGGCCATAAATTCAGTTGGCTAGGACTTCTTACTACCAAAATATTATTTTTAATAAATAAAACTCTTATTTCAAATTTGCAGAAGCAGAAAACATAATTGCTTTTCCTGTATCTTCTTGTGTCTCAAAAAATGTTGAGCATTTGGATGTTTTATTTTCTCTCAGACTTCAGACCTCTTATGCCAGCTTATCCCAAGGGAGAATTTTTACCTGTTATATGGGAAACCTGGCAGCTTTAACATATTACTCCCGTGTTTGCCTCAATTATATCTTATTTCTGTGGTTACTGGACATGTTTCAGATGATTCTTGACCATCAGACCCTTATTAACTAATATTGCTCACAAGGTTACCCAAGACAATATTATTGCACAATGATTTAACAGTCTCTAGATAGAGTAAATTAGCAAAAAGTGATTTATACTTTTATAGGCATTAACAAAGTGACTTGAATAAAATACGAACCAGCTTTCAGTTCAAACTTTGTTTTCAGATTAGAAATTACTTAGTTAAATTTCCAGTAATTTTATTAGCTATCTCTCACTGTCATTTCATTCATACTTGTAACTCTCGCAGGTCTCCTTCCAATTCAGTGGAATATTGTTTGAGAAAAAATTGAGTAGAGTGACTTGAAGTTAAAATATTTTTCAAAGAGAACATCCATAAATATGATGGGCATAGATATTAAACCTTTCTATACTATTTTTTCCTATTTGTAAATAAATTATGGATTATCTAGGTTCAAACGCAAATAGGGATACCAAGAAAGAAATTTGGATAACCTAAAAAGGGAATCAAATTGTAATGCACATAAATTGCCATAAAGAATACAGAATACCTGTAAAATACCCACTTCCAAATTTTGGTTGGTAACTACATGTCTGGACGGTTTTGCCCTAATGGAACAACTCCTTCCACTAGACCTGACTGGACTGTGGATGGTAGGTGGGGTTACATGTACATTTCTTAATTGTATGAGCAAATCCAACTCATATTTTTGTCACTGAATTTGGAGTTCCCCATCTATTGCCACTGAATGTTGATGGCTGCATCTGACTGTCACAGAGCACTTTTACAACCAGAGCCCTATCAGTGAAGTTTTCCTCCCTGAGTCGCCTAAGAGTTGATATCTGCCACTTCCCAGAAGAAAGCAGATATGGAAAATGAATTTTGACTTAGGTTGATATCTCAGGATTCTGGCAGAGTTTTTGCTTCTGCTCTACAGCTTGAGCACCCGCATACAGGTTAAATATCAAGGTATTTGACATAGTGACAAATATTTGCTTAGCTCAGACCTGAGACACAAACTGTTTGGACTGTGTATTATTCAAAGACTGGATCTGGATCACTCAATTTTTTGAAAAAAACTTTTGATCTTGCTTTTAGTATTCAAACCCTGAAAACAGAGCTAGCTTCCCCTCTCCTCCATCTCTGTTACTGTAATTCTAGAATCAACTTTGATTGTGCTATTGATATGGCCCAGAACATTACAGAAAACAAGCATGTCATAGAGGTGGAACTCCCTGGAACATAATTCACAGATAATCAATGTATGGAATTTAACACTAGTCTAAAGTATGCAATTAAGCACCTTTAAAAATCTGATGTGCAATTAGTAAGCATTTCACAGTAACAATCAATAAAAGTAAATGAAGCTAACAGTTTAGAGTAATCATGTATCAGCAAATCAAATGCAGACTGACATGCTATACCAGAGTAATTTATTTCTGCTATTGATTTCAGTGGAGGTTTTGTCTGATGACCTGCATATGCTATGTTGAATTTAGTCCACAGAGGTTAACAGCCATATAGGTTGACATAGAATCAAGTAAGCAGGTTCCAAACAAGCATAAAAGAGTGAATTTTTATTTCTGAATACTTAAGTATTCAGGAACATATTAGCAGTCTATTAACAATGGAGGGTAACTGAAAATAAATTTGGAACTTTGGATTTCTGTTTTCCAGAAAGTCAGAATCCCTGAACAATCCTCCCCTGTGACACTCCATGTGCTAACACAGTGAAACACTTTGTTTGTTTGTTTGTTTGTTTGTTTGTTTGTTGTTTTTTCTGCTACCATGTTTGATATTTTGCCTGAAGGTAAGGAAAGGAAAAACAGAAGAATCCACCATGCAATTGAAAATTTTCAGAGCAAGTTACATTTTTGGTTCTGATTTCTCTTACAGTAAAGTTGTCAGTTTGAAGTTAACTCCCTCTCCACTGACATTAAATGAAGGAGTATGAAACTGGCCTAAGCAAAATAAAACTTAAGACATGAACTATGTTGCTTTGCACTTTCTCTCACCCTTTGGACAAGGGGTAGCATTTTTAAACGACAAGAGGGTAGATTCAGACTAGGTATAAGGAAAAAAATTTTTACAATGAGAAATTTTTCAATAGGTGAGGCTCTTGCACGGGTTGTCTAGAGATGCTCCACCCCTGGAAATATTCAACATCAGATTGAATGGAATGCTGAGAAACCTGATCTAGTTGAAAATGTTGCTACTCATTGTAGAGGGTTTGGACTAGATCGTTTTTATAAGGGTCTTCCACCACAACTTATTCTATGATTCTCTCTTCAAAATCTCCCTATTTTCTTTCATTTTATATATACCCTTTTAGAGCAGAAGACATCATATAAATATGACAAAATCCTGTCAGAAGGAAAAAAGTGTATAGCTGCTACCTTAAATGTTTGCTTTGAAAGAAGATTTCTTCTTTGATTTGTTTTTCAAGGCTGTGCCTGTAATCATGGAGTTTCAAAATAATTACTCCAAGAGAAAACCATAACTATATTTGGAACATCTCTTCCATATCCCCGTTAACTGAGGATTGCAATTAATATTGTCCAAGTATTAGTCTTGAATGAAATTTGTCTTTTATTTAGAATATTTTTCTCCTATGTAGCCCACTTGAAGGAGCAATATAACATTTAAATGCAGTTATAGAATACATAGGAGAAAAACAAAAAGGAAAGGACACACTTAGGAGGCACAGCAAAGCAATAACACCATAATAGCCTTCTTTACCTTATGAGAGTGCTATGCTGAACTGACAATAGCTTGCTGTATGGATCTAGAACCTAAATGGCTTGAGGCTACTCAAGGATGAACTTAAATAATTTTGAATAAAATATGTGTAAGGGATGGAGTGGAAAACAATAGAAATTATAAGATTTTCACAGCCGTGTAACAGCAAGTTTTTTTATTTCCCTGAAATTCCAGATGGAGGGCAATTCCATTCAGGCTGTAGGATGTTGCCCTGCAGCATGTATTAGAGCTGCCACTCTATGCTTTCACTTTTAGTGCATTATATGTGTGTACAATATAGTTCTGCTCCCCAAGGTTAAATTTTGGTCATTGTACAACCAAGACCCTGAGGGCTAGCAGACAGCTGAGAAAGTGTTATTTTGTCAATTTTGTTGTGGAACTCTCAATATAGACACACAAAGAAATTATCGGTTTACTGTTCTTCTTGTCCATGTGATTTTTCTCTGAAACAGATTATTTTAATATTGTTAAATTTGAAAGGCTATTCCAAAGAAAAGAAATTGAAAATTCATCTGTGAATAACATTTTCATGCTGAATGAAAAAAAAAAAAAAAAAAAGAAGAAAGGAAAGACAAAGGATGATGGAAACAAAGATCAATAACATTGTTTAATCTACAATAGTCATTTTCTGCATGACTGAGTGCTGCAGTCAGTACTAGAATCTCTGATGTCCATATTCATTATACATATGAGTTCAGTTCAGATACACAAATTCAGCTGTTCTGATGTGTTTGACATAGCTAAACCCTCTAAAATTAAGGGTATAGGCTCCTGAGCACCGTATTAAACAAAATGGCTAGTTGATACTAACCTAGCCCTCAGCTATGTCCTTTTACAAGAGTTTAGCACATATAGTACCTGCTCATTTATGAGTTATACCCCAGTGGTAAACAGAAAGCATCAGACCTTCCAAAATGATATGAAAGGTTAGCTAGTGCTACATCAACAAGAGTAAGTCATAAATAAAATAAAAGGAACATGATGGAAGCCATCCATCTTTAAGATGAAGGGGCAGCAGACTTCTGATATGTTCAACTGCAGTACAGATAGGGGAAATGGGGCCTGTCCAACACAGGGCCAGGAGGTTTTCAATATTTTATGTATAACATCTCTAATTCTATTTCTGACTGGACATAAAAGTTTTCTTACCGACCAGAAGTTTGGTAAAGAGTGCATTTATAAGGAAAGGAAAGGGTTGTATTAAATATTAATTTGCTTCAGACCTTAGTCTATAATCCAAGTATTCTAACTTGAGGCTTTGATAGTTTATTTTTTAAACCTCTCTTTTTTCCTTTTAAGTAAGTGAGCTAACCTTTTTGCAAAGCACTCTGAAAGCTTGTCTTGAACTGTGTATTCTGAATAAGATGTTTTTATAAAATTGTTCTTTTGAAAACCAGTTAGTAGGAAATTAGGAAACTCAGACACATCAGTCATTTGGTCAGTGTTATTTCTTTGAACTTCCAAATAATGTATTTGCTTCCATAGAAAGAGTTAATTGTGTTATTCAAATGTATTTCACACGCTCAAATGATCTTAAGAAAAAATTTATAGTATCCTAAAAAGCTATGGTTTGTGTGAAATTTTTTAAAAGGGGCATGCAAAGGAGATCAAGTGTGACAACAGTCTTGTGGAGGAGTAATTAAATTGTTTTTACTATCTTACAACCTAACCAACTCTTTGCGGTATTTGATATTACGCATTTGAAGGACTGAAAGAAAAAATGGTGAGCAGACTGGAAAGGACTGTGATATGTAAGAAGATTCACTCATCTGTACTCCTTACTTTGTTTCACAGTAGTGTAACTTCATATAATTGCTAAATTTATTATGAATATTTTACAAACTTGTCTTTCAGGAAACATTCAAAATATTCTAGTGGAGTCAAAACAACTTTGTTCTCTACAATGTGTTTGATATGCCAACAGAAATCCCTAACCAAACACTAAACCAAGGGAGCAGCTTTTGCTCACCTCAAACTTTACTTTTTGTGATAAAACAACACACTTGATTTGAAAAATAATATCATAACAAACCTTGAATAGGTTTCCAACACCTAAATGTATGTCAGAAACTCTTTGCTGTTGTATATCTGTGGGAGGCTCCACCATCTATGCTTTGTACATAAGGAATGCAAAAAAAGTCTGTGGTTACCCTTCCCTAGATTTCATTTGTGCCACCAGAGGATTAGCATCCATGAAAAGTTCTTTGACCCTCTATCTTTAGATAACAATGTTGTAACTAATAAATTAATGGCTATTTTTTGGATTGACTTACGTCCCCTTAGCAGGTTAAGTGAAGGTGCCTATCGAGCAATCATTGAAGTCACTCTTAGTGCTAGTGGACAGCATGCTACCTGTCTGTAAGCTTGTGCCTGGAAATATACTTCCATGGGCAGAAAAAAACCAACATATTGGTTTTTCTCATTAGTGTGCATGAATGAATAACTCAGAACACAGCAATCAAACATTCAAAATATATCTCTTATTCAAAAGACATTCATGTTTGTATAGGACACAGAGTCAGCTGAATACCAGTGTTTACCAGAAGTTAAAAATTAATTTTGCAAAATGTTAGAAAGATATTCAGGGTTATATTGAAAGACACTAAAATTTTATTTGTTTATCTCTAAAAATTCTTCTGAGCTATTTCTTTTGAAACTGACCATCAAGTTCATGCAGATTTGAAACTCCAGAATTTTTCAATAAACATTTCATAATGACAAAGATATTTGAAGTGAAGCCTTGGAACAACCTGACTTTTAGCAGTATATGGATTAAAGCCAGGATTAATGTAAGGGATGAATCAATATGAACCAAATCTCTAAGTGTGTCTTTCTTCCTTGAGGACCATATAAAAATTAATCTGCTAAAATTGAAAATATGCATTTAAAATCCTATTAGCTTAAGCTTTGCCTAATGACAATTCTAGCTGCTTCCAGAAAGGGATAGTTACTAGATGAAATCAGAATTGAATTCCAGAATCTTGTAATTGGAACTAAAATCACTAAGGAAAAGGATTTGTGTGAAACAAGCCACTAAAAGAAAAAAAAAGACACTGTATATCCCAGCTCTTTAAACTTAAATAATTCAAAGATGAGAGGTTAATCAATTAGACTCCCAAAAGAAACAATACAATCTCACCAAACACTTCCCTCTGTCAGTTCCCTCAGTGAACTCTCTTGTAAGATATTTCTTTTCAAGAGAATAATCAGCACTCAGGCAAAAGTTTCTTTTAAAAACAAAACTGAAATCAACAAACTAATATTTCAGGGCCATGGAAAGTTAATTAAAGCCTGAAGAGACTACAAATAATAGTGGAAGTTATTGCTTAAGATAGTGGGAAAGGAAAACTACACGGATGACAAAGATAAAACCTTGTAAAATTAAGAAACAATTTACATAACCTGGTAACTTTTGTGATCTGTTTTATCTGTTGGTTGGTTTGGGTTTGTTTTTTCCCTGGTATGACCTTGTTTTTCTTCAAAATAAAGTAATTCTTGGAATAAGGACTAGTGCATGAGAACACTAAGAAGACAGGTAATATTTGGTGGAGTAACTCATTGTTTCATTTTGAGAATTATGATGGACTTTTAACTAAATTCTAGAGTTACTCAAATGCTTATAAAATGTTCCTTTATATAAATTTAACATATCTAAATGTGGAAAAAAAGCTTAAAGAAATTTGATCGCTCTATTCCTACTGTACTGAGAAGAACCTACAAGGTATTATTTGGAACAATAGCATGAGGCTATTTTTTATAGTCTTTTGGAGTCAGGAGTTTTTACTCTTTTTTACTCATTTTCACTCTTTCAATTTATGATATTTATAGAAGCCTTCAAATCCCTCTGGATCACCACATGTTGATCTGGGTCACAAGCACTGGTGCAAACAATAGCTCATGCAAAATTTATATTACTTCAAACTAGCACCATTGATCCTGACCCTGGGACACGAAGAATTGGAATTAAAACTGACATAGAAATGGCAATCTGGGCAAAATCCCTGGTGACCTTGTGAATGCATAAGTTTTCATGTTATTCTCTGTCTGTCAGAGCAATATAGAAAGATAGCTAGTTACATAATTGGTATAGTGGTCACCTTAAGGTCTCTTTAGCTAAAGCTGATGCAAGCTTTGCAGATACGTTGCCTGATCAAATACATATAAAGCTTCTTGGAGTTCAGGATTTCAAGAAATTCCTTAACACTTCAGATTTTTGTTGTTAGCATGGTTGATATAGTCTGTTCACAAGGATTTAACAAATTTCAAGGGTAATAATGCAATTTGTAGTGTAATAATATAATTATGTGGGGTAATAATGTAATTTGTTCTTATAAAATCAATATAATCACATTATAACATACCTGTTGTTAATCACATCATACTGGAAATTAAGTCATAATTATAGAACTTTAAAAAAGAGTCAATATCTTTTTTATATTATTAATGATTTTCAAGAAAAAAATCCTCTCTAGACTTATTATTAGACAATTATTTTTTCTCTCATTTAATGTTGCTGCTGCCCCTTGAATCATTAAAACAATTTTTTTGCTGGCCACCATTCTCTGCTGAGTTCCATCAGGCTGGTACCTAATCCTATAAACTGAGAACATGGTAGGTTTTTTTTTTTTATGTTGCCTTTCTCAAAAAAAATAAATAAAAAAATAATTCAAATGCTTTATTTCATCATCTCTCCTACAGAACATAATTTCAGATGTTTTGAGAGTTTCCAAGAGTGGCATGACAAGCACTTGGGTTTCCTTTTTGTTTTTTCCATATGCTGTGTCAACGTCTCTACATAATTTTACACATGTACTCTCTGGTTGTTTCCTGTTGAATTGAGTGATATGAAACAAACATTGGCTATAACAACATTCTTCTCTGGTTTTTACTGTCAGTCTTTCTTGTACAGAATTTTATTAGACAGGGGCTCTCAATGATGTACAAAATATACAACTCAGGTTTGCTCTTTATCCTGGATCAGAGATCAGATATAAACACAAATTCTTGTGTTTGAGGTAAGTGGGTCAGCTGGTAAAAACTGGTAAAATATTTTGCCCAGTATAATATTTTAAAATAAGTTCTGAAGACCATACGAAAGACATGATGATCCACTGATGCAGTTAGGTGAGACAAATCCTGCAAATAGAAATTAATATTTCTGGTAGAAATTCTAGGAGAACTAAATTCCAAAACACAGACATTAAAGAAAAAATCTTTATACACAGAAATAGTCTCAATGTTCTTTCAACAATGTGAAATTCCTAAATTTCACAGATGCTTTATACCTAATTTAGATTATTTTACATTTGACTACAAGTGTATTGGCTTCTGCATGTGTTAAAACATATCCAAATCCCAAAGAGATGACAATTTCAAATGTCAAGAAAGATAAAGTGGGAGTGGAAGGAAAGGTTATTATATCTATTGGCACATGACTGAGGCACCAAGAGATTGCATGAAATGAGACTGGTCCCTTTAATTACAAAGTGGACTGATCTCAGCTTGACTGAAGCGCAGAAAAGTATCTTAATTATAATCACACTCTTTTTTGTTTTGGTTTGGTTTTCTTTTTTCAGTATTACCCATATTTTTGTAAAATAATCTACCTATGCATTGGTAAAAAAATTTAATTTTTTGTCAAATTATTGAGACTGCATGAATGCATATTCCTTATATAATTTCCATGGAAAGTTTTATGATGCACAGAGTTCAATTCTTTTTGATATTAATATCTACACACAAAGCTACCATTAATGACAATAAGGAAATATATTTGAAAATCTCCCCTTTCCCAAGTACTGATGGCAGAACTGATGCAAAAGCATTCTCTATTTTTTGCCCTCAATTATTTTGTTTCAGATGTAACATAAGACAAATCTCTGGGCCTAAAATAAATAAAAAAAAAAATGAAAAATCTACATTTTCCAAATAGCTACCATTCTGTTTTGCTTTTTATCTATCAGAATTACTTTTTTGTTTTCCCCAGAGAGGTTAAAAGCATAAAGCAAAAAATACAAGACACTCTTTACTCCACTTGAAATCCTATTTGAAGTACAGCTTTACATTTCTTTTATATTTGTAGAGTTTATAATGAAATGTTTCCTTACACAAGCTGTTTCCTCTGAACCCTTCAAGGTGAAGTTCATGCTATGCTCCACTAGATTTCTTTTAACTTCTATTTGTTAAATACGACATTTCTCCCAAAACTCATTGATTAAAATCCTATGCTCTGCAAACTCAGTCACTACTTAATTTAATTTCACAATATTTTGGGCACTAATTTAACAGCTGATTTCATGATTTTTCTATATGAGACAACACCAGAGAATGGATTTTGAAACATAGCTCCTGGAAACAAATACCCTTCTTTTCCTCTTGCCCTACACACTTAAACACTTCCTAAATATATCTTTATGAGAGCTTTAAGATTATGCAATGCCTATAAAACAAGGGATACTCATGAGATTCAGATTTATAAATATTCAGTTGTGTAGGTAGACCAAACCCAGGTGGAATTAAAGGGTCAGTTGTCTCTGGGTCTAGTAATGCCTCAACTTCTGTTGATGATATAATATTTCCAAAGGGAAGTAGGTGTAGTTGGTCATGTTATATGACATGGTGAGAAGGCAGGTCTGGAATATTCTGTAAGCACAATAACATCTGAAATAAACTCCTTGTAGATCTCCCACATAGATGTCTGTGCAGTGACCAGTCATGTTTCCCTATGTCTGAGGTGCTTAGACCTCCAGCCCTGTCTGAAATAGTGGTTTAGCACAGCAGTGTGGATGTATTCAATTATTTCACTTTCAAAAAGAAGCATTTTTCCAATCCATTTTGGAAATGAATTAAAATAAGCCATGAAGAAGTTTGGAGAAGAGAAAAGTCACCAGGGAATGCAGCACAGAGGAATTGAAACTTGCATTTTAGCTTTCCTTGGAAATGTCTTATTCTTCTGCTGGCCAGATAGCTAAGTATTTTCTGAAGTTGTGAAGGATATAGAATATCTGCAGGCTGATCACAGATTTTCTTCAAGCATTTTAGAGGCAAAAATTTTCTTCAAATTTTATCTCACCTCCCAGTTGTCTCCTTTGTTATTCCCTTATGATCTTCAGGTTTACACTGATATTGAAACATTTGTTACAAACTGACACAAAAAAACCCAACCAACCAACCAACCAACCAAAACCAAAAAATGCTTCTAGAAAGTCATTGGACTGATAAACTCTGCTCTCTTGAGAAAGGTGAACTTGAGCTCATTTGTAAAGTATTACTATACAGAAAGCAATAGAGAGGTGAAATCTGCTGTCACTTGTGATTAGGAGTTTAGGCACAATTGCTTGAAGGCTGAACATGAAAATGCTCAATGCTGATTAAATGACCATAATTCCTCAGGGTTGTGACATATCTGAGAGCTATAGGAAGCTATGATCAGAAAATCCAAGCAAAAGAATCTACCAGTGAATGGGATGCTCAGGATTGTTTTACTCTCAGCCAGCCCACAGAAAGGATAAAAAACCCAGAATTTCTAGACATTTAAAATGTCTAATTTCTGATTGTATTTTGAGATAATTTCAGTTCATTTAAAAATAAATATGATTTGCTATTGTGTTGAAAAAGAAGTACTTTCCAGCAATTGCTCATTACGCTCATTAACATCCTTAGAAACAAACTGCTTGCAGTGGAAATTCGGAGCTGGCATCATAACATATCAGGTGATGCTTGCTATTGCTGCTGGCCTCCAAGCCTTCCAGGAATTCTGGATTTGCACCTCAAATCTCCAGCCAGAAATTAACGTGACTCAAATCAAACAATACTGAATAGTCACATTGGCAGTGCTGCTCAAGTGAAGCTTTGCTGCCAGTAGGAACAGAGCCAGTGGGCAATCACAAAGACAAATGCTGGCTTTAAATCTTGCCCTTGAGGATTGAATGAGTCCTTTTACCTTGGGAAGATTATGTATATTTTTTACACAAATGCCTTTCTAGCAAAACCAAGCGAATCCTAATAGCTCTTCTACTTCACATAGCCCAAAGCTCAAAGCATTTAGTAATTTTCTTAGATTAATTCTGAACACCTTCTAAATTTCCTGTTCATGAGAAATATTGAATCCTATCCTACTTGCCCTCATTTAACAGTATTACTCTGGTTTAGATCATGAGAATGTTTTTTTGGTTTTGTTTTGTTTGTTTTTGTTTTTTTTTAAATGTGTGTGGGAATGTAAAAATAACTTTAAAAAATAAACAGGGAGCACGGGAGAAGATAGCAGCTGGGCTTAAATTTACCAGTCCCTGGTTGATCCTGAGCAGGTCAGAGTAATCACAATATCTAAGCACCTGCAGCTCATTTGTACTTTGAAATCACAAAGCCTTGATGGGGAGTGATTTAAGGAGACACATCAGAGAATGGAAAAGACACAAATTAATGTAATGACTTACTGAAACACAGAACTGAGTAATTTTCACTGTCTTTCAAGAACTGAAAGTGCTTGCATAAGGAAATGCTTTCCCTTCAGAGGAAACTGCTTTAAATCTGTTATTTTAGAGGTTACTCATGTCAAGATAGCTAGGCTATAGAAAACTCCACCAGGTTCTTTGGGACAGAATCTTCTAAATTATTCACTGAGAAGGATAACATGTTATACATAGATATGGATCCACCTGTTTAAATAGTGGTAGTTCTTAGCTTGTATCTTGCATTGCTCTTGGAGGGAATATCCATTGGTCTTGTTAACTTGAGGAAATTAGACTTACCTTTAAGGAAAATACACAAAATGCTAGCTTGTAGGAAAGCTTCACTGTAATCTTCTTTCTCCTCTAAGACTGTGTTAGTTTAGAAATGTGGAATAATAAGGGGAAAGGAATAGGCAATCTGATTTTGTCACCTGGAATTGTATGTGTGCAAACATCTGATCTCCAGAAAATGTTTGTAGGTTCTCAGGTCTTTATAGAACTCTTTCATCATAAAAATCTACACAGGCTCTGGCAAATGCTGTTATCAACACCTTTTTGTATTCATTTTCCTTGTTATAAGATTGTATGATCTTTGTAGGCTTTCTTCACTACCACTTTGCGATTTCTATATTCTACCCACCGAAATACCAATGAAAATTGTAGATATCTGACTTGGACTTTTAGATTCTACACCATAATGCCAAGTCCAAGTGTCACCCACTTATATTATAGGGATTCTTCCTATGACCTAGATACAATTTAATGTATGTAGCGAGTAAGGAAGGATCACAGCTTTAGAAAATGTTATCATGACAAAAAGCTACACTGTCATCATCATTGTGTCAACTTTAAAAAACCCATCTCTTTCACTTCATGATATACAGGGTAGCAAATTGGAAGACTGGTCCACACCATGTTATAGGATCAATAACTCAAAGGCTCAAATAACTGGCTAAATGTGATGAAATTGTGTAAGAATAATAACAAACTGTCAGAATTCACAGTTGTTTCTTTGGGGTTTTCTTTATGGTTGACATAAGTCTTGTTTCAAGTTTTCTTGAGCCTGCTTTACCCCTTTAACCTTGCCTAGCAGTTTTTTCCAATGTCAGATATGTTTGAGGGATGTGGTTAATGCAAGGATACTTACAGTGAGAGCTGTCTTCTTATTCCCAACTCTTCCCGACGAGTAATACAATGCCAGAACCTCTGGGGTTTCATTTAACTTTTTCTAGTTATTGAGTGTCTCTACTAAGTCCTTCTTCTGCTTAGCAATGCTGTGATGACTATATTCCTACTTCTTAGAGACAGATGTCATTCTTTACTCTTCTGTTTCTGAGGCAGTCTCCTCTCTCTGCCATTGATTTGAGTCATGAGCTGGAATGTATTCCAGCAAGAATCTATGAGTCAAGAAATGTATTCCAGTTCTGATTGCATGATCTAACCTGACATCCTGTCACAAATGTGAGGTTTAGACTAATGACACCTAGTACTGCCACTGCTGCAGGTGATCTCACTATTCTAAAAGCAAATAAATAAGGAATTGTTTATAAGAAGGAATACAT
Organism: Polioptila caerulea; assembly: GCA_013397295.1. NCBI lineage: Eukaryota > Metazoa > Chordata > Aves > Passeriformes > Certhiidae > Polioptila > Polioptila caerulea. Next base: position 24,396 of record VYXF01000215.1, read on the forward strand.
CTATGTCATTTGGAACTTCTTTGGCCTGAGAAAAATAATAATAAAAAAAAAGACTGCTCCAAATGTTTGACAGTCATGAGAAGACAGGTCTCTGACAGAGAAGCAAAATGACCTAACAGCATAAACTGCCCTCAGGAACTGGGAGTACTTGGAAATTAATGTCCTGGCTTTGCTGCAATGGAACAATTTTGATGACCAGAAAACACAAATTCTCCATATAATTTTCTATAATGTTGGAAAGATTTTTTCTGAGTAGTATCTGAGGAAGATGAGCAATTACAGTCATCAATAAATTGGGAAATGCTTCACAACAGGAAACAAATAATACTATAGACAACACACTCAATACCTCTCTGTCTTCTTTAATTTTCTGTTTTTAGAAGTACTTAGCATGGCATTCTTTAATTAAATCTCTGAAATACCTCCTAAACTAATAAGTAAACTGAGCTAAATTTTAGAAAGGGATAACTAGAACCAAAATATTTGTATACCAAGATATATTTATCAAGACAGGAAGAGAACCTAAGTCACTGAATACCAAAGCTTTGTTTTTCGCCACTGGTGCCTGTGTCCTGTATTAATTTTTATCTGTTCATAAACTATATTTGAGATGGTTTCAGGAACCACTGGAACCAACATTGTACACTATACAGAAATGTAGTCAAAATGTAATTTATTAAAGGAAGTCAGCTGGAATGAGTCAGACCACAGTTCTAACTCAGCCTAATTACCTGGGTTGTTTTCCTCTGTTAGCAAAGAGCAATGATAGGTTTCACAGGAGTCAGATGGCAACTACAAAAATAGACCTTGGAATTTGGAGTCAGAGAACTCAGTGTGGCTGCCACTAGATGGCAATGAGATTAAAAGCTGCCTGTTCCCGTGGGTCTGGCTCAACAGTCCAGCTCCTGCTGGGGGTATTGTCATACACCAATGCTACAAGCGGTCCTGCGCCTAAACTGCAGTGGGATCCTCTGGTATACAAAAGAAAATGGGAAATGAGTCGCAAAAACTTGTAATGAAAGCATTGGAAGCCACAACACGACATACTATGTTGATCTAACACAACTACATGCTTGGTATTTGTAGCCTAGGTGAGCACAAAGCTTGTGTAACTAAAGCTCAAAGTGAGCTGAGCTGCAGCAATGTTCTTAGAAAACAGGTTTAGGACTTATGTCCAAACTATCTCAGATTTCCTGTGTAATGTTTGTCACCTTATTTACATGTGGACACGTGCTTTTTTGTAAAATTCTCAGCTTGATTTAATGGTAGTCAAACCCTTCATTTTGAAAGTGACCTGTTTCCAAGCCAACAAGAGCTGGGAACTAAAGCTTGCGAAAAGGTACTCTAAAAGGAATAAAATAAAAATCTGATTAAAAATACAAAACCAAACACACACACACACACACAAAGAAAAAACAAAACCAAAAAACACACAGAAAAGGAAAACAAGAACATTCTGATATTTTTTATACCTAACAAATAATTTTGTTATCTTAAGGAAAGAGTAGAGAGTATCACTAGACTCTCAAGCTCCCACTCTCAGAACCTGGTAATTCTTTCAAAGTGTTTATATTTATATTTCCAAAGGCTGTTGATTTTTTACAAAATCTAGCTGTGCTACTAAAATTGAAGGGAAAAGTACAGCTTTTCCCATTCTTTACCCCTTATACGTGGCAGCACCATTCTGAATCATAGTAGCAATAAATTTTGTGATCCGGCTCAAAATTTCTACCCTTCCCACCACCCTCAGTGAATCTGAAGCTTGAAAATCTTTCATAAGCCTAATTTATGGACTACTAAAATGCATTTCAGAGCCAGAAGTAAAATATATAGAGTGGGAATCCTTTGGCAACTGGTGCCTACCGAAAGTGAATAGGGAGTTTTGGCTATAAATCAAATGCAAACATTAACTTTTAACATCAAAGGACAAGACAATGTCTTCTTCTGACCAAGAAAGTGGTGGGCTGAACGTATTTATAGTACTTCATATCTGTTCCTGGATTGGCCTCTTCCTTCACACAGTTGTGTAATTTTTTTTCTTTCTATATCTTATGTTTGTTTCTCAACACCACGATTTCTTCCATCTTTCCTTGTCACCTTTAGGAGAATTGTGCTCCTGCTGAAGGATCTCCATAGGAAGATTTTGATGTCTAACAAGGGCAGCAACCTCTAAGAAAGCTGCTTAACACTGAGGACAAATCATAACCATTGTGTAATTTTCAGTCAATTTGCCTGTGTCCCTTAAGCTTGAGGTACCTGGATTCACCATTCATACAAACAAGGGGAGGAAAGAGGAAACAAGATGGCTGAGCTGCCTCCATCTGCGACAGCAGGGCAGCAACGTTGCAGATGCTGATTCTAAAGGGATGCAAGGGCTAAACCCAACTGTTGGTAAATCTGCATCTACAAAGATGGCATTTCGACATGTACCAATAATTCGTAGGTGCAATTTATATGCCTGCTTTGGATAATGATAAAGCACTATCTTCCATACAAATAATGAGAAAACATAAATGAAAGAATTCACAGTAAGCATTAAATAGCCTAAGTATTTGCTCCCAGTCTCTCTTTTGGCTTCAAATTAAATAGTGAGGTTTTTTATTGCTTTATTCGATCACTGTGTCTACCTGTTTCCCTTCCCTTCCCTGAAACT
>VYXF01000229.1:10323-32460 GCA_013397295.1 Polioptila caerulea
GAGCGGCCCTGCGACTGAGGTGGGTCCGCGCCCCCGCCTCGCCCGGTGCCCCTCACAGCGCCCCGCGTCCCTGCCGGCACCCCTCGCCTCTCACGGAGCCCCGCGCCCCTCACGGCGCCCGGAGCCCTCCATATCGCCCGTAGCCTTCACAGCGCCCCTCACAGCGCCCAGCCCCGCCGGGCACTCCGGGCTGTCGGGCAGCCCCGCGCTCGCTGCTCGGCCAGGCCCTCCCGTTAAGGGTTGAGACTCCGCTGCGGTCACGCACGATCCTCCGGGCTCCTCCTGCCGCTCCTGGGCCGCGCCCAGCACCGGCTGTGGCCGAGAGCGGCCTGTGGTCCCCCGGTGGATGTGCGGTGACACGGCGCCTCTGCCACCCGCTGCTGAATAGTCACAGAACGAATCACGGCAGCCCAGGCTAGTCTGGGCTTCAAGGGACCCTAAAGTGCATCCCGTGCCAGTCCCACCTTCCATTGTCCCAGGGCGCTCCGAGCCCTGTCCAGCCTGGCCTTTGACGTTTCCAGGGATGGGGCTGCCACTCCCTGAATCACAACCTCAAAATGCTTTCAGTATAATAAATGGTCTGTGTAGTTTTACTTTTGCAAAGGCCCACAGCTGTCAGGGAGAGGGAGGACCACGAATGACGCCGGGGTAGTGCAATGGAAACTGATTGTCGCCTTCTCAGCAGTGTCTGCATGTTTTGTAGTAGTTGTACCCCACCTCTAACCACTCAATCACCCTGAAAACGCAGCTCAGTCAGTCTCGCTTGAGGGACCTCAAGGCATAGGTCAGTCCACACACTCAACAGTAACTTTTAGATGTACCTGTTAATGCTTTTGGCTACAGACTGTCACTGCACTCTTCAGTGGAATAACAAAAAGATTAATGGTTACCTGATATATTAATAATATAGACTAAAGTGTTTTCTCTTTGTGCAGATCTGTTGCTTTTGCTTTTCTCCGACGTGTTTTTGGGAATCCTTCACCCCACTGAGCAACACCGAGCTCCACATCTGTGGAGGAATTAATCCCAAAATAATGTGTACAAAATAAATGTGTTTGCACTTTTGTATTGCTTGAAAGCATTTTGAACCTGTGATTCAGGTGGAAAGTGTCCCTGGCCATGGCAGGGGTGGCACTGGATGGGCTTTAAGGTCCCTCCAACCCAAACCATTCTGGGATTCTGTGATTTTTCCATCTCATTTCCATCAGTAGTTTATGTAAGACAGAGAGTACCTGCATGTCTAAGGCAGTATGAAGTGAGAGAGAGAGAGACAGTCTGCAGGGCCAGCTGCTGTTAAAGTATCACCTCAGATATAATTAGCAATGTAATCCTCTCTTGTGATGTACTTGCTTGGCTGGACACATAAACCGACCTGAAAAGCGTTTCTTCCACATGTTTGAGTAAATATTTAATTTAATTGTATATGGAGTTATACCATTGTGACTATTTTGTGTAATAGCAGTAGAATTATAAGTGAGAGGAGTTGTCTAGGGTCTGGGAAATCTGATATGGAGAAGGTAGTTGTCTCATAAATCAGAACTTTTTATAGCTAGATCTAGTTTAAGTGGTTCTACGCTATTTTCCTAGGTGTGTAGTCACCTTTTGCACTGTAAGTCCATTGAATGACCTGTGAATAACACCTGATACAATTCTTCGGTTTTGGAACTGTCTTTTGAATTGGAATTTTCATATCGCTCTGCTGCCTTTACCTAACATTTCACTACATTTTATCCTTTACTGGCAATTTTAGGTGACAGTGGAACCAACAGGAAAAGAGAGACTATCAGAAGTAGAGATAATGAAAGAGGACAGGGATCACAGGTGGGCTGCTGCTGTGGGATCTCATTAAGCAGCTAAATACATACATTTCTCTCACAACTCTAACACTGCTGGTAAAGTTGAGGTCTGCCAAAGGCTTTGACTCTGCTTTTGTGTTTGATTTGTGGTGCTACAGCATTATGCTTAATGGTCAGAAAAAAATTAGATATGTGTATATATAAATATATATATGTAAAATACCTAGAAGCAGAACTTACAAAAAGTCTGTAATAACATGTATACAGTTGTAAAGTTACACAAAACTAAAGCCTCCCCTGCAGCCTTTCAATACAGGCTGAAAATAAAACAACATTAATTCATTTTTATGATCCAAATTATGAGAAGAGCAAAAAGCAGAAGGAGAAGTTGAAAATGCCTAAAGCCAGCTAGGAATCTAAACACGTAGTTTGTATCAAATGAAAATGAATCTTAGGTTTTAGTCAGCTTTAAGTTTTAGGATAATGTGATATTTTGATCTGTCTGTGTACCACTGAAAACAGTGCAGTGTAGGCAGTGGTCAGATACTCTAACGAGGCAATTTAGACACTTGTCTCCCTACCTAATCTGACAAACCTGTACCTAAGGTCACGGGGCAGGTGGATTTGCTACTTCTGCTGTGAAGTAGCCATGAGGCAGCTCCTGCAGTGCAAGAGAAATAAGCTGTCAGAAGCCCAGTGATCCTGTTCTACTTACCTAAAAAGCTTATTATCTTTAAATGGCAATCATAGTTCAGCAGAATTTTCCAGAGGACTTGGGATTCTTCATTTTGTTGAAACAGGAAAATGCCAAGCCTAGAGACATGAAGATTGCTAATTTAGTCATCAGCATCCCACCTACTCTGCATATTCTTTCCTTGGAAATCACACATTATTTCAGCCTGTTGGTTAATTCTCCCAACAAATCACCCTCAGTTAGCACAAAGCCTTGTCTTGACTCAAATACACGGCCTGTTTGAACAAACACATTTGGCCCTGATGCCTGGAATTAGCCAAACTCTGCAGAGCACTAGAAAAAATTAGTTCCTCAGCTGAACAAAGTGTCATTAATACTGAGGAGTACAAATGTAGGAACAGATAAAGGGGCAGCCAGCAAAGCTCTGACACCTACAAGTGGACACAACAAAGCAGAGGCTGTTGCAGCCAGAATCCAAACCCTCCAAGGATTAACCTCCCTCTGTAATCAAATATATAGTGTCATATTACCCACATGGAAATAAAACTTAGGTATGTCAGTGACAGCTTCTCAAATATGAATATTCAGAACTTCCCCCAAAGAGTATATTACGGATTTATATTACGAATTTTATTAATATTTATTAGTTATCTGAAGCTGCTCTTTGTTCCTTAGTCAACTAAAATGATGCCAGCTTCCTCCAGTTCCTCCTACAAAATGTTTTGCCAGATGCTCTGTTTGTTAACACATTTTTGTGTGCTGACACTTGGAAAATACATGTGTCCCTTAACTCATATTCTCAGAATTCTAAAGCCACTTCTGTTGTGTGTGAGCAATGTGAAACTAAGGAGCGCTGCTGTGGGGCTGGTCCTGTCGTGTGAATTGACCCAGACAGGTAACCCAGGGCAACCCTCAAACCGCAGCCGAAATGCAAAGAGCAGATTTATTTCACTGTACAATATATATTTCATTCTAGCTGACCTCCAATTCTTTCTACCCCACAGTTCCAATACAGATTCCTGCTGAAGGACTGTCATTCCCAGGAAGTCAGCACGATTCTGCTGGAGTTCTGCTCTCACCAAAACCTGAGTGAGTGTGTCAGTGTGCCCCCTGGCCCTGGGCAGGGCTGCTGCAGCAGTGGCCCTGCACACCAGCTCTTGGCACCCTGGGAACCCCCATGGTTCCATTTTTTGGAGATTCTGGACCCCCCAGTTGCAGTTGCAGGCTGGGGAAGCTGCGGCTGCTTGGCCCCTTTGGGATTGAAACTTCTACCAATTCACTAAAGAAAGGCATGCAAAAGAGGGTTTTAGGCTCCACAATCTGCTCAGGTTTTTAAGTAGCCTAGATACCTTAGTGGCTTTTCCCAAATGGTGTATAAATCTTTTGAAGTCTCATTTTTACTTCTTTTTTTTCCCTCCCAGAAACTTAGAATTACAGAATAGTTTGGGTTGGATTTTAATTTTAAGGGTACTTTGTTTCTAAATAATTGGGAGGTATTTTTAATAAATTCCTATCTTCATTAATGAAAGGGATAAGACATGCAGGGAAGTGATGGGAATAGGTGAAAGCCCTTTTTTTTCATCAGCTAATATTCAGTGCTTTTAATTGATTTGGAGATAAAATCTGTTTTTAAGATAGAATAAGATGTTGTATCCTATTTTTTTTACGTTTTTTATCTGTCTAGTATTTCATTAAATCAACTCTTTGGATTTTAGTTGATTACATTTATAGTTGATTACAGTTGATTATATTTATATGAACTTATTTTTGAGATAATGCAGTTAATTTATACTCACTAAAAGTACTTCAGTGACATTCTGTGCTTTTACTAGGTAAGAAGAAATGTTTTGTGCAGATAACAATTATAAGCCCAGACAACAATGGAACATTTCTATCTAATTCTCTTTTCATGGCATTTCAAAATCAATCTATCATTTTATCTGTGATTAATTTCACTTCACAAAATTCTCTCTGTGGCTCTGTATTTATTTGTCCGATGCATGTAGACACACACAAATAGATACCTATTTACTTGTTGCCAATAGGAAATGAGGTGAACAGGAAGAGCAGAGCTGGGAGATTCGGTTATTGGAACATCAGGCTGGTGCGGCCTGTTTGCCTCAATCCCTTTAAAGGCTGGGCAGACGCAGAAAGCAGTTTAGGGATGATAATCTGCATAGTCCCCGAGGCACTCCCCGCACAGTTTAGGTTAAGAAAAGATCGTTTCTGGCTCCTCCCAGATTACCATCCCTGATCCGATTAGCCACAGGAAACACCAAGGGAATTCATTCAGCTTCTCCTCTGTAAAACGTGACTCCCCTGCAGCGTGTTTCTTGTGGCTGATACTGCAGCAATGAAGGGATCAGCACTCACTCATTCTTTTTGCAGGGTAACAGGTAAGGTGTTACACTGAAATTACTAAAACTATTAAAATTCATGTAAATTTGCTATGGTTTTGACTGTATTTGATTTAAAAAGTATTCCTCTAACTTGCAGAGATAACTTTTGAACTTGCACTTCTGAGTGCTGTCAGAATGCTGACAGTTACTGACAGTATTTCATTCTTCTGCATGTAGTCAGTGTGACTAGTCTGAGAGTCTCTAGGTAAACATGATGTTCACATTTAAGGGTCTCAGAGCTACCATTTTTGTTTGTAGAGCAGTTAATATATTCACTTTACACCATCTCCTTGATGAATCTCTCTAGTAATTACTGCCTGCCAAGCCTGTTCAAGATAGTTTAAAATACCTTCTGTTAACTCTTAGGTTAGCATTGCTACAGAAAAAGGTGATTTAAATAACAAGGCTCAAGTCAATTGAGAGACTTGTCCATCAGTTTAGCTAGCAGTTTCTTGCTATTTATGTAAAAAAATCTATTAATAGCAAACACTGAATCACCAAACCAGCTCCTACATAATCTTTTAATGAATTATATACTCTTGTCTCTTTTGTGCACGAAAGCAATTAGAGTCCGTTGTAAATATCAAACTTGATGATTAAATGACATTCACCTTTTACTAAGATAGGTGGGGAATATTTTTTTCCCAAAGAGGGTAAAGACATGTAGAAATAACAGATCCTTTGTGGTTGTGGTTCCAGTGAAACCCCTGGAGTTTCACAGCAGCTGTAGTATCATTCTGCTGTGTAAATAGTGTATAACTAAACTATATGAAAATTTTACATTTTTACCTAGCCTTCTCTCTGTCCTTTATCTGTGTTTTCATTTGCTTTTCCAATATTTTGGTGTTTGCTTACAGGTAGTAAACATTTCAAATTTCAAATAATTGAGTTTTTTAAAGCAACTTGGGAATTGAGGTGTGTGCCTACTGAAAGATGTGTGCTCAGTGCTAAAACTGCCTTCCAGACCACGGTTAAATTGTAGCTTAAGCATTAAAGGAATGTTTGTTCCCAGTGAGCTTTTTCACTCGTACAGGCATTAAGAACCTTTGCACCTTGTTTCATTAATCATAATAATCAAGTTTAGCAACCCCCCCCCAGTTATTATCATTTTTAAAATAAACCTTTAGAAATGCTTTGTTAATCCTGGCAATGTTAAAATTAGATAGTCTATGGTAATTTAAAACACAATTTCATTTACCAATGCATCGTGTACCAGTGACTAACCATGTCTCAGCCCCTTTAGAAGATTTTTTGCTAGAAATTCTCATGATCTACAATCTTAAAGCATCAGATTCAAAGCCTGAATTGAGAGACAAAGTTATAATTTAGTAGGTCTTAACCTCTTCATTAAATATACCCAGTCCTTGCTACACTATCCTATTTTTACTTAGTCTTAATCATCAAAGTTGTATTTAGTCATCTGCCTGAAACATCTCCATTAGTGCAGTTTACAGGACTTTGCATTTTGGCAGTGAAACTTTATCCCGTGTGATCTTATATTTAGACATTCTGTTGACTTCTGTGAGACTGCTCACAAAAGCAAAGCTTCTCAAGTACTTCCAGAATTAGGCCACAGGAAATTTTAGAGGTGTTAGTCAAGTGCTTAGGTACTAAGCTACCCTCACCCCTACCTGCAGCGAGCTGACTATGTTCCTTTAAAAATGTGGCTGCTAGGTAGTTACTTACACGTGACTGTAACAGGGAGAGAACAAATTCACTTTAGAGGACAAGAAAACAATAAAAATAACCTCAGAATTCCATGTGACAAACCTAAGAATCAGCATTGCCTCTATTGTATGAATATATTTGAGGTTTAAAATAATTTTTTCACATATATTGATATTTTAAAATGAAAAACTTACCACAATTTTTTCATGTTAATTCATACAGGTAATCTTTTTAAGTGTGTGGTCTGATGTGGCATCCTTGTTTACCAAAGCCACAGGAATTAAAGATTTGGGCCCTCACTATTCGTGGATGGGTGCACAGGGGCACAGTGGGGAGCCTTAACAATGGGATTACTGTCTGTGCTGGCAGCTGCACTGCCCTAACTGGAATCCTTCCAGCTGGGAATGCAAGCTCTTCTCTCTGTTTGAAAATGTGTTCTGAAGTAAAAGGTAGCAATTGCATTTATTAAATAACCATCCTCATTGCCTCAAGATAGAGTGAGACCAGCATCTTCTTGTCTTCTCACTTTTTGGCTGTGTAATTGTTTTCTGGTTGCTGCAATAATTGACATTGCCCCTCTCATTTCAGTCTGGAGCAAAACTTCAGCCCAGCCACTGGAAGCCACAGGTTTCCAGATCCTGAGATACCAGAAGGGAATGTTTTTTGTGACAAGGCAGAGTTGTTCATTTGCAAACCCTGCTGGTGGTTTGCTGGGTCCATCCTGCAGCTGGCTCCTGAGAGCCAGTGAGGGATGCTGCCAGTGGAAGGTGGCCTTTGGAAGGAGTATGGAGCTGCTCCGTGGGATCCCTGATGTCCCAGCTGTCCTTCTGCCTGCATGGCACCCTACTGCTCCACTGTGACCTTACGAAGGACAGTGCCTTTATTCCAGAGGAAATGGCTGTGGGCAGGGGGCTTCACTGCTGAGTAGAAGGTGGATGCCTGGGGCCACCTCACCCACAGTGGCCTACGAGGTGCCTACTCTGCTTTCCCTGCAGGGAAGCCACCCCTGCATGTGTGCAGCAACGAGTGGGACTCGGCAGCTGTTGTGTTACCAAATGCAACATGTGAATCGAGTGCAACAGGAGAAAATCCCTTGTGGTAGAAATTGTTCAGCTCAAAAGTGGAGGGAAAGAAAAGGCAATTCAAAATTGCATACAGGCATCAAAGCACGTATCAAACCCACACCTGGAGGCGACCTCCTGAAATACCCCGAGCGCTTGGCATGAGGATTCCAAGAGATTCCTTGGGCACTGTGGTTGGTCCTGCTCTTTCCTTCTGCCAGCCGACAGTACAGGCACATTTCCCAGTGTTTGGTGTCAGGAGCCGGGGTGTTCCCGCTCGCTGGATGGCACCACTGCCTGTGCTGGAACAGAGGTGGAACTGCACCGCGGGGAGACTCCGGGACAGGTGGAACTGCACCGCAGGGAGGCACCGCGCCGTTCCTCTCACTCAGGGACCGGGACAGAGATGAGACTGCGCCGCAGGAGACACCATTCCTCTCACCCGCTCAGGGAGCCGGGATTAAGGGGCAGCCTCTTTGCTGTCATGGCAGTAGGCATGCACGGCAGAGATAAAGTAGCAGAGCTGATTAAGGCGATATCGTTATTGCCCCAAGGTACGTGACTCGGATCCTCAGGCAGCTCACGGGCACGATGACCTGGAATAGCACTCCAGGCCACGCCTTCCGCAGCTACTGCGCTTTCACAGGATGAGCAAAATGCTGAATACCTAACACCAAGCCTATCTGGTACAGAGGTGAAGCAGTAGAGAGCTGCTGCTTTTACCTAAGCACTATTTTTACTTCTAGCACCTTTTTTATCGGTGCAGGAATCTAATGCCTCTCTGTAGAAACATCAGCACTGACCTGTCTCAAATTACCACCTTACCATCTGTCTGAGGGAGTCCAATGTAACACAGCAAAGTAATTTCTCACAATACTACTTTTTTTTCCAGAAGTAAATATAAGGGAATTGCTCCGATTGATCACACTGAGCTGTCAGTCAAGTTTAGCAAACTGAAAGGCATTGACAAAATATTCGAATCAGTTGGGCAGCACAGGAATAATGGATTTGTAAATGAAATAAAATCAGTTAGACAACAAAGAAACACAGAGCTCACCTCTGCCTCTTAGAAGAATCTTGCTGGTATTTTGTAATAATCTAGATATATTCTCTAATGCATTAACCTCCATCTCATCCCTTTCCAGTTAAGAGTTCTTATCAGCCTGATTCCTGCGTTGAAAAAAAAAATTAGATTATAGAAATATCCCTGGTATTTAATCTTTTTTTTTTAATATCACTTGAGTACAAGGAAATGGGAGAACTAAATAGTCATAGTGGTAGTGATTCTGCTGCCAATATGATGAGATATCTTTTTCAAATGTTATCTGGACAAACTATTAAGAACGTTCTGAGAAACAGAAACCAATAATCTTTGTTAATTCAGCATTATTAACTCTAAAAAAGAAATTCTGGGGATAAAATGAAGTTCTTTCTTTAGGTTCAATGTTTCCTCTGATAGTGGAAGCCATCACTGATTTCAAAATCCATTGAAAAAAAATAGAGGTTCTGGACCTTCTCCAAATAGAATGCAATTATATGAAGGTACTTTATTAAAAGACTGACTTTTCAGAATGCAGAGTCAAGTGGTCAAGCACTGAATAGAAAATGCTCCAAATACTCTTCTAATCTTTATTAAGAGTGTTCTTAGTTCATATCCTTCTTAACATACTTACATTAGAAATGCATTTTTGAGCCTCTCTGAAGTTTCAGAAGGCTTTTTGTCTTTCACTAACAAATGTAATTCTCATCCCTTTGAGAGGACTGGTGCAGCTCTAGGAAGGGGTTCTTAATATGGATCTATGATCTGTTCCCACCATTAAGCATCTTGAAAAGAACAGAGCTGCACTGGGTGACTTTGTGGAATAAAGTCCATTAGCATTGTTGGAATAATAATTTATTCAAGTATGGATTAGATAATGTAATGTCTGAATGAATAGATTTTATTTAAATATTTACTACAAAAATAATTATGCAGAATTAGAGATAAAACCTAGACAATGAACAGCAAGCAGTTAGCACCACACAGGCCTCTTGTATCACCTAATCCCCCCACAGGACTCTTCTATTTTTTTTTTTTATTTATTTTTTTTTAGCAAATCTGTCTTTTAAAACCCTATTTACGCTGCTGAATCCTAATACTGGTTTTGCAGACTTGGGAACCCAAGGTTTGTCTATTTAGCAAGGTTTCTATAGTTAGTGATGCAGCAGAGATGTGCTTAGTTTGGTATAGAAATGCTCTTTTCTGTTATGCTTGCAGCTATTTTCCTATAGAGATAAGAGAAACAAAAGGGTGATCTTATACTGAGTAAGAATTTCAAGAGCCATGCAAAGGTTTTATTTAAACATCACAGTGACTGATTACTGTGTTCATATTTACAGCTTGCTTTACCTTTCTGTCAGAAAGGTCTTCAGAGCAGGACCTACCTTGTATTAAAAATAACAGTAGAGAAAAAAAATCTGTTTCTGCCTGCAAAGAGTCCTGGATTCAGTTTTCTTGTCAGAGGAGAATCGTCACAGATGTGATTCCAAACCCAAGAGTGCAGGGAAGAGAGCAGCAAGGGCCCGTGGATTGTAGACAATCAGCCCATGCCTGACTGCCCAAATCTTCAACGACTCCATAACCAGGAGCACATGGCTTTATTCTGCATTTTTCGAGCTGCTTTTGTAGATTTTCAATGAATATTTTATTGTTTCAACAGGTACTGCCATGGCTGCAGGAGTTTTGCTGCAAAATGAGCAACCATACTCCTCGCTGATAGAGAGCAGTGTATATCTGGCAAATATGAGTTCAGGTAAGAATTTGTCTCTGATGTGCCATTCATAATAAATGCTTAGAAAAATTCTGGAAAAAAAAACTCAAAACATTTTAAAAAACCCAGAAGTATTATCCTTGTTTATAAACCTAAAATGTTTCTAACAAAACCAAACTGCATTATTTCATCAATATATCATGGTGATAATGTGTTGATCTCTTCTGCAATTTTCATTCTGTCAGATCTCTTAATGGAAGAAACTATGCTGTTTTTGTGTTGAGTAACTGCCTAGCTCTCTAAAAATACAAACCTGCCTTCAACAAAACTCCCCTTTCTAATTATTTAAACTTTTACAGGATGCAATTATTTCTTACCATTTTGGGTAAGTGTTTTCAAACCTGCTAGATTCAGTAGGAAAATAATGATGTGCCGCATTTTATTTTCCTCACTTCTGTTTCCACTAGCATTTGATATATGCTGAAAAATTTCTGGGAAGAGAAAGAGAAAAATTAAGTACAAGAAAGGAATGTAGTTAATTAGAAAATATTTTTCACATTTCTCGGATACAGGCAGCACTTGAAATAGCCTTTTTAATCTCCTTTCTCTTCCACCTAACCCCCAAAATAAAAGCATATTTGCATGTTTCCTTACCTGTTGATACCAGCTCAGCTCATGAATGAAGAGTCAAGTTGTTTTTTTTTTTTCTTTTCCTCACACGATATCACTGCTGATGTTTCAGGCCTGGTACCCACAGCAAACAATGACACATCTCTGTAAGAGCTGGGGAGCAGCAGTCAAAGTTCAGCCCCTCAGTTCTTGATCAGTGCCTGGAAGAAGCAGATTTTTGCCTGGTGAATTTGTCCCAGAAGGGAACTTCCTCTTATGCAAATTCCTCTGTACAAGTTACTGGTTTTGTGGTACAAGAAGAAACGCATATGTATTTTAGGAAAATGCCATGGGATTAATTTGTTTATTGACAAAGTTAAAGTGGATTTTCTTGATTTCCACTTTCAGTGCAGTCTGATGCACAGACATAGGGATGACTGAGGCTTTTTACGTCACTATAATCCATTCTGCACACAGTTGCTTTTCCAAGTGCTGCAATCTTTCCGGCCACCTTATTCTCCTGCTCAGCACACTGGAAGCAAAGTGGGAGGCAATTTGCCACCTCATACCTACCTTCAGAAGCCTGAAGCACTCAGCTGACACAGCTTCTCCTCCTCATGATCTGCTTCTCTCAGATTGCAGGGTTAACAGCTTTGCTTCATAAAAAAGCTGTGCCCTGAAAAAAAAACCCTCAGCCTTTTGTTTTGGATAACAAGTTGTGTTTTGTTAGAAGATGTGAATGGTCCAGGCAAACAGTCTACAATTCATCATGTACTGAAGCATTTCAGCTGGAACACACTAATCCCAATCATTACATAGCTAATGATGCATTTTGGAGCAGCGAAGTGGAGGAGGAGAGGTGGCTGTGGAATGAAGAACCAAGAGGTGGGGGAGTATAATGTGCTTCCTTACAGATCTCTCAGGAGGCACAGCCTCCAACTACATTTTGATTGTTCTGTTGAATGGAGTATTTTGTGTCTTAGTAAGTGCTGAATGCCTGTTATCGAGCAGGAACTAAATACTCCCATTGTTTATGACAAACATTTTGGTTGTTCCCAGCGCATATTGAAAATTACCTACTTGACATGCAACTATTTTCATCAAGCAGTGGAACAGTTTGTCCCGAGCAGATGCAATCCCTGTGGAAAGGAGCAGCCTGGGGCTGGCTGGCAGTAGCGCCTGCATCCTGCGTTACCATGGCGACAGCTCAGCCCGGGGACCAGCTGCCGAGCGCGCTCGGGGATGCTCCACTCCCGCAACTTCAGCGCTGAGCAACTTCCCCTGCACTCAGAGCGCCCCGGGCAGCGGCGCCGGGCAGAGCTGGGGCTGCGCAGCCATGCAGCCTTCCCCCCGCAGGCGCTCGGCCGTCAGCATCTTTAGCCATTTCTTCCAGGGGCGGAGGCATTCCTCCTCCGATCCCCTTCTTCGCCTCAGCCAGCGGCGCCGCAGCTCCGTGGTGGAGCTGCTCTCCTCGACCACGCACCGGGTCATGGTGGCTCTGTCGTCGCTCAGTCCTGAGGAGCTGGATGCAACTTTGCCTGAAAAAAAAAGTAAAGTACTTTCCAGTGAGTCTGTTGGCAGTTCTGGGTATTTTCTCAGTATTACTATACTTTTGTTCTGTTAACTGTATTTTTTATGTGTGGATAAAATAGTGGGGTTTAATTTTCTTCCTGTTTGTATTTTATATTTTGTTCACTGGTTCCTTATTCAGGTGTGAATCCATGCTTTTTATTCTAATATCTCAGTTGTAAACAACAGGTAAAACAGAAGCACACATTCATGCATACTCCAAGGACATGGTTAACTATTTTGGATTTCAGGTTGAAGAGGACTGTGACCTTTTTTCAGCTGCAAAGGATGTCACTCACCTCTAACTTCATCAGAAAAAATTACTGGCAGTAATGCAAACAATTTTTTCCCCGTAGAATCCTTGCTTGAACAACGAGCCTGAAATACATATCACGTGCATTGATGGTGTTTGTGGGTTCCTCATGCGGCTGAAGGGGTATTTCTCAGTGAGCTAACGCAGCTCTGCCTTTGTCGCAGGGAGCTCCAGGCGCCCCACGGCCAAGTACACCAAGGTGGGGGAGCGGCTGCGCCACGTCATCCCCGGGCACATGCAGTGCTCCATGGCCTGCGGCGGCCGCGCCTGCAAGTACGAGAACCCCGCGCGCTGGGCCGAGCACGAGCAGGCCATCAAGGGCCTCTACTCCTCCTGGTGAGCAGCTCAACGCGGCAAAATGGCTGGGCTTTCTAAAAACCAGCTGTTAAGTGTAAAACAGAATGAGAATTTGATGTGGAACAAGAACCTGATGTAGTGGTCATTGTACACAGCCCAGGAAAGACAGTGAAAGGTTCCTGGTGACTTACAGTGGATTTGGTTCAGATCCAAAAGAGTAAATACCTGGCTGTTATGAATTATAAAAAAGCTGTTCTGGGCTACTAAGGATTAGGATGCAAACGAATTAAACATGTTAATAATAGAATTGAAAAATAAAAGCATTTCCTGCAGATGAAATAATGTGGGCACGTATTCAGAAGGATGTTCATGTGCAGCAAGAGTCACATGAAATGCATCTTGACATTCTTACTGTTTTTTTCTAACAGCAAATGCTTAAACAGCATTTATAAACCTTAAAGGGGCAAACAGGGATCTGGGTCCAGATTTCTATTCAAAAGAATTTTTATTTATGTCCTGGCATTTAAGCAGTTCCAGTAATTGTCTCTTGATAATGTTCTAGCTGTATCAGTTTAATGGGATTTATCACTAATACTATGGCGTAGTAGAATTTTAAAAAGTAATTTCTAATTAATCACCAAGGTATTTGTCTCTTTCTTGAATATAACGTGATTCTTATTTTGGAAGACTTATACCCAGGAAATTATTCATGATAACATTATTATTTACTTTTCTAATTTCTCAGGATAACAGATAACATCCTGGCTATGGCTCGACCCTCAACAGAATTAATTGAAAAGTACAACATTATTGAGCAGTTTGAAAGGTAACAAATTTAGTCATTAGTTATTGTTAGTATTACTGGTGTAATACCTGATCCATTTCCTCTTTCAATGTAGATTTGGATTGTTGATAAAGATCCTTTCATTTTAACACTCTACAGGTAAAGATTTATTCTCCACTAAGAATAAATGTGTGTTTCAGAAAATAAGAGATAATGAGATTTTGGCTCCCTGTAATACTTTGACTCATCTATTCCTTCCTTAAGATGTGGCATAAAAACCATAATTAACCTTCAGCGTCCTGGGGAGCATGCGAGCTGTGGGAACCCCCTGGAGCAGGAGAGCGGCTTCACCTACCTTCCTGAAGCCTTTATGGAGGCTGGCAGTAAGTTCCCTCCTGCTGCTGTTCCTCATTAATTATTGACTTTGGCATTTAAGGATATTTTAACCTGAATTCCTGTAGTTAAACCCAGCTGTGTACGAAACATTCCACAAAACATGAAACCTGGCAAATACAATGAAGAGCAAGTAACATATTATTGAAGATTGTGTATTATGCAGAGAGAGATGGAGGGTTTGTGTTCACGTGTTTCTAAAGAAAGGACAATAGTTCCCTTTTTTCTTTTTTCTTCTGCATTCACAAATATCTGAGCCATTAATGGTGTGTCAAATTCTGGTACAGTTATGTTTTTTTCTAGACTATAAAAGGTTATTTCATGGGATATATCAGGAGGGTACTGCTCCTGGCAGTATTTTTGTGTTTTCATGTTATAGTGAGAAGAGAGAAAATGCCTCTCTGTAAGAGGCAGCTGCTGACTGATGAAATGCTTTTATTTCTGAAAAGGAAAAATTGCCCTCTTTCTATATATAGCTGAGTAATTTTGCATGAATCACTGTTTTGTTACACCTTTTACATTCTGTTAATTGCTGAACATGAGTTTGACAAATTTTTGCTAGCTTTGTGTATCTGTCAAGTTTCAACAGCAAGCATACACTGAAATGGGAAAATAACCTCTTGCAAACAAGATGTAGTCAGATTTTAAGCTTCATGATACAATTTTAGTACTATAATTTATTAGTAATCTCTCCTCCACAAATAGTACTACATCTTTCACATTTGGTGTGGCAGAAAATCACTGTGTCTCTTTTTATTTCAGTTTATTTTTATAATTTTGGATGGAAGGATTATGGAGTGGCATCTCTCACGACTATCCTTGACATGGTAAAGGTGATGTCTTTCGCCCTTCAGGAGGGGAGGGTGGCTGTTCACTGCCACGCAGGACTCGGGAGGACGGGTACGTGTCCTGTGCAGGAGCAGCACCAGTGTTCCTCTAGAAACTCCAGCCATCTCTGATTATAAACTAGAAATAACTGGGCTAGATTCTGTGTCCTTTCAAGATGGACCTCTATAAAATGGCTAAAAGTGCTAAACTACTTTGCCCAAATGTCCTCAATGGCTAGTGAAGATCAGTTTTAGTATATTAAAACCAAAGATCTATAAGGTTAGAGAAGCTTTTAATCTGTATAATTGTGCCATTACATTCAAATCTGACAGCTGCTTTTGGAGGGGAAAAATTCCTCTGGTACGCTTTCATTGTCCTTATAACACGTTCACAAACCTGCCACTCACTGGTAGATCAGGTAGATTTGGTGAAGCACTTAAAATTTCATTTGCTTCTTTCAAGTCCTTTTTGGTTGTTCCCTTTTCGTCGAAGCCCCCATCACTTCCATGTTTGTGAATGGTGGAACTCCTGGAGAGGCTGCTCCACTCACACTGCAGGGCTTCACTTGTCTTGTGCTTCTTCACAGGCAATTACATTTAAGTAACAGCATCACGTAATAGAGGACACTGTGTCTTCACCTATATTTATTTCTATCCCATATTTCCACTGAGTATTTGTTTGAGTCTGACTGTTCCTTCACTAAACCTATCTTTGTACTTTCCAGGTGTTCTAATAGCTTGCTACTTAGTTTTTGCCACCAGAATGAGTGCTGACCAAGCGATTCTGTTTGTCAGAGCCAAAAGGCCCAATTCCATCCAGACACGGGGGCAGCTGCTGTGTGTCAGGGAGTTCTCCCAGTTCCTGGTCCCTCTCCGCAACGTCTTCGCATGCTGTGAGCCCAAGGCACACGCAGTCACCTTGGCCCAGTACCTGACCCGCCAGAGGCACCTGCTCCACGGCTACGAGAGCAGGCACCTCAAGCACGTGCCAAAACTCATCCACATGGTGTGCAAGCTGCTGCTGGACCTGGCTGAGAACAGACAGGTGGTAGAGGCAGAGCTGCTGGACATCCCAGACCTCTCAGCTGAGATTGAGGAGACTGTGTCCCAACTGGCATCCACAGAGCTCGAGCAGGAGCTGGCCAGGCATGACAGCGACACGTCAGACTCATCCCACATCCACTCCTCTGCTCTTGACACCCAGGACGCACACTTCTCCCCGGGACACGAATGTGATTCTTTTTGTAAAAGAAAGAATGTCGAATGCCTTCAGCCTCTTACTCACCTGAGAAGGCGTCTGAGCTACAGTGAGTCAGACCTAAGGAGAACTGAGTTTCTTTTGGAACAGGATGACACTGCCTGGATAGTACCTGCTCAGATCTTAGTGAACAACAAACCCAAGCAGAACAGTGGGGAGGAATGTTCTGCCACAGGTGAGGCAAAGCCACAGCTGGAGTTAAACAAAGAAGCATTAGTGCGTAACACGTGCATGTTCTGGAGTCAAGGGAGATTTAATTTGGATGGACGAAGGGATGGCTCCTATCACAGAAGGAATTCTACCAAAGAAGTACAACGCAGCAGGACCTTTTCTTCAGGCCTTACATTCATCCACAATTCCAAGAAACCTGTGATGCCGAGGCACAGCTTTGCCAATGAGACTGCTAATAGGAAGGACCACAAGACCAATATATATGGCAGGAGAGTCTATCTCTCAGAGGACTCTGACTCTTCTTCTTCCTCTTCCAAAGTGAACTTTTCCATTGGATATGAAAGCCAGGGTAGCAGAGAGGTGTCAGAGACAATTCCACATATTGTTCTGCAGTCAGAATTAAGTTTGGAAGCCCGTAGAGTTTTGGCAGCCAAAGCACTTGCAGATATAAATGAATTTCTGGGAGAGGATGAAGTGAAGCAGAAGGTAGAAATGTGGCAGGTAATTTTTAACTCAATTCCATGCTATGGGCTCTGCATATTTCACCTCAGTGAATTCCTGGAATGGCAAAAATGCCACATGGAGCTTTGAAATGACACATTGGGATAGCAGTTTATATGAAGTCCGGGGTCAGTTCTTTCATAGGCTAGCAAAATGCACCTACACATTCTGGTCTCTAACAGGAGGGTGGAGGTTCTGGTTATGTTCACTTTCCTAACTGGGGGAAACCATTATCTCTGGTTGTAATGTGGCTGCTGGTGGCAGAGAAGTAGTGCAGGTTTTAAGGGTTTGAGCTGCTTTTCATCAGTGCTTTCTCAGAACTAATCAGAGTATTTGTGAGTAAATGAAGAATAATTTAGTAGGAACTTAATTGCTTATTCTCAAACTCAAATCCTCTTATAGCAACATTTGCTTTGAAGTTGGAATGCAAAGCTGGTTTATGTATTCCAGTGGAGTATTGGGAGGTTCTCAGCTGCACGGATGCTGTCATCCTTCTGTTTTAGAGAATCACTTGTATTACTCCTGATTAATGTTGCTACTCTGGAAAAAAAGACAAATTTTTTTGATAAATCCTAAGTCTTTTTTGTTGGAATATAAGCAGCCAAGTACTGCTACAATCAACAAGAATGTTGGCACAGGTAAATAGATGATGCATTTTCAGTTTGGTTTTTTTTTGTTGTTATTGTTTTTTGTTGTTTTTTTGTTTTAAGAAAGAACTGAATTCTCGAAATGGAGCTTGGGAAAAAATCTGCAGTGAGAGAGATCCTTTTATCCTCTGCAGCTTGATGTGGTCATGGATAGAGCAGCTGAAAGAACCTATTATATCCAAAGATGACATTGACATGCTGGCAAAATGTTGCACAGAATCCCAGGATGCACTCTACTTGCTGAGAAAGGTACATACTGGATCTGACAATTCATTCTTCAACTTTAGGCAAGGGAATTGCAAAAATTTGAAAAAACCACTTCAATATCTTTCAAAATCAGAATGAGAATTAATTCTGCATCAAATTGTGTGAGTTGTCTGGATATCTCTGAGTATCTTCTTGTCCAAGTCTTGCTCAAAACAGTTACCTACATCAGGCTGCCTGTGTGGCAGATGCTCCAGCCCCTTAATTAAGCTGGAAAAGAGATGGGAAGGAGCAGCCACAAAGATCTGTTCCTCCCTTTCTTCCTCCTTGCAAGCACTGCTCAGGTGTCTCTCTGCGAGCTTCCAGTGGTGATGGAGACTTGGAAGGACAGAGAGAGGTGCAAGATGGGGAAAAGAACCCTGAACATGCACAGCATTTTGGGCTGAAAAGATCAAATCTCACCTTTCCTATGCCAATTCACAGGAAGGTTACTGTTTGTGGAGGGGATCTTGAAATTCCCAGAAACTCCAAGGAATTCCCAGAGTTGTTTGTGGCACTCAGGAGAAGACTTTTCCCATTGTCACTGAAATAATTATGCAGAGGCTCTTTAGGCTGGTGGGAATTCCCCACCAACTCCTGCACATGAACATTTCAGCCCGGGAAGGCACAACCTGGTGTTTAAACAGAGTGATAAACTGCTTTTCATGGAAATATTTCTGCTGATGAGCTGCTGTTCCTTTTCCCCACCAGGAGCAGTGTCAGACCATCCTTTGTATTTTACACTGTGTGGTGAACCTGCAAGTGCGGCCAGCTGATGTGGAGGAGGCCTTACTTGCTCGTGCTGTTAAAGCTTTCACCAAGGCAAGTAATCCCAAATAACTGGCCATGATATTGTATTTACTTGGTTTAAATCATGAAGGGTGAATCAATCAACAGAGGGAGGCCTTTGAGAAAGGCTACAGTAATTCCTTCACACTTACTTATTTCAGAGTTTACTTTTTATAATAATGACATATATAAAGGATTGGAAATATTCTCAACAAAATTAAATTCTGTCACTACAGCCTTAATCCTGGTCTCATTTTTATCTTTCTGGACCACTGCCAATTCATGGACATCTTCAAATTGGGGAAAAGATCATTTTAAAGGGTGACACTAATCACTGTGAGTAGCTTACCAAAGGTTTTGGTAGATTGTGTACTATGTGAAGTCTTTTTATCAGATTAAATAATTTTCTGAAATTACACTGCAAGTCAGTTCTGTTCCAGGCCTGTACCACAGGATGTGAATGACAAATTTCTGCTTTGGGCTCATTCAGTAACAGTGGCAGGTGAAGCTATTGCTCAGCTCACATTTCTTCTCAGATTCAGTCAATGAAATCTGAACATGAACAGAATGTTCACCGTGCAGCTTCCTCATCTTTTATAAATCTGCCTGTTAAAACAATCACCACATTTCTCCTTCTTCTGCTTTATTTTTAATGTCTAGTCAGCATAAAACTGAAAACACTTAGCATTAAGCACTCCATCAAAAACACATCTTTTCTTTGATAAATCTCAAAGTTTTTTTTTAATGTTGTGCGTCTGCTTTGCATTTTGCTGTATGGCATCTCTTTAACAACTGAAATGAAACTTCTCTCTTTTATTAGACAAACTTCGATTCTGAGAATGGGCCATATGTTTACAATACCTTGAAAACTGTATTTAAACAAGCATTGGAAGAAAAAAGGAAAAGGATTAAAGAAGGAACAGAGAATTCTTCTTGATTTCTACACAGCTCTGCCGAAGCATTAGATGGGCCTACCAAATTATTTTGCATTTTCCAGCTACTGTGTTTTGTGCTACCTGGCATGATCTACCTAACTTTAGGTAATAGAAGTTATTTACAAATAATTTTATTTTTTTAGAGGGAGTTTTAGTGGCAGTTGTTCAGTCTACATAGTTTTAAAGAACACCTCCATGTGACCATTCTCTGCAGCATTTGTTTTTTTTCTTTTATATTGTGAAGAGTTCTACTGTTCTCAGATGTGTTTATTGATTAGAAACATCTGTATTTGGTAAGAAACATTATTTTCAAGTTAGACAATTGCCATAAATTCAGTGCCATGATCCCCAAAGGTTAAATGGATTCAGTTAATATTTATGTAATACATATGTTTACATTAATGATATTTGATTTCACTTTGCAGAAAATAAATATTGACTGAACCTGTGAAACTGCTTTTCCTTTCAGAAATTTTGAAGTAAGACCAACTGTAATAATGGACAGATTGACAGATCTTGAGATCTGTTATTGACAGAAGACAATCTTTTCCTTCAGATCTCTTAAATAATTTTAACCAAAGTATTTCTACAAGATGTTGCAGTAGAGAAATGCAGTGTGTTGAGCATTAGTCATCAAGCCTCAATTTAGAGTTTTTTGGCTGAGAAATCTTCAAACTGTTTCTAACAGAAAATTGATTGAAGCATTTGAAGTGCTTTGAAAAAGAGTAAAATTTTATTTTTATTCGTTAAACTTTTATTGCTCTTAAGTGAAAAAACAGCACTGGGCCCGGCCCCTTCCCTCTCTGCTCTTCTCTGTGGCTGCACAGAGCACACAGGAGGAGACACTGGCATTGCACATGGGAAGAGGATTGACAGCTAAATGCTCCTTCCTCCCACTGACAGCGACCCTGTGGGATCACTGGGGGCTCCAGAAGGGAGCAGGGCAAGGTTTCCCGAATCCTTCAACCCCGAGATGATCTTAAGGGAAAAGGCACATGAGTGAGCTCTTGCCACCCTGACACTGCTTATTGAATCAGGAAAAGGCACATGGGGAACTTGCCTCCAACATTCTCCAAGAACTTCAAACCATCATTCACCATGACTTCCAGAAAACGCATGTCATGATTCCAGTCTAGAAGGGAGCACAGATTAGAACCGTGTCCATGGTGTGCCGAGATCCCCTTCTCCTTAGGGAACTGGGCATTGCAAGGGGGTCAGGTAAGGCTTTGAGTGCCCTGGCTGTCAGTGGGCACAGCCAAAGCGCCAGAGGGGCCTGGGGAGTTCTGGGCTGGCTCCTGGTCCGTCTCAGCTTCTTTGCTGGCCCAGCGCAACATCAGTTGCAGAGGTGGCTGGAGCAGCCCCGGGCCCATGTGGACTCTCTCCCTCCCTCAGAGGAAAGCCTCCCTAAAGCCCGATGGAAAACCGTCCCTAACGCTTCCCGGGGAGAAGGGAGCGCTGTCCCGGGAAAGGGGAGCCCGGCCGCCGGCTCACCTGCTCCCTGCACTGGCTGTGGAGCAGCCTGGGCAGCCCTGGCAGGCAGGGCCACTGCCAGGAGGAGCAGGAGGAAGAGGCGCAGGGCAAGGGCCATGGTGCCTTGCCCTCTGCCAGTCCCGCAGCTCTTGCTGCCACCACTGTCCTGACACGGCTGTCCCAATGTCAGCACCACTGCTGCCGCTGCCGCCACTGCTGCTGCAACAGTTGTGGTCAAGGACTGACTGGGCAGTGGTTGTGGTGCTGTGCAACCTTGGGGCTCTGGCAAATCTGTCACCTCAGTCTGCTGTGACCGCAGTGCCTGCTGAGACCTCATGGCCTTAGCTGTACCCTTAGAGTGTCCTCGCATCTGTACAAATGGACTGCCTTGATTGTTAATGTTTTGCTTCATGCCAGGGCCATTGCTTAGCAAAGCCTTTGTTTTGCCTGCTGACATTGCTGGTCAGGCTGTGTCCCTGGAGATGCTCTTGATAGCTTCTCCCTTTTCCCGGGCATGCCACTGCAGGAGGTCCAGGCCCAGATGATGGCACTGAAGGAAATGTGTCCTCAGGCCAGGGACGCTCAGCCTGGGCTCCCCCAGCCCCTCGGGGCCCCGCCGCTGGTCACAGCAGCCCCTGCCTGGCTCCTGCCTGCCCACACCGTGGGCATCCACAGCTGCTCCCGGACACTGAGCTCAGCCAGTGCTGCTGCCATGTGGGCTTTGCTGTTGGCACCACCCAGACACTGGTGTGACAGCTCCATCTCTTTATTGGAATAAAAGAGCTGATTTTGGAAGCTCTGTCAATATTCAGTTGAGCCCTTCCAAATCCTTTCCTGGGGCCTTCACCTTTGGCCCTGGATGGAGGGCTGGGCCTGTGGCCTCAAAGCACCACAGAGCCTGGTGGTGCAAATAAAAACTGGTCAGACTCAGAGCTGCTGCTGCAACTCCTCTGGTCGGAGCGG
>VYXF01000230.1:19222-36095 GCA_013397295.1 Polioptila caerulea
TGGCCCCTCAGTTTGGGAAGGACCTTGAGGAGCTGGAGCGTGTCCAGAGGAGGGAACGAGGCTGGGGAGGGGCTGGGACACAAACCCTGTGAGGAGCCCTGAGGGAGCTGGGGGTGTTCTGGAGAAAAAGGAGACTCAGGGGTGACCTTATCACTGTCTGCAGCTCCCTGAAAGGTGCCTGTCTGTACTCGGGTGTCTTTTCTCCCAGGCATTTAGTGACAGCACAAGAGAACACAGCCTTAAACTGCACCAGGGGAGGTTTAGGCTAGACATTAAGAAAAACTCTTCTTCACAGTAAGAGTGGTTGGGCATTGGAATGGACTGCCCAGGGAGATGGTGGAGTCACCATCCTTGGAGCTGTTGAGGAGAAGGCTGGATGTGGCACTCACTGCCATGGTTTAGTTGATGAGGAGGTGTTAGGTCTTCATGATCTCAAAGGTGTTTTCCAACCCAGTTCATTCTGTGATTCTGAGAACTGAGAGATACTGACTCAGTGCCGTGGTCAGCATGATAACTACCCCAGTACTCTGGCTGGGGTTCCCTGGGGAGGTCTCTTTGTACTTCCATAGCTGTAATTACCAAGCAGTTTGATGATCCCTGGCAAGAACTTGAGGAAGCCAGTTTCTCTGTTATTAAAACTACTTTACAGTGAGAATTCAGCACTGTTTTCTCTTTTAATATGAGCTTGGACATAATGTTTGTCTCATCAGTGAGTCCTCCAACTTCATGCAAAAGGGACAACTAACACAGAAAAATTGTCTTTTTATGAATTATTTTAGTCAAATGTCTAGTGCAAATTCTTTGAAAACAATCCAGGGTTTTGGACTTAGAACTGTGACTAGTAAATCTCTGATAACAGAATTTGCATTTCAGTTCATCATTAGACACCTTTTCCTTTCCTTCACTGCAAGGGTATTTAAATAATGCACACATTATTGAAAAAAATAATTTCAATTACAAGTTCATTGATTGTGAATCTCTGTTTGATAATAATTTTGTTAGTTGTGAGGTTTTAGTAAAAACAGAAACAACTTTTATATTGAAGATAGTTACCATCTAGCATCACCTGCTGTAACTGCCTTCATTTTTATGCAAGTTTACTAATTCAGCCTTAATTTTTTCCTGCCATCTTGCTACCTATTGCATTTAGAGTACAAAACTATCTTTGATGAGGAGAAAGCAATAAAGATTTGTTTCTAATGCTTCCTGATCACTGAGGAGCTGTGATTTTTCAGAACTGCATGTAGTCATTGCACAATTTCCTGTTTGTATAACCAGTTGCTCATACCAGCACATCTGAAGGAGACAATGTTCCTGTCACCAGTGTTCCTTTGCCATGTCCCTGTCAGCATTAATCTGGTCTTGGGGAAAGGTGATTTGGGTGTGAAATCAGGAGACCATGGATTGATTTAAGTCTTGCTGCATACATGGCTTTTCTGTTGAGAGTGTTCATTCTGCTTTGTTAGACTCTAGGTTTTTCCAGTGTGAGACCTTTAAAAATTCATGGAGCACTGTTGGTTTTTAAAATGCAGCCACTTAAGAAACTGCTTCCATTATTTTGGAAAGATGGGCTATTTTTTCACCAAATCTTTTAATTATCAGGGCAGGAATTCACCCCTATTTTTGTCCCAAGTTACCAGTTGGGAAGTACAAGGGCCCAGGTAGTACAGCATATAATATTGCAACATCTGTTTTCCCTTCATTCCCTTCATTCATTCCCTTCCCATTCATATGTTCAAAATCTTTCACACTTTGTGATGTTAGCTGATGTATACAAAGAATCTCTAATTTATTCTGGTGTATGTCACTATTTTGTGTACTAGGTAGCTTATTTCCCAGAGTTAACCATGTTTGCATAGAAAACAGAAAGTACAACCAAAATTGAAAGGAAATGCATTCATCTTAGAGTAAGGAAACACTGGATTCTGTTTCACACTTGTTAGTTGATCCATATGCAGAGGAGAGAGAAATGTACCCAAATTTATGCTGGCTTCTGTCTGAAGCTGTTTCAGTTTTCTCACACTTCTGCACTCAACTGTGACCTCAGAAGATGACTTGCACACTCTGCCACTCACACAAAAGTGCTGCTGTAAATCAGGGAGGAGATTATATCCCCAGGAAGGTTGGTTATGTGTCTCAGGTGTTCTGAGCCTGCTGAATAGAACCTGTCTTTGCTTGACTGCAACAAAATCATCATTTCCAAGATCTCTCTATCAAACCCAGGATCCTCCTAGGAGACCAGCCAGAATGACAGCATAGTGCCTGCCCTGCTGTCCTGGGTCACCCCAAAAATGGTGTATGTGCATTTCCTGTGCATCATCTGCAGTCTGTTTTGCTGTCTCTACCACCTGGGGCTGGTTTTACCTTTACCTGCTGCAGGGAAAGGAGGGGTGGCTGGGTCTCTTTTTAAAACAGGGAACAGACTCGTGGAGTTCTCTGGAGTCACCACTCAAGGAGCTGCATGTCCAATTCCAGAGTAACTTGGGAACTGCTGTGGCTTTGGGAGCTGCAGAGTTCCAGCTGTGGAAGCCAAAACAGGGAGTTTGCAGAGAAACTAGGATTGCATTATATGTAGCATATCTCAAATTATTTATTAGAAACCAAAGTGATGTTAGGTTAAAGACTCCAATTTATCACAACAACAAACTAAAAGGTTGTGTTTCCTACAGGGAATTTTTGTATAATTAAGAGTTCCTAACAGGAATGGAATTGTGTTTGTGTGTGTGTTTGGATTATGGGTGAGTTTGGGGGTTTTTTTGTTGTTTTCTTTTGTTTTAAACAACCCTTCAGTTTATAATAAGAACTAGAGAAATCAGATTTGGTGGCTGCCATCAACATGTTATTTCTGAAATGAGAGATTGCACTTGATAGCACATCACTACACTTACGTATTTTTAATGGATTTTTTTTCCAAACCACACTTGAGATCTACTTGTATCTCCTTGAGGCAGAATAAACTGCATTTATCAGGTTAAGTAAGACTCTTTGCTACTAGAGTTTGAGGAAGAAGAGCAGACTAGAAAATCTCTGCCAGAAGCAGTGGAATTATGAATAAACATTAGCATTAGCACATTGTAGTACCTTTTAAAAGTTTGTTTAGTCTTTTGAACTTCTTATGATAAATCTGAAATGTAACAAAAGCAGATACTTTCTAGAAGTTGCCAGGGTTATAAATACTGGCTATAAGGACAGTATTTGAGTTATTCATCTCTCTTACTATTGTAGCAGTGCTCTTTTTCATAAAATTCATAAGACTATGTTGACTATTGGTCAGAAAATGGATTTTGCTTTGCCTTATCCTTCCTCAGCTTTCAAAAGCTTGCTGTTACCATGGAAAATCCACTTTGCTTAGAGTTGTAGATATTTGTAAAACTTTACAAGTTCAACCTACAGCTTCAACAAATGGGGTAAAGAGTAAAGGGAACTCAAGGCTTCTCCAGTATTTGTGCAAGTTCTGTACTGTGTGGGAAAGAATACTTCATTATACCCCTCTTTAGTGTAGGAGAAGAGAATTAAGATAAAAGTAGATTAGATATACATGGGTTAAAGAATAGAGTAAGATAAGAGTAAGGAAACATCCTGTATAAAGGGATTTCTCTAGTAAGCTATTAATTTTAACGACAATTCCAATTTTAAATTTGTTTCACAATACTGGATTAGTTTGCAAAGTGTTTTCTGCTAAGGTTGTTCATGAATAAAGCAAGGCTTAAAAAACAGATGTTTCAATTTCCTTGGGTTGGTTTTATTTTACATCTTAAAGTTCTGTTTAATACTACTTTTGTTTTGTCAAAGGTCATGTACGGACACTTCTATCATACCTTTGGACATTTAATTTTGGATAATCTCCAGTATAAATATTTTCCCTTTTTATTTGCTTTCCTGACTATTTACTGTTTATCTCTGTGCCAGTATCAATCTGCAAATAATGAAGCTTATTTACTCTAGTACATAATACTATAGATTAACTTTTTCCCAAACAATTAATATTGATTTTGTTGGCTATGAATTAAAAAGTTTCTACAGTTTGCCCACATCTTATTCACTGAGAATAGAGGAAGTGTTTTATTTCTGTTGAACACCACAATACTGTCTGACAAAACTTTCACTGAATAAAAACTTTATTCTGAATAAAAAGGCTGTCCCTTTTGTGCTGTCACAGTGCAGTTGTACTGGTACAAGCACTGTTATCCTCTGCTACTAAAAAGGAATTTCCTCCCCCAACCCCCAGAGATTATTTTTTTACACAGCCCTGAAGATAATTGTCACTGATCTTAATTAAAGTATTTTAGAACTTTTTAGGTGCCATGGGAGAAAATTGGCAGTGTTCTGTAGCACCCAGTAAAAATTTCATCAGTGCTCATTGTGCTTACAGGGCTATTCTGTGGGGATCAGACTTCCAGCACTTTTTATAGAGAAGTGGGACAGTTTTCTTCAGATAATGCTTTGCTGTCTTTTGGAAGGAACAATACTAATTTTACTGGTAAAGGATGGGAGAAAAACAACACAATTGACAGAAAATACCAATGCTACAATTCACCAGCCTTCTCTGTGATAAAATGGAGAGAGGAAGTTTTCTCTTTTCTTTGAAATTATTGTGGGCATCTAACCCACAGAGGGCATTTCAGGTCCCACACCAGGGCTGGACCTGACACGTGCTGGAGCCTTTTCTGACAGAGGGGAAGGTTCAAGTGTTTCCCTATACTCTGCACTTCCTCTAGGCTGGCTCTGAGCAACCTTCTGTTCAGAAGGAACTTGTTTACTTCTGGCCTACCATAACATTACTCTGCATTTTGAAGACTTCTCTGGGAATCTAAAAAGTTGAGTGATGTTACTGATTAACTTGCAGGCTTCTTATTCTTCTATTAGAACTGTCAGGGAAAAGTTAGGGTAAAAACCCTATGTAAGTCAGCCTTAAATATTGAATTACTAATATTCTAGGTAAATATTATCTATTATTATCCTATTACCTCTAGAAAATTAAATTTCACAATGAAACATTTTGAAAAAGCTAAAAAGGAAACAGTTTGTGGATAGGATTACATAGCCTTATATACAGCACATCTAAAAATGGCTTTTTAAAAAATTCCTCCAAAAGGCAGACTCAGATCTTTCTCTCCTGATTCAGATGAAGTGATTAGCACCTGAGATAAAATTTTATATTAGCAAGATATAAATAAGAGTTTTCAAAGCTTCACTAAATTAGTTTACAGTTTTATTAAAGGAGGTGTTTCCATTCCAAAACTCTGTTCTAGAGCCTGTAGGAAACACTACAGTCTGCAGAGAAAATAACACTTTTAGCATTCTATTTGTAATCATGAGAAAATAAGTTAATATTGGATTTTGGTATTGTCAAGAGCAGCAGCATCTAGAAATGTGTAACAATACACAAACCAGTTTTCAGTTTCTTGTGTGCTTATGCTCTGGTGGTGGAATATTATTTCAGAAAAGAAAATTACTTTGTACAAAAATAATTTCTTATTTTTGAGATGAGACCAATCATTAGTTATTATAGCCATTAATTAAAAAAACACTTGTGCTTCACTGAACTACAGGACTGTTATGTGAAGCAGCAAACAAAGCTATTCTCTCCTTCCTCTTAGTGTTGAGATTAAACAACCAACAAAGCTTTTCATGCTATGTACTGGTAAGTATGACTGGTCAGCAAGTGGTCAGCAGCATGTGCTGTAAAGTGTAGCTTTGTATCTTGGAAAACAAACCTTTTTTTGCTGATAATTGTGTTCACTACAAACCAAACATACATTGTGGCATCCTTTGGGCACACTAGTTTTATATGCAGAACAAAATGAAGTGTAATACCTTCAAATTAACAAATAGGTTAAATAAATCCCATAGTGCAACCTACCTGACATAATGAAGCAATGCAGCACTGATGTAAAGATTCCATTGAAAATCAGTATCTCTGTTTCTTCTGTTGGTAATGACTTATCCTTATTTCTCCTATAATCCCACCTTTTTTCTATTAACTTTAACCCTTACAGGTATATAAAAAGAAAGCAGCTGGGAAGCTTGGAGATATCAGCCTCAAGATGAGTGAGCAGGAGAAAGAATTTGAAAGGAAGACTGCTCAGTATGAGCAAGAAAAGAAGCACCTGCAGCATCTGCTGCAAGATAAACAGGAAACCCTCAATGAAGTGCTGGAGCAGAACAGGTGAGTGGGGCACAGCCAGGAGCAATCCAGCTGGGTCTGGCAGGTAAAGGGACAAGGGGAAGCACCTGCACACAGCCACCAGTGCTGGCTTTCCAGCAGAGGCCCCTGGGGGATGTTCCAGGTCACTTTTCTCACTCATTTTGGTTATACTGAAAATGCTGAAACCCTGCTCGTGATTCCCAGCTCCCAGAAAGATCTTTTGAAGGAGGAATTAATATGGCAGCTGCTGTTCTTAACACTTCTTAAGGATATCAATCTGAGCGAATCTTTGATAATTTGAAAGGATTTTATAAATCAAGATAGTTGTTAATTTATTTTAATAGCACCTTCTGCTAAAGGCTGAACACTTTGCCATTCACACCTCTCAACAGTTTTCAGAATGGTGGGAAATGAAGGGAATCTAATGAATACACCAAAGATCTGTTTTCTTTTGAGTCTGTCTTACTGATCTATTAATAAGTGACTTAGATTGGCTATGTGCAAAATAAAGAGAAGAAAATGGAACAAATTTATAGAAGATAAATATGCTTTAAATATAGAGTCCTTTAAAGGTATTTTTCCCTCTGATTGTGGAAAGCTTCATAGTACATTCACATTATCAGCATAAAAGGAAAACAGTTTACAACTGAAGAAAAGTAATAAGCAGTCATTTCCCAAGTCATCACTGCCATTGTGAAATAATAGATTTAAATAGATTTAAACAGACCATAGAACAACAGGGCTTGGATCATCTACCTTACATCAGCACAGTCCCTCTCAGTTCCTTTGTACAGTGCAATGAAACAGGTGTGAGTAGCAGGGTTGTACAGTGAACATTCATTAATCTCTGGAATTTGCATTAAAAACCAGATTGAACTGATCCACATTTCTCTGGAAATAGTTATTTAGGATATTTAACTAATTAAATGACTTTCATATCTCAGTTACATGTTACAATTTTTTACTGTAGAGAACAGCAATTAAATAAAGAGGGTTTTTCTTCAATGTAGGATAGAGCATAGTTTGAAGTCCTATGATATGGATCATTCAAAATTTACCCTTCTAGCTCCAAAGTTGACAAATTAGATGATGTAACACAGATGTGTAAAATAAGTAATTACACTTTCCATACATTATACTGAATCACTTTCCCCTTTTGAGTCTAAATTAATTAATTTTTTCTTCAGTAAACACACACAATTAATACTTGCAGCTACCTTTTAAGAAATAAGATCTACACCTGGAACTACACCTTGTAGTCCATTTAACTGTATGATGATGAAGGAAAGTAATTTATGGACACAAGCCCAGGATGAGCCCCATCAAGATGTGTCTTTCATTTCTGTAGTCTCCAACATTATTGAATGGTGTAACAAGTGACTGCTTTTTTTCTGGTGGTAGTTAAATCACTGTTATTATAACATAATATAATACAATGAATACAACTCTAAAAGTAAAAAATAATTTTTATGGTCATCTTCCAAGTAATATTTTGGTTAAACTGTTTTCCTTTGATTACTGTATTAAAAAAGTAGATTAAAAAAAAAATGTTACTGAAAAGTCAGCTGAATTCTACACCTATATAAGAAATAATAAGTTTTTATAACAAAATCAATAAAACCATCTTAACACCATGGCTGATACTGTTCATATGAACTAGTTTCTTCATATTCCATTATTCTTCTCAAGTACTGCAATATAAAGTAATTTTACAAGGTAATCCAAATATGTATCTACTCTTTTATGCCTATCAGCCAGAAATTACACTTGTATTTTGGTCAGCTTTGTGTATTTCTGATTTTACAAGGCTTGTTATTTACTCTCTCCCTTCCCTCCACACAGTCACAGGAGTAAGAAAGGGAAAATTATTTGTAGTTCAGATGTTGCTCATCATCTGTAGCTTGGCAACTAAAGTCTCTAATGCTGGAATACCAAACATTTAGATTTGTTGTGACAAGCTGTGTTTACAGAGTAGATCTTCAGTCCAGAATACTGTCTAGCTGATCATGTTTCTGTGCAACATGTCTACAGAGACCTTAAGATAAGTGCATACAATAAATTTATTCTCTTAATTTCTAATTTATTCTCTAATTTCACTGTTAGATAATGAAAATCAGGGTAGTGTGCCAATTTAATCAGAAAATCCAGTTTACTTTAAAATCTAGCTGAAGGTATGATGAATCACTGTAAGCAGGTGAAGACAGAAAACTATTTCATATTATTTATTTTGCTCTTGCATTTAGTTTAATAATATGGAGTTAGGAAATTGGAGCAAGTCTGACTTAGCTACCGCCATGAAATCCTTTATCACAAAAGCATACTGTACCTGTTGTTGCTGGTCAGTTTTCTTCAAAGCAAAGCAAAATCCCACCTCAGCTCTGGGAACAGCACCATTCTTTCAGTGAGAGCCTGCAGAGGGATAACCCTGTTGCTGGTGTGGGCAGGAGCCCAGCACAGCTGAGTGCTGGCAGCTCCCAGCTCACTGCACAGCCCTGTGTGCCCAGCATGGCCAAAGCAATGCATGGATAGACCAGCAGAGGTGTTCATGTGCTGTTCCTCTCATCCTGCTTTTAACTACTCTTCAGGCAAACCAGCATGGGCTTTCATCAAACATAACAGGGATGCCTTTGAAATTTCCTCCCCTCTGCATTCTTTGACCTCATAAGGAAAATCAGGAGTTCCACTACTTACCCATTGCATCCAAGGGATGGGAATTTTTCTGCTTGGTTTTCAAAAAGAAACACATGCAGATATAGTTGCACTTTTGATAAGTAAAACCTTTTAAAACTTATAAAGATAAACAGTTTCCCTTCCTAGAAGCTGCTCTGTAGAGCATTCTTAGTAATTACAGCCTTTGCCAGACAATATTGCAAATTCACAGCAACCTTTCACCTGAAGCAACTACTGAGAAAGCAATAACACTTTGTTCTTCAGGCAGCTGATAAGGACATCTTTATTAGTCACTGAGTAACCTGAAGAGATGCCAATATCACATACATTTCCTTAAATAAGAGATACAAACAAAGTTCATGGTGTGATCCTAGGGTAAAAAAACAAGTTCATAAATGTTTACAGTCTTATTTGACAGGGCACTGACATTTATGAGTTTTCTAGGTCAGAGTCTATTTTGTAAGACTTCTGCAGAGAAACAAGACCTCAAGGTAGCTACAGCTGCTGTGCTCTGGATGCAGAATGTAAGTTTGAAAGTACACTAAACTGTCCTTGGAAGAGGGTCAGCAGCAGAGAAGCTTTGCAGTTTGGCCAGCCTAAATAAGATTCTGAGATTAAAGCTGAATGAATTTAGTTCAATGATGGCAGAAAACAGTCTTTTTAAAAAGAAGAATCTTCTTTCAGAACCTACTTCTAGTAATTTTTTCATCCTCAAACATCAGTTGGGTACTGGCATTTTGCTTACTCTCAACAAGTTACAAAATCCTACATTTTGGCTAGTTTAGGGGTTGAATGAAATTTTTATTTTTACTTAATTAATATTAGCCTACATTAATAAGAAGTGAATTTAATGCCTTTTGTCTAAAGATGCCTGGAAACAGCACATGTGTCAAAACTGAGCATGTATCTAGTTTTAAATGCCAAGTGGCAAAGACTTGTGTTTTAAGAGGCAAGGAAATTTTGGTGTTGAGACAAATGTAGAGAGCATCAGCAGCTGTAGTAACCAAGCTGTTCTGTAATCCAAATTCCTTAAAGGAAGGGAGGTTGTGACTAGCAAGAAGACACCCTCTCCCCAACCCACTCTGCTGAATGCATTTTTCAATTTCAATCAGGTCAAAATTTTCAAACAAAATCCCCTTGTGTCACTATGCTTGGGATGCTACTGCATCTTCTCAGATGCTCAGCTGGGAAGCAGCTGCACTGTGAAGCAGTAACCCCCTGAAAAGCTGTGCCACCCTGAACAGCCTAACCTGTGACTGCAGCATGCTGTGTTTGCAGCAGGGAAAACTGCACTGCATTTTCTTGACAGCATTGTGCTCTGATTGCTCACTTTGACTTCCAAAGCCAAGTCAGTCTGGCTCTGCATCTCTCAGCTCTGTTTAAAAATTAGTCCTGCAAGAGGAGTTCAGAAAAACCTCTAAAGGCATCTGTTTTCCTGCTACTGAAGTAATTTTAACCCTGAGGACACTTTTAAACTAACTTCTTTGAACTAATTTATTTTTCTAAAATCAGTGCAGTTGCCATTAAACTGAATGTANATGAGGACACTTTTAAACTAACCTCTCTGAACTAATTTTTTTTTTCTAAAATCAGTGCAGTTGCCATTAAACTGAATGTATGCACTGAACATGGCAATCCTATTTGTCAGGCATGGTGACAGCATTGAAGTGTAATTCAGAACTTGCTGATCTTTAGTTTCACAATCTTACTTCACATATTCTGTGCCTCAGGCTCATGCAAGCATTAACAATGAAACAACCTTAAAAAGCCAAAGAAGTCTCAATTTCAGAAATTAATGAGTGAGATAAACCCTAGCTAATGATCTGTATGACAATAATGATAAACCAGATTAAGCTCTGCTGTATTAATTGTCAAACATAAGAGTGCTGTGCTCAGTGCCTGAAGATTCCTCTTGGAGACAAGGGACAACAGAGAACAGGGGCATGTCCCTATCAAGATATAGAAGTTCACTTAAAAATAAGATGCTGAAAATGTTCCAAGATCACAGTACAGAGGTCAACCAGTGAGTGAAACTGAGCACTGCCAGGTGGGGGAGTTCAGTCAGGAGAGGTACCTGCCTCACATCTCCCCCAAATGTAGGCTGAGGATAATGGTGAATGCCATTGTGTAGAGCATTTTGAGGCATATTATGAGCACTGGTAGTATTAGACAATCTTAGCCCATCTCAAGGAGAAGTATACCTGGTGAGAACAAAGCCATCTACAGTTTTGGTGTTTCAGAAATGAGAGATTGCTTCTTAATGGCTTTTTAGTGACTTGGCAGAAATGGAGAGGTCCAACTCATTAACTGTGGCTGCTCACATTCTTAGGCAGAGTCTGGAACTATTAGCCAACTGTGCTGCTTTCACCTGCCACCTTTTGCCTTAATTCCATTCTCAATGGTCTCTCTGATCTTCTCTACCACAAAAGTTCATTCCAACCATATGTACAACAATAATCTTAAGCCCTTCTCCATAAGGCTTCTTTTATCTTCCATCCATATGTGCAGTCATAATGTGAAACACAAAGTGGGCTGGTACTGTGTCTGGGCCACTTTTCATCACTTCATTCTCAGTGTTACCAACCACAAAGGGTTCTGTAAGATGCACTGATTCTGTATTTTCTAGTGTACACCTTCTGCCCACAATGGCGACTGACAGCATTTAATCTCAGCACACTTATGTTCTGCATTGATTTGTTTCTCATTTTTAGAACCTGTTTTTGGGGACAATTTGGATGGAAAGCTAGCTCCATTCAGAGCTTCAGGCAGTGCCCTCAAGGAGACTCTCTCAGTGTGTAGCATTAAAATAGGTGTGCTCATTTCCTTGCAACAGCGACGCTTTCCACATCGATTGATCTTCATTTCCTTATTATTTTGTACTTTGACATACACTAGGAGTAAAGGAAACCCAGGCTCTTGGGCTTTGTCTGTCTTCCAAGTTTATACCACCTTTGGCTCCCACAAGGATGTGTTGGCTGAGCACAGTGTGACCCTGGTCAGGCCCTTTGCAGAGTGCAGTGCTCTGGGCAGGAGGGACAGTGTTTGTGGGAAGCAGAGCTGTGCTCGCCAGGCAGTGGAGAGTGGTAGTCGAGGTATTTGGGTCTCACATGCACTGCTCTATGTGCAGACTTAACCCAGCTTGTTACATGGGGTCAATAATGGGTAATGTTCTGGTCATATCCTATTTAGCATTACATTAATGAGCTTTTTCAAAAGCAAAATAGGAATGGATTCCAGTCAGATAATTTCAAGCACCTAGATGCAGTCCATTTCCAATTTGATTATCCACATACTGTAATTCTGTACTGCTGAAATATTGTTAAAGTTAGGATTTCTTTTCATTTTTTTCCCTAGGAAAACAGAAGGGGAACTTGAAATCATGTGGGAATCCACAGCCAAAGAAAACAGGAGAATGAGAGAACTCTTACATAAGTCCCTCAGGAAGAACAACATGTGGAGCGCTGTCACAGTTCATGAACCTCACTCTCAGAAGGACCTAGTTTATGGACATGATTTTAGCTATTGTGATGTGAAAACTTCATCCTCTACTAAAAATGAAATTCAGCAAGAGTGTCAGTGATAAGAATCTGCATCTAATTCAAGAAAGAGAGCTTGGTGCCTGAATTTGACTTTTTCAGCAACACAAGGTGTAATGGAATGTTTACTGTCTTCAATATTACTGTATTTTTAAGGTCATCAAAATGACAACAGCATATTTTCTACTTGTACTGTGGATAATGTAAATCTAGCCTAAAATATTGCTTTGCTATTTGAAGAAAAGGCTATTCCTTCTTAAGACAAAATGTGATACAGCTCTAAGTTAACAAGTAAAGCCAAGTAACAAGTTAACAGGATAACCAGCTGCTAAACTTGGTGTTCAGCACAGACACACACCAGGCCACAAAACAAGTGAACAGCAAGACAGTGCTTGGTAAAATTTAAAGGACAAGTTTCAGTCAATTCTCCCTAAAATGCCAGGTGAAGTATGATTCAAGCTGAAACAAAAGTGTGGCTTGTACTTTTTCTCATGAGGAACTCTTGAGGAAGCATCTTGACTTCCTAAGATGCAAGGATGTCCTTCTACTAGATCCATGTGCCAAAAATCTTGTCATCTCAAGGACAGAGAAGACTCTGACTGTGGAGCAGACAAGACTGAAACATCCTCATGACAACTGCTGGTGCTTGAATGCACAACTGTGTGTTGTGTAGATTTACAGGATCCCTGCAGGTGTTGGGGAGCTCCTTCCATGGGTTTGCCAAGGGGACAGGCTGCCAGCACAGGATGCAGCTGTCCTCCAGATTGGTTTGTTCATCCTGTTCAGATTCAAGGGCTCCAAAAGCCACCCAAAATATTCTCTGAAGCAGTGCTTGTTATATGTGCCTTTAGATTATTGATGTGTATTTGTCCTAGCTTTCAGATTTGTTGATTTTTCACAATACTGCATGTCAACTTTGGAGTAGTATGTATTGTTATGATGTAACTTTATTTTATATTTACTTATAACTTGCTGGATCAGCTTTTTTGATATTGCTTCATTTTCATAACAAAATGTAAATGGTACCAGAAAACTGTAACAATACAAAAAACCTGTAACTACCATAGTTGTGTGGTATTAAAAATAATGAAGAATTTCATTGGCTTTGATCAAAGTTAACAAAAAGAGCAGAAAACCAAGTTTAAATGCTAGAAGAAGTACATAATGTTTGTGTCTAGAAAGGTTCCTGCAGGGTAAGGCCATGGCTCAGTAGAATGGCTTTATTCAGGAGAGGGTGAGGGGACAGCACTTCCTTCCCGTCACACCATGATGATCAGGGCCAGCTTTCAAAGCCAGGGTCTGCAGTACAGTGCAAAGTTTAGAAACCTAAAGACTTTCAAAGCATTGGCAGAATCTCAGGGCACTCAGATACTGCCCTGGTTATAGGAAACCACTAAAGTAGCAAAGTCATCTGTATGCAAACGAGATCTGAGGATGTACTTGAATTACTTCCCTTTAATAGGAATAAAAGGAGTGCAACAACCTTACCAGTTCCTCAAGATAAAACACCAGAGTCTTCAAGACACTGCTCAACAGAACTACTCTAACAGCACACTATCTCTTGGTCTCTGCCCAGAGACTTAACAAGAGCTACACCTTCAGATCCTTTCATTCTCCTGACTTTTCCAACTTGATTATTTTAGGACTCCATGCCTCAACACAACAGAAACTATTTTTGAGCACAGTCTTAAATGACTTCATTAATATGTGAAATTGTCATGGGGGTGGTCTGTCACTAAAGCAGTCCTGTCCCCTATCTTCCTTAAATTTGAAAAAAAACTCTAATCTGAATTTTCAGGTCTGAAATATCTCTTCAGGTAAATCAGACAGGCACAAACACTCCTCTGGTTTCCACACAAGCTCCAATCTGCAGGCTTTGGAAGAGCATTGAACGTGGCTTTTCAAGTTTTTAAAGGCAGGTTTGCAAAATTAAGCCTTTCATGTCATATTTTTTAACATAAGCATCTCTGAATTTGCAAATACAATCTCAGAACTGATTTAATATTCACAATATTATCCTCACCTGGTTTTTAATTCCCCTTTTCAGTATGTTTTACGAGTTTGTAAAAATAATCAGCTTCACAAAGAAAAGCTGATGTATTGGTAATTCCTTAGAAACAGAAGCAAGGTTTTCAAAACTCTCAATTTTGCCCTAACTGTTCTCCCACTGAAGTGACCTGGGAATGTCTTAGAGCTGTACTTTTGCCTTACCTGCTGCCCATATTCACAGCCCTTGTTTTAGGGTAGGTTTTAACACATGGTTCAAAGGGCAGCACCTTGACAGTGATGCTCTGAAGGCTTTGTTCACAAATCCTACACTTATTTTGCCATTTGCATATTATTAAAATATGATGTTAAACTTTAAATGAACTAGCATTTAATCAAATCCCTGGCTGGTTCTCCACACTCAGTTTCCACAGGAAGAAAACAGAGAAAAAATTATGTTCCATAGATGAAAAAGTCCTGTGGCTCAGGAACGTGTTTTGGTGTAACAAAGATCCTGTTACAGGATATTTTAAATACATATGAACATATTTTAGTTACATATGAACTCATTTGACATCCTTAGACAGTAAAATACTGGAATTGTTTCAGATAGCAAAAGTAAACACATTTGCAAGTGTGCCAAGTGTTGTACAAATAGAATTGATGATTAGATAGGTGTTTTCCTCCAGTTCCTTCCAACAGGAAAGAAGCTGATTCTCTCTTTTAGTAACAGCTGAAAGAATTTGTTTCCCTATAAATCTCTTTCAGATGAAATATAAATCTTATGCTCTGCATGTTTCTCATTTTACATTAAACCACTTGGTTTTAGTGTATTTCTATGTACAGAAAGTACACAATGTAATGCTTATTGCTGACCATTGATTTTAGAACTTGAAAAAAACATTAAAAGACTAGCATTACACCTGTAAATATTCTTTGGAAAAAAAAAAGAAAATATGTTTTTTATTAAAACATGCAACATCTAAACATAAAGGAAAAATAAAAACCAACAGGGAAGTCCTGCTAAAATTACTTACACAGTTGACAATTTTAGGAGAACTGCCTAGCAGGCAATACCATTACCTAATCAAACCAAAATCCAAAGCTAGCAAGATGGAAGAGCTCAAAGGTTGTGTGTGCAGGGCCAGGAACTGGATTTAATGATTCTTGCAGGTTCCTTCCAACTCAGGATATTCTGTGATTCTGTAAGTCGTCTTTTACTCTGTGGAGGAAAGATCAGGTAACCAGGTCCAAGTTGAGTTCAGCTGCAGCTGTATCTAATACTGTCTGAGATAATACATTTAGATTTCTTAGTTCTATAAGAATTTACTATAATAAAATGGCAAATTTTATTCTGTTTTATATTGTTTACTCTTTATTCTTTCACTTTATTTGCTTCCATTATTTCTTTCTCAGCTGAAGCTGGGTGGGTGGAGCTGTCTGTCGCATCAGTGCCCATCAGCTGAACAGATTTTGCAAGAGATGGCAGAAGGGTTTTACTGAATGTCAGCTGGCATTGGATCAATGTAAATGCAGAAGCAGCAGGCAGCAGATGCAGGTACAGCATAACACAGTGAGTGCTTTTTAATCTGTCTGAAAGCACAACATCCCTTGCAATCAAAAAAATGTCAAAAGATTTGCAAAGGTGTTGAGATCACAGGACATCAGATACTATCTTGATATTGTAGCCCTTGACTGATTCCACATGCATTTTCCTGCTCTCATTTTTTGTAGCTGTACTCAGTCTAGATGATGTTCATATCTTCTGTTGTAAACACCTCCGTGTTCTGGAAGCTGAGGGGTTTAGTCTGAAGACCATTTAATGATTTATGACCCTGTCATAAATCTTACTGAGTACCATCACATGGCAACCAAGGGATCAGGCCCAGCCAGCATGGATTTAGGAAAGACCTGCTTGACAAACCTGATCTCCTTTTATGACCAGCTGACCCACCTAACAGATGAGGGAAAGGTTCTGGAGGTGATGGTGTCCTCAAGCAAGACTTCAGCAAGGCTTTTGGTAGTGTCTCTCAAAACATTCTCCTGGAGAAGCTGGCAGCTCATGGCTTGGACATCTTCACTTGGCTAAAAACTGGATGGGTGGCTGGGCCAAGGGAGTGGTGAATGGAGTTAAATCCAGTTGGCAGCTGGTAGTGAGTGGGGTTCTCTAAGGCTCAGTACTGGGGCCAGCTCTGTTTAATATTGTCATGGGTGGAGTGGAAACTTCAGAGAAAGTTTATTAGAGGAGCTCCCACTGAGTCATGAGGTGCAAAAAAGGACCCTGTGCTTTCTAAACTTCCCAGAGTGGAGCCTGGGGGCAGCTGGATCCAATCTTATTCCCAAACTATCAGCAACTTAAGTCTAAGGAGTTATAGAGGTGTAATTGAACATTTGTACCACTTTGTCCTGCAGAATTAAGGATGACAAATTAGATGTATTTATATAAAATTTATTCTCATAAATTATTAGACAAAATATCTTAATCAGAATTAATTATTGCATAGTACAGAAGCTGAAACCACTAGGATAGGAT
>VYXF01000256.1:10674-23099 GCA_013397295.1 Polioptila caerulea
CTGTGGCTCACCTGGCCGGGGCTGTACCTCACCTGGCCGGGGATACCTGTATCTCACCTGGCTGCCTGCGCACGGTGCGGCAGAGCCTCTGTCCGGGCTGCCTGCCGTACACGGGCTGCACACACACGGTGCCGGAGCTGCCCGGGGGCAGGTCGCCCAGCAGCACGCTGCGCACCTGCGGGGACACGCTGAGCACCGAGGAGGCGCCGCGGCGCCGCCGGCAGCGCACCCGGTAGCCCAGCACGTCGCCGTCGGCGGAGTCCCAGGAGGCTCGCAGGCTGCCGGGACCCGCGGCCTCGAAGCGGAGGTGCCTCACCCTGGAGCCCTCTGCGGAGAGAGGAGCCGTGTTAGCGCCGGGGCTCGTTCCAGAGGGATCCCCAGCTCCCCGTGCTGCCAGCCAGCCTGGCTCTCGGTGGAGAGACAAAATCACTCTGCTTCTCCCGCCTGAAGTTTTTGCTTTCCTATTTCTCATCCTCTGCATTCGTGTGTGACTCTGAACTCCACATGGAGTGTCAGTGAGTTCTCCTCACAGCTCAGTCACACACAACGATCCTTCCGCAGCCCCAGAACCAAAAAGTGCAAATGGAGAATTGAGGAGAGCAGTGTGGGAGGATGGGGCTGCATAATTGGACAATTCACCCCAATATGGAAATGGACCAAAACTTCAAAAAGTGTGAAAACTCCTGACCCTGGGTCCATCCTGGGTCCATCCCGGGTCCATCCTGGGTCCACCTTTGGTGTAGCCCTGGCCAGGCTCTTGCACTGCCCAAGGTGTTTCCTTTAAAGGATTCTAATAAATCCCCACTTTATCCCTTTAACTCTGCCCAGCCTCTGTTCCAGGCAGCCTCTCAAGGCATCAAAGGAGCTTTGACTAATTAGTCCTTCACTTTGCCCTGGTAGCAGCATCAAGTTCTTTTTTTCACGCTGTCACCCACGGGCAGTCACCTCCCACACCCTCAGCTCTGTCACCCCCTGAGCTCCTCACTGCTGAGTCCTGATAAGAGCCAGACTTTGCCTCCTGCAATATCTTCACAGGCACTTCTGCAGAGCACGAGTTTCTGCTCCTTCTTAACTTCATCAACTTCTACCCCTCTGATTGATGCCAAATCACCCCAAGGAACAGGCACAGAGGAGGGAAGGGCACTTTTCCTTCCTCTTCAGGGAGATTCTTGGATCTGCAGGTGCACCAGCAGCTTGGCCATGCCCCATGAAAGCTGTCCCTGTGTCTGTGATCCTCTTCCACTGTCCTTGTGTGATTCTTTCACTGTCCCTGTGTGTGATTCTCTGTCACTGTCCCTGTGTGTGGTCCTCTTCCACTGTCCCTGTCTGTGATTCTGTCACTGTCCCTGTGTGTGATCCTCTTCCACTGTCCCTGTCTGTGATTCTCTGTCACTGTCCCTGTCTGTGATTCTCTGTCACTGTCCCTGTGTCTGTGATTCTCTGTCACTGTCCCTGTCTGTGATTCTCTGTCACTGTCCCTGTCTGTGATTCTCTGTCACTGTCCCTGTGTCTGATTCTCTCTCACTGTCCCTGTCTGTGATCCTTTCACTGTCCCTGTGTCTGTGATTCTTTCACTGTCCCTGTCTGTGATTCTCTGTCACTGTCCCTGTCTGTGATTCTTTCACTGTCCCTGTCTGTGATTCTCTTTCAGCCCTTACACATCTGCTCCATCCTAATGGCACACCCAGAGCTGCTGCTGCAGCTTTCCCCCATTATCCCACCCCAGGGGCTGGATTCACTGAGTCCTCTGGCTTCACCTCGAGGCAGGTGACTCTCTGGGGACACCCCAGGGACTCCCTGTGCTGCCCCTTCCCCTCGCTCACCTTCCTGGGTGCAGGCCTTGGCCGACAGGGATTTCTCCTTCCCAGATCTGTAGACTGCAGTCACTGTCACCAGGTAGGTGGTGTTGGCTGCCAGGTGCTCCACCACGGTGCTGTTGTGCC
This sequence comes from Polioptila caerulea, assembly GCA_013397295.1. NCBI lineage: Eukaryota > Metazoa > Chordata > Aves > Passeriformes > Certhiidae > Polioptila > Polioptila caerulea. The sequence goes on from VYXF01000256.1 coordinate 12,618, forward strand.
TCCCATCCACCTCCAGCACCTGCACTGAGTTCCCTGGGAGTGGCCCATACAGGACCTGGTAGCTGGCCACACTGGCCAGCACAGGAGCCCAGCTCACGTGGAAGCTGTGAGGCCCAGACTCTGAAATGAGAACCTGAACGGGGCTGATTTCCTCTGCAAGCAATGGAAAGAGAAGAGAATGAGGATTTCATGAGCATTATTGACCTGCACCATATTGGGCTTTAAGGGCGTGGAATTAAAATCAACCCAGCAAGCAGATGTTGATACTCATCAAAAAGAACAGGGTTTCTCTATCTGGGCAGAACAACTCAGCCAGAACTGTTGTTGCATGCAGAAAATTATTATTGTGTACAAGTCCACCTTGACTTTGCCACCCCTGCCCAGGTTTTCAGTTTGCCACCTTTTTGCAGGCTGCAATCTGAGTTCTTTTCTGCTTCCTGCTCCGAGTTCTTCCCCTCTGCTTCCCTCTCATTCCAGCATCCTCTATCTCCACCTCCAGCCTCAGGTGGGAGACCAGGATCCCCTCGTTGTGCCCCAGGAGGGGCTGTGCCCGAGCTGTGCCCACTTTACCTGCCAGCGTGGTGACCCTGGTGGTCTGGGGGGGGAAGAAGTGCACGTTGGATTCGGGGATCAGAACCACCTCGTAGGTGGTGTCTGGAGCGAGGTCACTGAGCACGAGGCTGGTGTGAGCCCCAGACACCTGCTGGGTTCTCTTCCTGGCTGGATCAGCTGCTGGGGAATATTCCAGGCTGTAGTAGCCAGATTCCTGGGAGAGGAGCTTGGGCCACGCCAGGCGGAAGCTGCTGGAGGTGACGTCTGTGGCGTGGAGCCTCTTGGCTTGCATGACATCTGCAAGAGGAACAGATGGCACCCTGATTTTTCAGTTTTTCTGATGCACTTTTTAACCTGGTATTTTTTGGTTGTTAATACAGATTATAAAATTGGCTTTTCACAGATGTTAGCATGAGTGTTGTACATATAAGGTTGTTGTAAATACATTTTATGGTATTGGGTTTGGGATTTTTTTTTCACACCTATACAGGGTGGATATTCCATGTGTGGTGTGGAAATGGTTTAAAGATCCAAGTTTGCTTTAGGAGTTCAATAAATTGATAAAGTGTCTTTGTAGGGAGTGAATCTGCTGCTGCTCTCCCAGCTCCCAGCACTGCCCAGCTGCACCAATCCCAGACCAATCCCAGCCCAAATTCAGACTGATCAGAAGAATTCATTCAAACCACAGCCAAGAAACGCCTGCTCTAAAAAGGCAGGGCCAAGGAGTGACCGTGCAAAACAGCTCCAGAAACACGGAAATGAGTTCTTAGGAAAGGTGGAATGTGCAAAATGTGAATGTGTGAGTGTGCAGCAGGCTGGGGGATTGAAGGGGGTGTATTTAAGGTGTAATTAAGGGGTATTTAAGGTGTATTTCAGGAGTATTTCAGGTGTATTTCGGGTGTATTTCGGGTGTATTTTGGGTGTATTTCAGGTGTATTTACGGGGGTGTCTCTAAAGCAACAAGTGTGCTCTTGGCTCTGGGCCACAGACACCCCGGCCGTGCATTTGGCTTTATTGTCTTGTATAAAACCTTTTAAATCCTACCAAGAACATGAACTTCGTTTCTCACAACTGGTACCCGAGGCCACCGAGGTGTGGCTCCCTGTGGAAATCACCAAACCACTGGACCAGCAGCAGCCCAGAGTGTGAAGAACTCCACTCCTCCCTGCTCCCTGCCACTGCCCAGTGCCCAGGAACAAGGGGCAGCGACCGGGGAGTGCCCAGCACTGCTGAGCCAGCTGGACTCCCCCCAGCTGAGGTCACTCCCTGCAGGGCTCCACAGAGCTCCCTTGTTCGGTGACATTCAACGCTCAGAGCCCTCTTGTGCCACCCCACCTCTCCCTGCCCCTGCACAGAGCCTTCTCTTTGAGGCTCGTGCTACCTTTGAGCTGCAGACAAATGCCAGGCACAAACTCCTCTTGTGATGCTGGGCAGCTCCCCCAGCTCCCTCTGGAGCTCAACCCTTCTGACATGCGTGGCCTTCCGAGCACAATTTGGGCAGGATTACGTCCTCTGGTCTTCCAGAGGGGCAGAAACACACAGGACTTTGTTTTCTAGCTCCAGGGAAGTGATGTAGGAGGACATGGAGATGCTAATCTGTTTCTAAGGGATTTTTAAGAGCACCCAGAGCCTTGAAGTGTTCCTAAATCCTTACAAAAGAACCTTCCAGCTCATGCTCAGACACTCACAGAGCACTCCAGGTAGTTCTCAGTGGCTCCCCATTGCACAGAGGTGAAAGTGGGCACAGAATTCCTCCCAGACCTGCACGATTGGGGCTGCTTTGCACTCCCAGCCTCGTCCTTTAGCCGGGACAGGATCAGCTCTCCTCCTCCGAGCTGCTCCTGCCAACTTCCCCCAACCGAATAAAACAGCCTCAGTTTTTCCTCTGAGCTGTTCCCTGGCTCTCCCAGGCAGGCAGGAACATTTCCCTGCTCCGTGCCCTGCCTGCTCCAAGCCCAGCCAGCAGCTCTCCACCCCTCGGAGGGTGGGAGGCAGGATCAGCAGTGCTGGGGCACTGCACCCTTCTGCGAGCCCCACAAACACCAGGGGCCAAGCCACGAAGGAACAGGGAGCACAGGAAAGGCCTCAGTCCTGCCAAAAATCCTGCCAGAAGCTCAGGGAATGGAAATAAGTGAGCTTGGAGGCAGGGACACTGTGAATCAAGGGGGCAGATCAAAGGACAGGGGGCAGGAAGCCCACAGCAGACAGCTCTGCCCCTTGCTGCCAGACCCCAGAAGCCTTCAGCATAAAAAGAGGGCAATAAAGCACAGAAAATAAACGTCCAAAATGACTTTCCCAGCCCCTCTGCTCTGAGAAGGAGGCAGCAAGTTAATATCCTGTCCTGCCCAGTGCCACTCAACTGGGACACACTTTCCCTCCTGGGAACACCAGTCTGCAGCCACCAGTTTGCTGGCATCCCCTGGGCTCGGCAGAGATCAGGAGCAGACTTGTAGGAATGCTGCTGGTTTCACAATGAGGGCAAGAAATGCAGCCAGGCAGGAGACCCTGCCCTCATCTGGGTCTGGGTTCATCCCTCCGAGAAGCTGCAGCTGGGATTTGAGACACAACACTTCTCCTTCCTGGCTCTGTTTCCCTGCTTTGATATGGGTGGGGAAAGTTGGGATTCTGGGATGGGGGGACAACATTTCCCCATCTGCAGGGTGGGCACTGAGGGTCGGAGGTCACTCCCTGTGCTCACCTGTGGACTCAGTGCCAGGTGAGCCCAGCAGAGCTCAAGGCCTGCACGGCAGCAGGAGATACCCAGGACCTGGTTTGGGGTTAGAAATGAGCACCTGAGGCCTGCTGGGCATGCAGGCTCCTGCAGAGCTTGGCTCAGGAGGTGCTGCCAGAGGCTGGAAGGAGCCAGCAGCCCCAGCTCAGCTGGGCTGAGCACACAGCAAGTGGCTGCAGGCACAGGAGCTGATGTCACCTCAGAGCAATGCCTTGGTTTCACAACACCCGGGGGTCCTGCCCCGGAGGGACGGCACCAAACGCCACATTTTGGGATGCACAGAAGGAGCCTGAGCTCCTGCACAGCCTGAGAGCCTTCCCTTCCAGCTGGGGAGGGTGGAGGAGCCTGCCAGGAGCCAGCTGTGCCATAGCCAGGCTGGCTGGGAGCTGCATTCTGCAGATTTCTTCCATGGGGCCAAGGAAAACCAGGCAGTGGATACACCCACCCATCCCTGTCCTGCACCTCCCCACAGAGCAGCAGCAGCCCTGGGGCTATTTCAGGCCCACCACACCTCAGGAGTTTCTCCCTGGGGTGTTCTCAGCCCACCTGAGGCAGCAGCAGCCTGGCAGGAGCCCCTGTGCTGGAATTTCTATGGAGCAGGCACAGAACATCCCATTCCTGGAAAGGACATGGAAGGAGGAGAGCAGCTCTTGGCAAAGCTTGTTTGTGCCTCTACAAAAGCTTCCAGTGGTTTTGTTGGGTTTTTTTTTAACAGTAGCAGGAGATGAAGATAAGAGAGCAGTGATAATTAAACCAGTCTGGGCCATTCCTAATTCCTGCCTGCCAAGATCCTGCCTGTCCCTGCTGTGCCAGGAGGGGTGGTGGCTGAGGGCTGCCTCCTCCAGGTTTGGAACAGTGGACACGAGTGGCTTTCTGAGGGTGAAATCAGGTGATGTGACTGATGTCTGGCACTTTGCAAGCCCTGGATTCAGGGGTGAACCTCAACTTCCATTAAAATCCCAGCCCAGCAGGTTTTAGGCCTGCTGGATGCACAGAATGCTGCCCTCAGGCACAGAAGTTGTGACCTCTGCAGATTTCTAATTTTTTGGGGATGATGTTCTGTATAACCCGGATTCAGGAGGCACCAGAAAATAAATAAGCACTGAAATAAAATACCTGGAGGTCGGTGGGGTGGCTGGGACAGGAGGAGGGCTGTTGGTGCTGCCCAGTTCTCACAGAATTTGGTGTCTGGGGGAGAACACAGTCCTTGGGTGTGGGGTTTTTTAAAATGATTGTGATTGGAAATAGGAAGGAATTGCTACACACAGAGGATTCTGTGGAAAGGGTTATTGGGACACCCAGCTCCAACCCACCTCACACAGCAGAAATCAAATAAGGAATGAAATCAGGATTTCCAACAGAGAGAGAACCTCCAGAAAAAAAAAACTGTGTGAAGTCTGCAAAGGCACAGTGACTCCCTCAGCATTCCAAACAAATCCAGAGGTATCTGGGAGGCTGGACAAAGCCCAGGGGCAGAGAGATGGCAGTGCCCTCACCTTCCAAAGCCTGTCCCGGGCACAGATCGTGGAATTTGACCTCCTCAGAGCCTTTCCTGGATGCTCTAAAACCCTGGAGAGGTGAAAACCCCAACCTGGTGGCTGTTCCCTGTCCCCAGCCAGCACCACGACCCTGAGAGGAGCAGGGACTGGCCCTGCTGAGCCCAGCCAGGCAGGGCTGGGCCCTTCTCCCAAAGGCTGTGCTGGCCAAGTCAGGCCACGGATCTGGCAGATGTGGAACATGCTAGGACAGGGGATTTATGGAACAAAAACATTCCTTTCCTATAGTCTCAATGCTGACAGCAGGCACCATCCTTAATTGAATTTTTTAAGAGAACTGCAGGGGTTGGAGGGCTCAGCCCTTGATGGTTTTTTTAGGAGTCAGATCTATCCTAGATGAGAGTTAGAGGGAGCTGACAGGACCAAATCCCTGCCAGGGACACACATCGCATTTTGGATGTGTTCAACACGTTTGTGTTCCTCCATCAGCTGGCACAGAGACAGAAAACATTTGAGAGGGAAAAAAAAAATCACCCTGAGTGTGAAAATCAGCTCAAGGGGCTCAAGCACTTTGAGTCCATAACCAGCAGCTTCTTTCTGAGGTGAAATCATTTCTGTTTGAGGAACCTTTGGTTCACAGCCTGTGCAGGTGGGGGAATTTTCCTGCTCTGCCTGGGCTGTGCAGATGCCTGACCTGCGTGACTCATCTCAAAGACTTGTGGGGTTTGAAGGAATTCAGATTTTTTGCTGCCTGAGTTCCTCATTCCCAGCTGAACTCCTCACAAACACAAGTTCATCTCACCGAAGGGAATTTCTCCCTCCCAGTCAAATATTCCAAGGAGAATATATTTGTCCCAGAAGCCTTGGTTGACACCTGGACTTGCAGCACAGTGGGCAAAACCCCTTGCAGCAGGCCAGGATGACCACGAGATTTGAGGGATTCTCCCACAGAGCCCAGCATGAACCCATCCCCAACCCTGCTGCCAGCTCCCAGTGCCCACCCCGGGCCAGCCTACCTAGGATGCCATCCCTGAGCTCCTTGGTGATGATGGGCAGGTCATCCACGTCCACAAAGTGCAGGTGTTTGTCCGAGGGCTGGCTGGCGGCCGCCGAGAGCTCCAGGAAGTTTCCGCGGCCGGTGCTGACGATGAACACGGTCACCCCCATGTCCTTCAGCAGCTGCATGGGCTCGGAGATGTCATCCGTGGAGAAACCATCTGTCACCCACACCAGCACCTTGGGCACGTCCGGCCGGGCCCCAGCCTCCCCACTAAAGAGCTTTTCCTTGGCGTAGGAGAGCGCTTGGCCCGTGTTGGTGTCACCCATGAGCTGCCGCGTGTCCCTGATGGCTTTTCTCAGGGTGCCACTGGTCAGGTACTGGTCAAACGGGAACTCCATGGTGGGCGTGGTGCTGATGTGGATGATGCTGGTCTGGACGTCCCTGGGGCCGAAGGTGAAAGGGTGTAAAAGGTCCCACATGAATTCCTTGACCTTGGAGAACTCATAGTGGGAGACGCTGGCAGAGCTGTCCAGCAGGAGGAGGAGGTCCCCCTCTGTGTTGGAGATCGATGGCTGGGGACCTGGCAGGGCAGGGAGAAGGAACAGCATGAGTGGAGTGGAATGAACCCAAATCCTGCACAGGCACCTGCTGGGAAAGCTTGGTTAGCTCGTGCCAAATCCCAGGATTCAGGGAGAGGTGCTGGCTGGGATGGCAGAGGCACAACGGATCCCCTGGAACTACAGGAGAGATCAGGCAGAGCTTCCAGGAGTGGAGAAAGGGAAAGTTACCTGGGAGTGGCTGTTTGTGAGTGACAGGGAGAGGGGGATGGCTTCGGACTGACAGGGAGGAGGCTTGGAGGGGATATTGGGAAGAAATTCTGTGAGGGTGGTGGGGTCCTGGCACAGGGTGCCCAAAGCAGCTGTGGCTGCCCCTGGATCCCTGGAAGTGTCCCAGGCCAGGTTGGATGAAGCTTGGAGCAGCCTGGGACAGTGGAAGGTGTCCCTGGCCACGGCAGGGGTGGGATGAGATGGGATTTAAGGTCTCTCCCAACCCCAACCAGTCCCTGATTCTGTGCCCAGGCAGGAGAGACCTGCACCCCAGCTGGATCCCGGCCAGTTCTGTGTGACCAGCACAGCTCACCCCGTGCCACAGACACTCCCCCCACAGCTCCCTGGCACTCAGAGCCGGGCAGAAAACAAAAGGGAAGTCCAGGAATCACCACAGCAGCCAGCAGAGCTGAACTGTGACCCCACAGATCCCACCACTGCATCCCAGAGCTCCCAGTGGCATTCCAGCAGGGCTTTGGGTCACGCTGCTGGCTGCACAAAGCAAGGCAAACCACAGCTCTGAGCTCTGCTGGAAGGGGTACAAGCCACTGGTTTGGCTGGAAGGACACGGGGAGAGATCTTGGCAGCACGGGGTTGTTCTTCCCCTCTGCTCCTCACCGGTTTGAGAAGTGTCCCTCGCTTCCCAAATGTTGCAAGAAGCAGCTGGAGAAGCGTCTGGCGCTGGCAGGGCAGGGATCAATGGCCAAAGGACGTTCTTGCAGCAGTAAACAACAGGGTCATGTGCACAAGCACTGCGAGGGGAACTGGGAATTCACCCCGAGGGAGCAGAAATCCCACTGCTGCCAGAGCTGCCTGCATGGGGAACAGCCGGGTGAGCGCCAGTGTGAGAGTCCAGGGCACAAAGGGAGTCACAACCACGTCCTTTTGTGTGAAATCCCGAAAGAACAAAGGTTTGGGGAGTCACAGCCGTGTCCTTTGAGTGAAACCCCGAAAGAACAAAGGTTTGGGGAGTCACAGCCATGTCCTTTGTGTGAAACCCCAAAAGAACAAAGGTTTGGGGAGTCAGAGCCACATCCTTGTGTGCGAAACCCCAAAAGAACAAAGGTTTGGGCAGTCACAGCTGTGTCCTTTGAGAGAAACCCCAAAAGAACAAAGGTTTGGGGAGTCACAGCCATGTCCATTGTGTGAAACCCCAAAGAAACAAAGGTTTGGGGAGTCACAACCACGTCCTTTTGTGTGAAATCCCAAAAGAACAAAGGTTTGGGGAGTCACAGCCATGTTCATTGTGTGAAACCCCAAAGGAACAAAGGTTTGGGGAGTCACAACCACGTCCTTTTGTGTGAAATCCCAAAAGAACAAAGGTTTGGGGAGTCACAGCTATGTCCTTGTGTGTGAAACACCAGGGAAGAAATGTTTGGGGAGTCAGAGCCGTGTCCTTTTGAGTGAAACCCCAAAAGAACAAAGGTTTGGGCAGTCACGGCCGTGTCCTTTGAGTGAAACCCCAAAAGAACAAAGGTTTGGGGANAACCCCAAAAGAACAAAGGTTTGGGGAGTCAGAGCCATGTCCTTGTGTGTGAAACCCCAAAAGAACAAAGGTTTGGGCAGTCACAGCCGTGTCCTTCTGTCTGTACCCTGCAGCTCTGGGGCACCAAGGCATCTCACTGACATCCCTTAAAAGCTGATTTTCCCCATCTCTCATTGCTGTGTTAATCAGGAAGAGCCCCAGTCTGACACCACAGGGTTCTACCTTGGTTAACAACAACTGGTTAACAAAACCAGCAGTTAAACCAGTGGCCAGGGGCGCGTTTTGGAGCCAGAGACCCTCTGTGGGTCTAACAGAAGGCTTCCCCTTCATTCAACCCCCATCCCATCTGTAACACCCAGCCCTGCATGAGACGGGAACAAATTCCTCCGATATTCAGCAGGAAAAATCCATTAAAAAAACCAAGACAAAGGCTCTCCCCTCCCACCAGGAGCGTGGCAATGCTCAGAAAGCGACCAGCCACTGCAGGTCCGGGCTTTCAATTCCCTCATCCTTCCTCCTGCTCCTTGTCCCGCATCCAGCACAAACATGCCATCCGTGCCAGAGGTGGGGCTGCCGAGGTTTGTCACCAGCAAATCCCCGCTGACGCAAGCCGCTGCTGTTTTCAGGCGCTTCCCTCGCTTCAGACAGCTTGGCGAGGCGCCAGGGGAGGATTTCTCACTTTTCAGGGGGGATCTGGGGGGAAAGGGGCATCCGTGGGCGCTTCCCTGACTCCTGAACTGTCAGGGATAGCTGCAGACCGGATCACTGCGCCCTGTTGGAGCCTGGGGAGGGACGCGGGACACGCGGCAGGGTCCTGCTGTCACTCCCTGCGTGATGGCAGGGCAGTGAACTGGGCTCGCAAGTGTTTTGAAGGGTCTGATAAGGGAGCAGAGCGTCACTATGGGAACACAACGCTGCCTGCTGGCTCTTGCAGGACTCAGCCGGCCAGACTTCCCTGGGATGCTGACAGGAGACATCCGCTCGCGGAGCTCCCCACGCTCTCAGCTGGGAGCTGAACGCGCTCCACACGCCTGATTTACACAGGCTTGGAGCTCGCGGGGCTCACTTACAGCCAAGAAGGATCACGTCCTGTCTGGGTTAACTGTGTTTGACATCCCACGTTTGCCTTCCCTCCCTGCTGGGCCACGCAAGGGAAGAAGTTCTGCTACGGGAGGGAGGCAGCGGGAACTGAGGAACGCGGGCTGAGCTTCCCTGCGGCCCCTCTGGATCACAGTGAGAGGCAGGAGGAGGGAGGCACCACCTCTCCCCGGCCACCCAGGAGGGGTTTTATGCTTCAAACCACACCAGGAGATCCCACAGAGATGGGGAGGGCACCTGTGTGATGAAGGGCTGACATCCACCAAGCACGAAACCCTTGTGTGGTTAAAAGCCTCGAGGGGTCCCAGCTCCTCCGTGGCACAGAGCTCAGGATGAGCATTGGCCCCTCCAGACAAATCCCAGCAGCAGGAGGGGAGCTGTGCTGCCATCTCCCATGATCTTTCCATGAGCTTCACTCTCTCTGCTGTTTATCAGCAGTGCTGGGATCGTGGAATTTTGCCAGTGCTTCAGAGGTCAGTAAGTGCGGGTCTCCCACAAAGCGTGCATGGATGGGCCATGTCTTTGTTTTTCGCTCGTAACAGCAACATCCCCGTTATTTTCTGCTGATGTCAGCCCAGGAAATGACAATCGAATTCCATTTCTCCAAGCCCAAAGCATCAAAAGGCTGTACTTTACATGGATGCAGCCGAGATCTGAATCTGGACCCAAAGAGGGGAGGGGGGAATTGAGATGGTGTGCCTTGGGTTTGTGCAAGAATCCAAAATCCATTGTCCAGGACAATCCACTGCCCATTGTCCAGGACAATCCAGTGCCCATTGTCCAGGACAACCCAAAATCCATTTCCCACAATCCAGTGCCCATTGTCCAGGACAATCCAGTGCCCATTGTCCAGGACAATCCAAAATCCATCATCCAGGACAATCCAGTACCCATCATCCAGAACAATCCAGTGCCCATTGTCCAGGACAATCCAGTGCCCATTGTCCAGGACAATCCAAAATCCATTTCCCACAACAATCCAGTCATTCCTGAGCACGTGGAAGCACCAGTGGCCTCCAGCAGCTTCCTCACTTTGCCCGCTGCAGCTGAGAATGAAGCACAGTCTCCCACATTCAGTCACATCCCAAGGGAACGGGGTTCTGGACACACATCCCAAAGTGTTCCTGTCCCTGTGACCGTGGCACAGCATCACCTCTGGCTGGCAGCAGCCCATGCCAGGAGCTGTGCCAGGCTGGGATGGGCATCTCCTGCCCAGAGGGGTCGTTCCTTCTCGGGGGAGAGGCCAAAGGCAGCTCATCCCTCACCCATATCCCTCACCCCGCTCATCCCTC
>VYXF01000289.1:0-11105 GCA_013397295.1 Polioptila caerulea
TTTTTTTGCCTGCACAACAGTTTTCTTTAAATGCCTGGGGAAAGAAATCAAATGTCAATGGGTCCTGGACCAATTCCTAGCATATCAAGCACTTGCTCATAATACACTGTGTTTATTTATCTGTTTCAGATGCTGAGCTTGACATATAAATATGATATATACTGCATTGATTTTGGAAAGAGACTTCCTTCAGCTTGTGACAAATCCTGTTTTGAAACAATGCACAGCCTCCAAGGGGAAACCTGAAGAATAGGAAAAGGAAAGCGCCCCTGTACAGCCTCAGAGAGTAAGCTATGACCACATGCAGCACCAGAACTAAGAACACCACACAGACATGCTTGTGGGCCTTCAAGGCACCAGTCAAAGTCGGTACATGCCTCGGAAAAATATGGGTTTGTAATGTTTCCTCTGAGCAGCCGTGCCCTGCCAGCATGCTGCAGGGCACAGCGCAGACACTGAACGCACCAGCTGTGACAGATGTGAGCTCTGCGGATGTGAGGTGCCCTGCAGAGCTCATCAGTGTGTCAGCACATCCTCCCATGCCTCTGCTGGCAGGATTCTTCCACCACCCTGGGCACCTGAGCACCTGAAGTGCTCATTTCATCCACAAGCTGGCTGTGTCCCTGTTCTTGTCACGTGTGGCTCTTACCAGCATGTGCCACAAGAGACTGAGAGGACTACCTGCACTCCTTGAGCAAGATTTCTGGGGCCTTATAGCAACCTAGAATGGCACTAAGTAAAGCAGATGCTTGGGAAGCTCTGTTTAGTGAACCAGAATTAACTTAATCTCATTGCTTCTGTGCACCTTCCATAACTGAACAGATGGATTACACACAAATATCTTCCTTTTTAAACGATTCCACTTATCGCGGTCCTTAGCTCATGCCTGCTCCTCATCGATCTACAGTCACGAACTAGATGCTTCATGGTCCCCAGCTGTGTGATGAACACGGGGGAATTATGTCTCCCAGTGGTAGGTCCTTGGGTCTGTCAGGTTTTCATAATTGGAAGTCCAGCTTCTTGTGCTTGGGCACAGCAGTTCAGAATGACTCAGTAACTTACACGAGCTTGGACTGAGCTAAGGACTGCCCAGGGAGACGATGGATTCACCTTCCCTGGAGGTGTTTAGGGAACGACTGGGCGTGCCAGTCAGCTCTCAGCTCGAACTCGATCTCAGAGGGGCGTCTTTTCCAACCTAATTGTTCTGTCTGTAAGTACACAAGGATCTTACATATCGAAGAACATCCTGCCTTAATTTTGGCACGTTCCTCGTTCTCCGCCAGCCGCGCCCTCAGGACTGCGGGCACAGCCCGTCCCGCCCGTGACGGCCCGCGGGGTCCTCCGCGCCGGCAGGGGGCGCTCCAGCCGCGGGCCGGGCGCGGGGCCGGGCTGTGGCGCGCGCGGCCATGGCGGTGCTGCTGGAGACCACGGTGGGCGACCTGGTCATCGACCTGTACACGGAGGAGCGGCCCCGCGGTACGAGCCAAGGCCACGGCGCCGGCTGGCCCCGAAGCCCCGGCACCGGCTGGCCCTCAAGCCCCGGCACCGGCTGTCCCCCTGCGCGGGCAGCTGGCGGCCTCGAGCGCACGGAGGCCGGGAGGCTGCAGTCAGCGCTTGCGGCCACAGATGTGCTCTCTGCTAAACCGAAGGGCTGCCCTGAGCTTCTTTCTCAAGTGTTTGTAAAGAAACGGGGTGGGGAGGGGGGGAGGAAGTGTGTTTCTGTCTAACTAGCCGTGTTTAGGGTTCTTTGACTCGCTAGAGATGATTTGTAGGAAGGGAGGAAGTGTTAGGTCTCCTTTGAACATTTCTCTCAGCGTTTATAGGTTGTACCCTGGTAAGTCTCGACACAGTGTGCTCCAAAATCACTTTTCTGCATGGTAAACTAGATCTCTGTTGTATCTATTCTTATTGTATCTTGAGTTTCCTTTGTAAATGTTGGTATGATTTCTTACAGCTTGTCTGAATTTCCTGAAGCTCTGCAAAGTCAAGTACTACAACTATTGTCTTATTTATAATGTACAGGTGAGTATTCTCAATTCCTTGTTTTTCGGTTGGTTTAAAATCACAAACATGAAAGCAATATCTTATGTATTCTCCTTTGTGACAGAGGGATTTTATTATACAAACTGGAGACCCCATGGGAACTGGCCGTGGAGGGGAATCTATATTTTGGTAAGTGTTTGTGTGTAAACTGATATATATCTATATATATGTATATATATATGTGTGTGTGTGTGTGTGTGTATATCAACAGAGAATTTGTGTAAGGGTGTAGGAGTTCCAGTTACATTGTCTTTCTTAGGGCAGAATTACTGGTGGGAAATGAAAATGTTGATGCATAGGCTTCTTTGGTTTTCACACTTAGATCTATCTTTTCGATTTCTATACTGCCTTTGGCCTTCATTGTTTTTTTCCTGGACATTGTTCTGTGTTTGACCTTAGAAATGAAGTTACAGGTGACAACTTCATACATTTCTGTCTGTTTAAAAGCTGGCAAATAACTATGTGTTTGGTAAGAAAAGTATCATAACTAAATGCTCAGTAGAAGACAGAATCAATTAGCATTGTGAATACATTTATTATTATAACAAAACCTATAAAATTGAGCATGAGTGGAGCATAGAGGCTATACTTGATTTCCTTTGTGTATAAGAAAGTGATCCCCTTATTTAAGTTTGTTCTAGTCATGTTGAATGTTTATAAGGAAATCACTTTTCTTGTTTGTTCAAAAAGTTTTCAGTGGTCACAGAGACAAGAGTTGAAGAAATAATTCAAACAGCTAGGATGGAGTTCAAGCGCATGTGTTCTATATGATTCATTTGAAATAGTTATTATAAGTAGAATTAAAGTTAGAGAGCAAAACTAATTTCCAGGGTGATGCTGGGGCACACAATGTACAGCAATAAAAAAGTTAAGCTGGAACAGAGAGAGTGTTGCTAGACTAGTGTTGGCTTTTTGTAAGTCAGAGCTTCTTAAATACAAAACCTGGAACTCGTGGGTCCATGAATCACCACTCCAGTGGTCCTGGAGGCAGTGTAACTGTGCTAAGCAGATACAGGTCTAGGTAGGTAAACTTGCCAGACTTGAGCTACCTCTGCACACAGGTAAATTAAATTTATTTTGGTGTGTTACAAGTCTTCTGAGACAGCTGGTATGGCAGATAGGGAAGCACAGTGTGATGAGAAAGTGTCAGATCCTGTCTGGCACTAGCATGGAGAAGGTCAGTTCATCTTTTGTACCTATTTGCTACTGCTGCAGTCCATGAAACTGGAGTCTCTGTTCTTGCAGGCAAAGTTTAATTTGAATCCTCTCTTTGTAGAGGATAACATCTGCTTAGCAAAATGAGTTTAAACACAAAACTGTCCTTAAATTTGGGCACATATAGTTATGATCATGCCTCTGTCAGTTTATGGTGTGAGACAAAATTATACCAGGGTTAGACATAAAAATTTGAAAAGAATGCAACAATTTGCTATATCCTGTATATCCTAAATTACTGTATGTAGTCCTGTCTATATGATGAACTGATTTTGCACATAGATATATTGGTTTTCTGTTTCTCTTGGGAGATACATTTTTGATGTAAATAACTTCATTTTTACAGTGAGAAATAACTTCTTTTTGCAGAACCTACTTAAAATATGTAGTTCCTTCATGCCTCAGAAAAGTGTTATATACTGTATTTAAAAATATATAAATATACCCTTCCCACTTCCCAAAAAGCCTCTGTGAAATGTCCAGGGAAGAATTTGTTGTTCCCTGTAATATAAAGTATGAAAGTGTACAGGTCCATAAATATGTTCATGGGTGCAGTGTAAAATCTAGGTTTTTCTGAAGGCCTAAAGTAAATGTGAAATGTAAAAATTTTTTGAGGTGTCATTTACAGTTTTACAGTGTTTGATTAGCTCACTTTTAGAAATTTCTTTTTCTTGTAACATACTTTTACGTATTTTTTTTTTAAGTCAACTGTATGGTGATCAAGCCAGATTTTTTGAGGCAGAAAAGGTGCCGAGAATCAAGCACAAGAAGAAGGGAACTGTGTCAATGGTGAACAATGGCAGTGATCAGCATGGATCACAGGTCAGCATATGGTGTTGGTACATGTCTAAATAACTAAAACAAAAGTTCCCTGAGTTTACAAAAGCTGCAGAACAATTACACTGTCATGTTAATAACATTACCTTGTAAAACAGTCAAAAGGCATGTTAAAAAGCCCACCATAACTAAATATTTTGCATAGCATTCCAGGTGCCTATGGGCATTTGGTTACAGATAGAGGAATTAAAGTGCTCAGATTCAAATCCTGTCCTAGGTTAATTTTATTTGCTAGTACTCAGTCCTGTATTTTTTTCCCTTTATTTATCTCTCTATGTTAATACTTTGATGTGATTTTGCTAATGTATAAAATAGCCAGGAAAAAAAATCTGTAGTTAAATGGAAGTGAAAATTAAGGAGACTGAGTTTTGAAATAATGTTGACATTTTCTGGTTATGACTTTGTGTTAGTTTGGAAACTGAAATCATATTACAGTGTCTCCTGTATAGTTACTTGAAAGTGTGCATTAATATTGTAAGTTTACAGTTTTACCCCAGTGCTGGTATAAAACAGTTTTTGAAAGTGGTCTTGTTCCCTTTGCTGTTTGCTGTTCATGCACACAAAATTTTTGCTGTAGGTAATTCTTTTTAATTATTTTGTTAGCCATTTTTATATTTAAAGCTCACAGAACACTATTATTTCTAAATTATTATTATTTTAGGTGCATTGTCACTTCCATGAATTGAAATGCCTCACTTGTAATATCCATATATTTTAATTTTTAAAAAGAGGGATTTTTAATAATCAAAGAACAATTTTAAAAAGGTAGGGCTTTATTCAAGCTAGAGTTTGTAATATATACTGGTAATTAAGCTGCTTCCCTGCACTGTATGTATAAAATGGCATGGTTGTGGGATTTAGGAGAAAGAGATGACATTTGCATTTATATTTAAGATGCAGCCTGTTAGTGTATATGCAGGCACGTGGGAATGAATGCTGTTCCCAGGAACGTTATTGCAGCTTCTTCCCTGGGAAAGAAGAATTCCAGAAAGGAACTACCTGGAGTTAGTTGTCTTACAAGTGTAGTGTAGCTTAGTGTAACCTATATCAAATACTAACCAGTCTTTACTGTGTTGTGAAGAGAATGAGGAGTGGGATGGATGTTACCAGTCAGACTGTTGAGTGTGGGTGCAACAGTTGTGTCCTGTTATTTCTGCACATCTGCCTCTTCCTCCCTCCTCCATTACCAAGTGCCCTCTATAATTTATTACTAAATTCTCAGCTGGTATCAATTTTCATAGTTTCAGTTTTGTCTTAAGGTGAAAGATCTGATTTCTGGTAAGATACTTTCCAGTGCCAGGAGACAAGAGTTTGTGGAAAGGAAGGAAAAAAGTCTGGATAGAGTTAGGTAAGGATAGGACTATGGGAGATTTTGCCAAATTTATGAAAATGCTTGGTGAACAGGTGATTTGAGCTCAGCTCACAAGGGATAGCTTTGCTCTTTCTGTCCTCTCCCTTTCGTCAGCTGTGATGCCAGTCTCAGCCTTTGGTGGTTCTTGCTCACCAAACCTCCCCAGCAGAGAGTTCTCTGCTCCTCCTCTGCGCCTCTGGTTTTGTGCCCTATTACCCATTCAAACCAATTCACAGAAGGGTCCAGGGAGCTGCACCCACAGGCTCCTGCACAGGAGATGTCCTCAGGCAGTGACTGTGTGCTGTACATTGGCTCACCATATTCTCAGAGCAATCTTGTACAAAAGATGGGAAGAGGGTTTTCCCCACTGAATTCAGTAAGAGTGTGTTAAGGTAAAAAAAAAAGAAAAACAAATACAACTTGAATTTTTCTATTTACTGTTCCTAGTTTTGTATCTTCTTTTTTAGTTCCTCATTACCACAGGGGAAAACCTGGATTACCTTGATGGTGTACATACAGTATTTGGAGAAGTGACAGAAGGCATGGATGTATTGAAGACAATTAATGAAACCTTTGTAGATAAGGATTTTATCCCATATCAAGATATCAGGTATGACTGCT
The DNA here is from genome assembly GCA_013397295.1 of Polioptila caerulea. Lineage (NCBI taxonomy): Eukaryota > Metazoa > Chordata > Aves > Passeriformes > Certhiidae > Polioptila > Polioptila caerulea. Next base: position 6,068 of record VYXF01000289.1, read on the forward strand.
TTTAACTTTACTTTTTGAGGAATACATTATAATTGAATGAATTTACTTCTTTTTGGAAACTACATGAATATCATGCTGTCAGGTGACCTGTACATGCTATCTTAAATACTCCTTTTCCCAGTATTAGTGGTAAAATAAACAAGTACTAAATAAACAAGTATGTACAAAAATATTCAGCCATGTTGCCCTTACAAAAGCATCAGTGCTGGAATTTACAAGCACACAGGATGTTTGGCTGTTTGTGATACCACTGAGAATAAGTGGGGCTGGTTTGCTGTTAGTTGAGTATACCAAGTTTTACTTGCGTGTAAGCAGTGCTGATCTTGGTTTTGTTTTCTCTAAGGATAAATCATACAGTAATTTTAGATGATCCCTTTGATGATCCCCCTGGCTTGCATGTTCCTGATCGCTCACCAGAACCTACAAAGGAACAGCTCGACGTGAGTGTTCGCAACAGGGAAAAGTTGGAAGAAGCAATTAAATAAGTTTATCTCAATTAGTGTCCAGCACAGATTTGGCCAAAAAGATAAATCAGTCTTTAAGATTTTGTCTCTCAAATCTATGTCCTAAAAGAACTACACATGTTTTCATGCAGGAGGTGTTCTACTGTGCCAGCTTGAGTTCTGACATGTGAAATGCCTGTCAGTTATTTGGAGCTACTGCTGTGTTTAATCAAATACAGCTGCTTAACCTTTCAAGAGAAGGATAAAAGTGTGACTTGGGTGCTCTCCCCTGTGGCTGCAGTGGAGTTATGTTTGAAAACTGTATTTTAGGTTTCTATTTACAATGTAGATAAGCAGAACATTCAGAATATTCAACGCTGGTATTACTGGTTTTCTATATACTCTGGTAGAAGACAAAATATAACTAAAATTTATTAATATTCAAATGGTTACTGCTGTTTTCCTTTTAAATGTGAATAGGCTGTGTTTCAGTGGAAGTAATATTGGTCGTTCTTAGAGTTATATGTGCAGGCACACATACTGCTCTGGGCTATTTGTTCAAACAGAAGGAATTTTCTAAGAAATAATTGCAATTATTAATAATTTACTCATAGTATGCAGTTACAGAAGTTGTGAGATTATTTCCTTGTATGGAAACAGTTGTTTCAAGTAATGAATTAATTAGCTAGAGAGAATATTGTTTATTTTTAAGCTTAATAGATAGAATTACTAGATGGAAATTAGGGTTTTATAGTACATGTGCACTGTGGATAATCTCTGATGTACCTTCAGATATGTTAAGAATAAGGTATTTAGTAGCTCACTACCAGCAGCACAGAGATGGCAAGATTTGTCCTGAGGTTTTTTCCCTCATAGCCTGTCTGAGGATACTTTTAGCATGGAAATGTCTATAAGAAAGGCAGCATTCTAGACATGCTAGTGAGGAGAAAAAATTAAACCTCAAGTCCTGCCTAGGTATAGATGTATAAAAACAAAATTGTTGTTGTGCTGTGTTCTATTTAATGTCTTGCTAGATACAACAGATATTTGCAGTGTTCCTTCATTTGTGGCAGGAGTTACCTGAATTAGAAATGAGTTGACACTTGTGGTGAGATGTTGAGTATTAAATGGGTATCTGTAAAAGAATTTAGAATACCTCACTGAATATGGTTCAGACTGGTCATGAAAGTTCAGAAATAGTTCACAGGGCCTGAAATATGAGGATAACATCTTCTCTTTTTTCCCTTTGTTCTAATCTAAGTGGGAAGAACAGAATGAAAGCCCAGTTCTGCAGACACACATTGCTTAAGCATTTTTTGTGTCTGGAGGGGTGGGGGGAGAAGTCATCCAAGTAGTAGTTGGAAAGTGGGAAAGAATTTTTGGCCATAGCTTGGTAATAAATGGCCTTTTCTTTCATTTTTCAGAGTGGCAGAATAGGAGCAGATGAAGAAATTGATGACACGAAGGGACGATCTGCAGATGAGATAGAAGAAGCTCAGGCAGAAAAAGAAGCAAAAACTCGTGCCATTCTTCTGGAAATGGTGAACATCTTTCTGTATTTACCTTTTAGATCTTATTCCAGTGTGTTTGTGTGTGTTATTAAGTCTATGGGGATGTGTACTACTTATCTTGAAATTACCTATCTGGTGATGATGTCATGTTTCAGATCTGCTATTAAATATCTGTAGTACAATGAAAGGATTGAGCATGAGCACTCATGTTGTGGCTTTCTGTTAAAACAGGGGATACTTCATTGCAGAGTGGGCCAGTGGAGGCTTTCTAAAAACCTGATAGAAATGCATCCAGTTCAAAAATGTAAGATACATTGTATGCTGCTGGAATACCTGCAGTCCTGGAAAAGGTTTAGCATGTGAGGGAGACAGCTGAGCTAATGTGTGACAAACTCCTCCCAATGCATACAGTGGTAAACTTCATAGTAGCAAAAATTGTGAGCAGGCTTTGAAGTCTTTTTTTTTTTTTTTCCCAATAAAGAAAAATTTAAAAAAGAATATACACCATTGAAGGATGAGTGAATCTATCTCACTTCCTTGCAACTACTAAATTCAAAATTTTGGTGAATAGTTTGCAGCAGAGACTTATTCCAAGATGAAGCCAGATTTGGCCACAGTGTTGCAGAAGATTTATAGGGACAAAAAGGGTGCACTTCCACCTTTTAGAACTGTCTGTTTGTTATGTTTAAAACAGAAAAAGCAAAGTAGAATGAATTTGTGAACTTTCATGAAGTCCAGCAGAGGAATTACAAATAAATAATAAATTTTAGGTGCTACAGAAAACAATTTTTTTGTGACACTGAGGAGAAAAAATATTTTCTTAAGTGTTGATTTTGTGATAAGAATGTGAGATCATGCGGAAGATGTGTTCCCAGTGTGCTGTGCTGCCTGTTGAGAGCTTTAGGCAGAAGTGATGAATATCTTCTTTCTGTATCCCAGGTGGGAGACTTACCAGATGCAGACTTCAAGCCACCAGAAAATGTGCTGGCTGTTTGTAAACTGAATCCTATGACCACAGGTGAGGACCTGGAGATAATATTTTCACGATTTGGTCCCATTAAAAGGTAATTATGATAAAAGAGAAAACCTTGTTTGTTGAAACTAAACTTGATTCCTCACAGTGTATTTAGATTTGACTGTAAAGGAGCAGTCTGGTGTCTCAGGAGATTTATGCTGTTTGAAAAGAGACCACAACAATGGGTATACAAAGGCAGATCTAGCTAGATGGGTATCCTGTTGCCAGGAGTGATTTTAAGGAAAGCCTAAGGAAGTGTAGGAACCAAGAAAGTATATGACATTCCTCCCTGCCCCACATCCTCTCACTGCTTTCAGCAGTTTTTATGTCAGGTGCTCAGTGAGCTGGGTAGAGTCTCTGGGTTTTTCTTTTCTGTGGGAGTATGTGTGGATTGTGCTAAAGCACCAAACATCTCTGGCATCTTACACACTCCTTGTAAAGTGTTCCTCATTCCTGCTGCCCTTCTCAGTTTTGACCTTGGCTTCTAGTAGTTTCAACTGATTCCTCCTAGTACTGCTATCAAAAGACAGGATGGGCAACCAAATCTCCTTTCCTATGCTCCTCTATCCTACATCCCAAAGGTTTTTTTCCTTGCTAAGAGCCCCAGCCTACATATCCGTGCTTCTCTGTAGTAAAGATGGGCTGCTGCAGAGATGCTTGCTAAGTAGAGAAAGTTTGTCACAGGGTATTTGTTTAAACTCTGCTTAAAATGACAGAGAAAACAGAATGTGAAATTTCTTGTCTTGCATTAGTGAAATGCAAAAAATTAAAAGCATTAATGTTGGAAAATGTATTTCATTTCACTGATTAGAAATTCATCTCTAGTTCTGTGCTTTATGGTAACCACATGTGAGTTTAGTGTAATTGCTCAAAGCAATGTGTCATGCATTTATTTTTTTTGCAGTGGGGGATCTCAGAATCAAGTGTTTTAGTACCTACAGGGTGTTTCGGTTTTGTGTGCTGGGGTTTTGGGGTTAGTTTTTGAACTCTTACTCTCCCTTTTAAGCAGTGCTTCCCTACCCTACATTTTTTGCTCCAACAGTGTTGACATTCTAATTTCGTATCATTTTTTCAGCTGTGAAGTCATCCGAGACTGGAAGACTGGTGAATCTCTTTGTTATGCTTTCATTGAGTTTGAAAAGGTATGGGCTTTAGGTATAACCTGTGTGTAGATTCTGCTTGTAAAAGCCCCTTTTTGGTATACTTCCATTTAGAAAAAACACTGACATTTTCAAGTGTGGAATACCTAATATTTGCTCATATTGAGAAAAACTATAAATTAGTTATGGAAGTTGTAGGTCCTAAAGGAGGCAAGCATTTAAGTCTTTCTCTGTTGGAGCAGCCAGTACAAAAGTGTGCTTAGGCTGTCTTGAAACCAGTGGGAGGCTGCGTCGGCTGTTAGAATTTTTTCTATGTACAGCACAGAACGAGACAGGGCCACAAGGAAGCTGCGTCTCCAGCCAGTTTTTATTAAGTCCAAAGGAAGCTCACACCTCCCTCCACGACCTTTATCCTGTAAAATCATCTCTCATCGGTTGAAGAGGTCTCGTTCTGACTTAGATAAGTCTTGACCCATTCTGAGTTGATTTCAGCTGTCCCCTGAAATTATTAAATCACTGCTTACAACTATTGAGCTGCCGACGACCAGGGGAAAATCCATTTCTTCTTTTATCACTGGGACTCTGACACCAGCAGCCCTCCCAGGTCCAAAATGCTTCACAGAATCCTTTTCCTCTGCACTGGGGCACCATTCAGCATCGGCTGTTAGAATTTTGTCTATGTACAGCACAGAGTGAGATGGGACCACAGGGAAGCTGCATCTCAAGCTATTTTTATTAAGTCTAGAGAAAGCTCACATCTCACACCACAACCAAAGACTTCCTTGTTACATTACATTTTAAAAATTTTTAAGCCAATAGCATAAAGCAAAAGCTTACAGACAGTTCTTTTAACCAACCATTAAAAGTACATGTATGCCCACTTAGAACAATAACTGCTTGTAAGCCTCTGAGTACAATATGCAGTACTTCATTATTAAGCTTGTATAATACCTAATACCTTGCTAGATA
>VYXF01000292.1:0-101228 GCA_013397295.1 Polioptila caerulea
GTGCTCATCTGCACTGTCAGTGCCAGTCAGGCATCACACTTGGTACAATTCTGTGCCTGGCAGTCCTCTTCACACTTCTGAGAGTGCCGTGGATATTTTTGGGGATTTGGATAGTGTATTGCTGCCATGGCACCTGTAGATATTTCAAATATTAAATGTAGAGCTTTGTCCAACCAAGATTTTTGTCTTAGTGCCTAAGACAAGATCGGATATTTTTTTCTAAATTAAATGTAACTATTAATCCATGGAATCATCTGCAAAGCAAACAAGCTATTTGATTCCACAGCTATATTAAGAAATTTTGTTTCTGTAGTACACAGAAATTCAGGTTATTATGATCTGATTGCCTCTCTAAGTTGTTAATTGATTCCTGAAATGATCTGTTTATTGATGGTTATTTCACAGGTACCTGTGAGTTTCCCTGCAGATCATACACAGGTTCAATGTGCTTTCAGCTCACACAATGCCAATTCAAACACTCCCAAATCTTTTAGTTACAAGTAACTCTTTTCAGGCAGATTTTGATGAAGGATGTTGTATTTAAATAGTGTTTCACTGAAAAGAATGAACAACTCTCAAAGAATGAAATTCTTTGACTTAAACTGGCCTGCTTCATACCCATTTCCAGCCACTGTGTCCTTGAGAACAAGTCAAGTAAGGAGAGAGTACTTAAGACCAATTTTGGAAGATTTGGTAGCATATTTTAGAATTGTCACTGGCATCAGTGGCTTCTTTTTTGCTTTGTGGATTCTACTGTGGTTTTGCTTTTAAACTGAGCAATTGAGCTTTTTTCATCTTAAAATAAAAACAAGTAGTAGAAATTCAGGGTGTTTGGCTGAAGCTGTCATTATCAACAGAAAAGAGGTGTCCAGCTGAGATGAGAAATAGAAAAAATAGGTATCTAAACTGTATTTTCTCTCATGAGTAAGCAAATAATATAACGGAATGATAGCAATCTCCTTTGGTACTAATAGGATGCCAGGCTTGATTTCAGGTGATTTTCCTACATATAATCAAATGTGTATTTAAATACAATGTTTGCAAATATGTGAAAGTTGGCTCCACAGTGCTGGTGATGGTCTGGGCTTGTGTTTTTCTGGTTGCCTCTCAAGAACACTTGGGGCACACACAGTGTGCTAGAATCTGCTTCTGGGAATTTCTGACTGCGACATCCACTTCAAATATCATTCACAGCTTAAACACATTAGAACCACATGGCTTCCTGTCAACTTAAAAAAAGAAAAGAAAATTTGCCCTTAAGACTTATTTTGTTGGCTTTTTGTTTGACTTTGCTCCACTGTGAAAGGCTGAAGCAGCAGATTTTTGAAGCTTCTGTAGGTTCTGTGTACGTACCATGTTTTTGTGACTACGGTTTTTCCATTTTAAAAATAAAATATATCTGTTTCTCAGAACTTAAAATTTTTCTTGACTTTCATGAAACTTGGCAGTGAATCTTGTGTTCCTCCAGTGTTTCTGTATCCCCAGCTGAATGTGCTCAGAACTTCTCAGTGGTAAAGACTGGAGGCTTATTTTTACTGTTGGAATGAGAAGAGTATCCAGGCATGACTTGGAGTTTCAGTTTTCAATTGAATAGAACAGGTTTACAGCCTAAAGTTGTCTTATTTCCCATTTCTTTAGTAGAGAAGGGATTTCAATCATTGAGATAATGGGAAAGGCAGATAATGTTGTGTTACAGCTGTTTTCTCCTGCCGTTGAGAATATATTTATTTTTATATTCCCTAACATGTATTTATTTGTCTAACATGATGAATTTCATTAATTCAAGAGTCAGAAGAAGGTTGGGAATTTTTAAATTTTTTTTTTTTAAGAACAGTCCACCGTATCACAGGAGAAAAAGGCACTGCAAAAGGGCAGAGGACTCAAGAACAGGGCAAAGAGGCATCACCTGCCGTGTCATACCCTTGTTTCTAACAATCAGAAATGTGGGTGGTAGTTGGGCATTTTGTTTGTGGTTTCTGAACTTACATTGAAGGTTTTGGCAGTAGTTTTGCACTGTGGCACTTTGTGCTCCTGGACACCAGATGGTGCTGCTGAACTGGCTGATGTGTAATTTTGCCACTTGGAGTAATTGATACTTGATATCGTTCCAAGGTCGTGTCTGTCCTCTCCGACCAGCTGGGTGTTAGGGGATGCAGAAGCTGCTAGCTCAGCCCAACACCTCGTGTTGTTTAAGGGCAGTGGCCTGAAAATCATCATGTCAGCCAGGGGGGCTGTAGAATCAGTATTTTAGATGTCACTGGGCAAAACCCACCATCAGCTGGTGTTCCTGCTAATCTGTGTACTTGAGCTTCAGCCGTTTATTTTAATAGTGTCATTTAAATTTCATTTGATAACTGCAGTCAGAAAACTTTGGGTGGAGACACCTCAAATGCCAGGTTAAAACTGCAAAGGGTATTTGTAGGGGTTAATGAAATATAACAAAGTGATGATGGAAGGGAGGGTTTGAGTTTGGTGGGCTGTTAAAAACCTCTGAGTTCTCAGCTGTTACTTTTGGTTTGAGAAGATCTGGTGGCTTAGCTATGTAACTGCACTTGCAGACAAGGTTTACAATACTGTGATATACATTTGGAATTTGTTTTCTATGTATTTTTAGTTGGTTCTCATGTTGAATAAATTCATCTGGTAATCGTAATTGTGGGGCTGAAGGGGTGGAATAAGACATTTTGGTCTTCAGCTGAATCCCAAAGGCTGGTGGTACAGTTTATTGGTGGATAATAAATAATCAAATTTATTTGAGCGGTGAGGAAATATTTTTTATAGATATTTTACTGTATTTTTCTTACAAGTTTATTTCTTTTATAGATCCCCATATTAAAGTTTCTGGAAAAAAAGAAAACGTTAAAGAAGCAAAAGAGAAAATCATGTCTGTCTTGGACACTAAAGTAAGAAAACTTGCTTAGAATGACACCTTAGGCTCTAATTTTGTGGTGACATTGATCTCTTTAATGGGCACATTTCAAGTGAAGGTATTTATGGACACTCTGAAGCAAAGTCTCCAATAAATGCCTTGCAGATGTTGATATTGGTGTATACCCACATATTTAAACATTTTGCAAGAAAAATACTTGCTTGAAGCAGCTTTTCCAGATCTGAATTATATAGAAATAATATTTCCAGCCATATGGCTGAAAGCATATGTGATTTGCTCATTGAATTGGGGATTTACTTCAAAATCTGAACTACAGCTTCTCTGCAAGCAATAGATTATGCAACCACTTCAGAGAACCTAAAATATTGTTTCTGTTTGAAATTTGGTTTTAGGAGCATTTATGCTGTTTTGTGTTTAACTGTTATTCTCTTCTTACACTCTGAAACATGAGGACCAGACTTTGTAAAACATCTAGATTTTGGCCAGGGCTCTCTTCAGTTCCTCAGATATTATTTTCATTCATCAGCAGCTCTTTGGGGGCAGTCTGTATGGCTTCTGTGTAGCTGTATGGCACCTTCCTGGTTCTCTGACCAGATTGCCAAAAGGAACACTTGAGTGACAAGCACCACTTCTTGAACAACTGTTATTTTGAATAACATTATTATGAGGTGTTAACAATAAAGCTTTTAAGAATAGCTGTAAGCAGTGTTTGTGTATTTTAAAAATTCATGTACCAAAAAATACATTGTTTAAGGAAGAAAAAACACTGGTACTTTGTCCCATGTTTTTGATTTGCAAAGTCTTCATAATTTGATCCATTCAGATCCAAGAGAGTTACATGACTTCAGTTGAAAGAACACAGAATTAAAAGAAATTAGAATAAATTGCAAAAGGACACTTAAGTCAGAGTTGATGAAAGTTCAGGGGTATTTTAAAAGCCTTAGTCATTTTTTGAAGATGCATCTTTTGGGGTGTTTATCTCCATGTTATTTCCTCACTAGAAAGGAACCAAGACCAAATTACCATCCTTGAGTGGAAGTTAAGTAATAGCAAAAATACTTTGGAAATACAATTTTGATGTTATGTTACTCTTAAAAACTTAAATACTCAGGTTCTGCTGTGACCAAGTGTAACTGGAGTTATTGATTTCCAGAGCAATCGGGTAACCTTGAAGATGGATGTTTCACATACAGAACATTCTCATGTGATAGGTAAAGGTGGCAATAATATTAAAAAAGTGATGGAGGAAACAGGATGCCATATCCATTTTCCAGACTCAAATAGGAACAATCAAGCAGAGAAAAGCAATCAAGTAAGTATTGTTTAATACTGAGCTCATTTGTGTTGTAATTCCTGAGAGTATAAAACATTTCTAAACTTCTCTCATTAATATGGGTTTTTCAGGGATGGTGTTCAGGGAAATAGATTTTTGGTATTTACACTGTGTGAAAACTACAGAGCTTCCTAAGTGAGCAGATCTTTAAAAACAGATGGAAGCAATTTGTGATGGCNTTTGGTATTTACACTGTGTGAAAACTACAGAGCTTCCTAAGTGAGATCTTTAAAAACAGATGGAAGCAATTTGTGATGGCTCATGAATCATTTTAATTTTTTAAGCTAAAATTAGTTTGTGCATACAGAAGTCAGCAACTTAGTGTGAATGGTAGAGAAGTGGTATGAAAAAATCTGCTTTTGTAATTTTTTTATTTCCTTGTTCAACACAATGAGTTATTCAGCATATTGATTGTTTTGGGTTTTTTTGGTGTTTTTTGCTTATAGTGCAACTTAGTTGAAGACTAAACTTAGCAAATAGCCAGCAGAAATGTCCTGTTCTAAGAGTTCAGCTTCATTAGAATAAGTCATTGAGCCTGAATTGTACATCTTTTCTCATGCTAATATTGGTGCAACATTTGCTTTCAAGTCTCTATCCTCATATTAATAATTCCCACTTGTTCATCCTAATAGCTGCTAAGCAAAATGCAGTAATTCCAAAACATTCAAGAAAATCTACTGTTGTCTGAATATTAGCTTTGAGCACATCTATGCAGTAGTAATTCCATTATTTAGCCCAAACCACTGCATTTTTTAATGTATCCTTTTTTTCTAGTTGCTTAAATATATAGAACTTAAGATGCTGTAACATTTTTTTAATACTGGCTATAGTTCTCAGCTAGTGTTTAGAGAACAGTGAGTATGTCAGCAGGTGTGAAATGTGTTGATTTTTTTCTTAGATTTTTTTTTGAAGGAGAGCACAGCTATCTGAAGAACTTTTCCATGCCTCAGTTGAAAATATGATCCAATGCTTTTCATGTTCTTGCTCTTGCAGGTGTCTATTGCAGGACAGCCAGCTGGAGTGGAGTCTGCAAGAGTCAGAATTCGGGTAATGCTCTAGCTCAGTACAGTGTCCCCTTGAAAACACCTGTCAGGGAAAAAATTGTTGGTTTTGAGAACCCTAGGGTTGTCTGCCTCTGTCTGGTGACAGCAGAAATGTAGGAACAAATGTCAGTTTTCATGTGAGGAGAATGCCAAGGGTATTATACCAGTGATTCACATTCTGGCCAAATTTTTAACTGGCCCAAAGTGGGTCTGGAACGTGAAGTCTACACTCTAAGGAAGATGTAAATTAATTCCATACTGTGTAGAAAATTACATCTTAACTTCACCACCACAGATGGCCTGTGGAAGCTCAGACATCCTATGTAAATCTAAGACTTGGGAAAGCAAATTTCTGCTTCTCATATTTTAATCATTTTCATTTATAATTTGTGTGGATAATTGTGTCATTCTCCACTTGTAGCTATTTTCTATCTTTTCCTTTTAGTTTCAACTCTTATGTGTATTTTGGCACTGGATAATGAAAAATCAAATAAATTACCAGAAGCTTACTGCAGTTTTTTAGCCAGACGTGTCATACAGCCTTATTCCAATTGCTCCTGCTATTTTGGAGAAAAAATATCAACCAAACAAAACTCAGAGAAGCCTCTGCAAAAAAAATCCACTCTAGTATCCCTGGAAAAAGAGGTGCCTTTTTCCAAGTGACAGTATATTTTTATCCATGAACTGTGGGCAGAGGATGTGTTTTGTCAGTTAAATCATCACTGACCAGTACATTATGATTGAGGAATAAAATTGTTGTAGTTTGAGTACGGATCTGGTTTTCAGTATCTCCTCTTCCTTACTGTTGTAGGAGCTGCTTCCATTGGTACTGATGTTTGAATTGCCTATTGCTGGAATTCTCCAGCCCATCCCAGATCCGAATTCTCCCACCATTCAGCACGTGTGTCAGACATACAACATTTCAGTCTCCTTCAAACAACGCTCTCGAATGTACGGTGCTACAGTCATAGTCCGAGGGTCACAGAACAACACCAGTGCTGTGAAGGTAATCCCTGCTCCCAGGAAGGCTTCTCAGGGCCCTGTGTTTATAGTTGATATGTCTAAGATGGTCTATCTCACCTCATCAGCACATGGTATTGTATTATCACTTGTAAACCCTGAGGAGGTGAATTTTTTCCTGTACTTGCACAAGTGTAAAAATGCATAGAAAATAGTTTTAAGTTTAGGATTTAGTGTTGTTGGTGGTAAGGTTTTAATCCAGTATTCCACCTCCTGCACACTTGTTCAGGTTTTCAGCAATTCTGGAATATGTGCTGCTTTTACCCATTTCTTAATTCAAAAACAATGCCAACAAAACCACAAAATACACCTCCCATCTCAAGTTGTTCATGCTGAGCTCTTGTCAACATGCACACAAATATATAACCTTGAAAGCAACATATTGCCCAATCAGTCAATAGAAGTGGTCTTGCAAATCCAGTGCTTGGAGATGTGAATTTGACAGCCAAGGCAGGGAGCAGCCAGGAGCCTGTTCATGTTAATGAAGTAAAAAAGTGTTCTTGTTAGGAACTGGCAGTATGAGAGATTGATACAGTCCCAGATGGGCGTATCTCAAGCCAGTGAAAACATCTCAGCCCAACACCAGGAGGCAAATTTTGCAAGTGTACCTACCCAGATAAATCTCTTTTGACTTACTGGCTGCCTTTGTGACCACAAGAGGTCTGCTGGAACCAAATCATGTGGCATTGTCTTACTGCCTGTTACAGAGTGGCAATTAAATGGGACTAGTGGGCAGAGTTTAGTGTATTTGTTCCCTTGAACAGATCAATCGTGGCTTTAAACTCTACAGCGTTTTCTTATCTTGCCTGTGGAGCGCATGACAAGAAAGGCAGCAGTCTGAGATCTCCTTTTGTCTGCCTGTGAGCACTGTTTCACTGGTTTCTCCCATTCCCCCCAGGAAGGAACAGCCATGCTCTTGGAACACCTGGCTGGGAGCCTGGCCTCTGCAATCCCCGTGAGCACACAGCTCGACATCGCCGCGCAGCATCATCTCTTTATGATGGGTCGGAATGGCAGCAACATCAAACACATCATGCAGAGGACTGGTGCTCAGATCCACTTCCCTGACCCAAGTAACCCACAGAAGAAATCCACTGTCTACCTCCAGGGCACAATTGAGTCTGTCTGTCTTGCCAGGCAATATCTCATGGTAAGTACTTTCAGTGAAGCTTGCGTGAAAAAATGGCCACATCACAGAAAATATGCTTGCTCTGCATGTATTTACCAGTCATATATAAATTAGCCCCAGAGAGGAAGGATTGCTGTTCACACTGCAAGCAGCTGATTCAGTTTTTATTAGGGTTTTGTCAGTATTGTACTTATTGAAAATATTTGTAAGCTACGGTAACGTGACTTGAAAAATAATCTTGGTAATATAAACGTAAGTCACTTAAATTTACAATAACAATATGCCTCTGAGTAGAGGCAGATTTCTGAAATATTCTGTGAGTGTTGGGTGACAGGTTGTGTTTTATTTTGCCAACCTGCCTTTTTTGTGTTTGTCAGGTAAAGAGATTTCTTTTGAGGGAAAATATCAGGAATTCCATAGTTCCCATGTAGGCAAGTTTTCAATGACATTGGGAAACCATAGGAAATCATTACTTATTTTCTGTCTTACATTCTTTGTAGTACCACAGCCACAATTCTATAAGGCCTTTTGGCGAATACCATTATTTGTAGAGATTTTTGGAATATTGTTCTTTAAACTTCACAGGAGCCTTTGGCCATTAGTTTAGTGCTAACATATGTCCACATTTTTTATATATGGACATATGGGGCAAAATGTGCAGGAACTGGACCATGTTTTTGGGGTTTTTACTCAAGCTTTAGTATTTCAAGTGTGTTATAGATGTTATCCATAACACTAGAAAATCTGGAATGGGGAAAAGCAAGGTAAAAGTTAAGACTTAGGCAATGATGAATTAGAGATTTTTTACAAGTGTGTTTGCTTATTTCAAGCAGCTTAACAGGAGACTTTTAGTATGGGTGTCCTGCCATCATTCCCTGTCAAGACTCTGCTTTGCAATGTCAAATATTCAGTAAATCATTTCACCCTTGTGCTACCAAGCTCTTTGTTCAGAGTCCCAGGACAGGAAGATCCACCTGTATTCTTGCATACAAGGAAATGGCTTTCCCTAAAATGTCATCCTTGCTATTTTTTCTGAAATTTCCTTGCATCATGATGTGTAAATGTTAGAATGTCTATAGTTCAGTTTGTTGCTACCACTTTTATGGGAGAATGGCCAGTTGCAAGTGTTAGGAATTTTTTGTGCCTTTCTTTTCAGGGTTGCCTTCCCCTTGTGCTCATGTTTGATATGAAGGAAGAAATTGAAGTAGAACCACAGTTTATAACACAGCTCATGGAGCAGTTAGATGTCTTCATAAGCATTAAGCCTAAGCCAAAACAACCAAGCAAGGTTTGTGCAAAGCTAATATTTTCCTTTCAGGCTTTCATGACAAAGTTTTAGAGCTGAGGAGTTGATGTGTGCTCTTCCCTCCCAGTTTAATGGATCATAAACTTGTGAGAGCTATATGTATTCTCTGCTTGAAATATCAGTTTAAACTATCCAGCAGCTCCACTTTAGGGTGATTTGACTTTCATTAAATGCTGAATAATTAAAAAATTGGCTTTTGTATCAAAGATATTGATAAAGGCAATGGGAGGTGTTTCTTGTAAAATATTTAGGCCAGTATGGATAGGGGACTCTTGCAGTTACCTGTGTTTTATAAAATGCCAAAACAGGCAAAAGTTTTAAAATTTTAAATGATCATTCCATTGTGTCAGTATGTGATCTTCCCTGTGCAGAGATACATAAAATCAATACAAAGAAATGTCCTGTAGATGGAGAAGAAGCAGTGGGGTTTTTTTATTTAATTTTCCAGAAACTTACTACCTTATTCTCAGACAGCTATGAATTTAATAGTAAATTTAATACAAACAACTGGGTTTTTTTCCATTTCAAGGTATAAAGCTCAGGTAAAATAGAAAGTATTAATTATTGATTCAGTTTTCTAGCTCTTGAGGTGCTTAACATTTGGTCTACCAAATAGCACCAAGGCACTATAGTAATTAATTTTCTTAAGGAGGTCTTGCATCATTCTCTTTGCAAATCCTTATGACATCCCTAGTCTCACTCTCCTGAACTTCAGCCCCTGAATTTAAATAGTTGCTCGTGGATGTTGGCTGATGCTGTCTCTCACTGCTGTGGTTGTGGTAGCCATGCAGGGCTATGAAGAATTATCTGTGTTGCAGGTTTGTGTTATGCAGAAGTGTTACTCAGTGGTTCTCCTTTTTTTGTTGTTGTTTTCTTTCCCTGCAGTCTGTGATTGTAAAAAGTGTTGAACGAAATGCCTTAAATATGTACGAGGCACGGAAATGTCTCTTGGGACTTGAAAGCAGCGGAGTCACCGTAGTGTCAAATCCCTCTACTGTCTCCTGCCCTGTCGGTCTGTCTTGTCCTGGTTTGGATATTTTGTCCTCAGCAGGACTAGGACTCACTGGGCTTGGTATGCATTCATTATATTGACATTTTCTTTAATATAGTTTTGTTTTAAACTTCATTCCCTTGTACTAAAGAAAAAGGATCAGATGTGTGTTTTGTGTTAACAAATCGTGTTAAAGCATTAGAGAATTGCAACAGCCTCTGGCCTCTCAAGGGCTTGTTGTTATGAAACTTCTCCAAGGATTTTGTAATCAGGTGTGGGACTCATCCCTGTAGAAAAATGTCTGGAAGTGTGCAAACCACTCAGGTGAAAGAGGGGGAAATACAGGCGAGGTGGGGCACCGATTTTACAGCTTCTTTGGCTGGGTGATGTCTCAGGCTGTCCTGGATTCAGGTGGGTACTTAAACCTGGCAACAGTACCAAGAAAGGTAACATAGTAAACACCACATTTCAGGTCAGTATCTCACTGTAGTTGGGGGATCCATGTGCTTCTAGTAGGACATTTAGGGCAAAAATTAGTAAACTCCTTAATTCTGTAGAAGCAGCTCATAGACTAGACTGAAATTACCATTTTATTTTCCAGCTCTGCAGATACCTTTGTATCAGAAACATATAGATGGAAAAACCAAGTAGTCCCAGAAGAATCTAGTGACACATCTTGACATAGGTCCTAGAAACTCTTGAGTTCTCATGTAGCCAGCATTGTCCCTTGTCACCTGCCATGCAGGAGTGTTGTGTAGTTCCATCTCACATGCTTCTCTGGGGTCACACAGGAGAAAGTCTTTGTGCCATTTGACTGTGATTTTTAAAGCTGCTTCTGGGTCTGTTCTTGTCATGCTGCACTTGGTGGGTTTGGGGTTTCTACCTCTCCAGCACGTAGTGCTGAGCTGCTTTGTGAATGCTATTACACCAAGACCTGTTTTGGGGGAATGTTTTGGGAGTGATCAACGCGTTTGGGGGATGATTTGCAGCCTGTATTGAAGGTGCAAAAAGAAACTGAATAGTTGTTAGTGTGCAAGTAGTGGTTGGTTCACAGGAGCTTCTGAGAAAAAAGTGACTGTGTGAAATGAAAGTGAGGTGATGCAGTACAGTTGCTTTCTTGACTCTGTGATGCTGCTTTGAAACAAACCATGAGAAGCAACAGAGGGGATACAAAGGAATGCCAGGGCTGAGAAGCAGCCAGTGCAGACTGTTATGACAAGAGTTAGGGTTCAGTAGAAGGACATAAAAGATGCTCCAATTCTTCTTTGGATTTATGATGCCCAGTTTAAGAATAAGAATTCTTAATGTGCTCTTAATGTGCCCCAAATGAGCAGCAGTTGTAATGTTAAAATTGGTTTGTGAAATACAGGCCGATGCCAATTAGCAGGGGGTTGGTTTCTTTTAAATTGATACGTCTGTGAAAAGTGTTTTCCTGTGAGTCTCAACTAAATATTCACTTGCATAATTTTTTGCAGGCCTTTTAGGTCCAACAGCCCTGTCAGTCAACACCTCAACTGCTCCAAACTCTCTGTTGAATGCCCTTAATAGCTCTGTGAGCCCTTTGCAGAGTCCAAGTTCAGGCACGCCCAGTCCCACATTGTGGGCAACATCTCTTGCTAACACCAACACCACAGGTTGGTAGAAGTTTAATGTGAATTAAACCAACTGTGCAATACCAAGTCATTAGAATTGCAGTTGACAAGTGGAGATTAATTAGTTCTTTGGAACCTTAATTCCTCCACTTACCTTAGCACGGATGAATAAATAGGCAAATTTAAGGTTATAACTTAATATATGCTGTCACAGGCAGTGTTTTCAGCTGTTTTATGTAGGAAACAATGTTAACCTACCCAGGTAAAGCATTACGGTTTTGGCATGCAATTCTAATGGAAACTTTTAAAAAATGTATCATAGCTATGTAAAGATTTAGATAAAGTAGTGTGATGCCTGAGGAAGTTAAATAAGATACTTAACCAGAGCATAACCAAATTCTGTTACAGGTTTTTCTGCTATTCCACACCTAATGATACCATCAACTGCCCAAGCAACCTTAACTAGTATTCTGCTGTCTGGAGTGCCTAATTATGGTCAAAACACTCCATCTCCACCACCAGGCTTGACTCCTGTTGAAGTCCATGTTAATGGCATGCAATCAGAAAGTAAAAAAGGTTCACCTTCTTTAAATGGTCACGTAAAGGTAAGTGATACTATACTGGAGAATCTGATTCCTTTGTACTAGACCTCTACTAAGAAAAGCTGAAAGATAAAACTAACTATATTAGTAGATTTATAAAGCTTCTAAGTTTAATAATGCACAGCAGTGTTTTCAAATATGACTTGAAGATTGAGAAATAGAACATTCAAACATATCGTTCTGCTGTACCAGGAATGAATTTCTCCTTCTGCATAGATAGAAAGGGGAAATGGTTTCACTTTTTCCTTAAGCATAAAGATCACTTCAGTGATTTGTGACAATTCTTTCAGGCCTCAAATATCAAGTATGCTGCACTGTCTGCCACATCACTGGGAGAAAACGTGTTGAGCACAAACCACAGTGATGGAGTAAGGCAAACAAGTGCTCATGGGGCCTCAGAACAAGTAGCTGCCAAGGCAAATAGTGAAGAAGGTGAGTTTTTGACATTGTGTTCCTTTGTCTGGTAGTGTTTGTACAGTCTGTGTACAGTTCATGATACAAAAATGTAGTGATATTCTCTCTGAATTGGTTGGTTTTGCAACCATGTTTGAGGAAAATATTTCTGGATGTCCCAGATTCATTGTCAAGGAAAGTAAATAGAACCTGTAGTAACTGAGCTGTACTGTTGCTAGAAGCACCTGAAACCAACATAAATGTACTTGCAACGTTTTACTTATTCCCTAGGAGCAGAGGGAGATAACCTATGAGGATTTTAGTATTTTTTACAGCACCTTAACTAAACTCTGCTGGTTTAACTAATGTTTTATTTTTGCTTTTTAACAAAAGGAAATAATGTCATTGAGTTTCTTTACAGAAAATTGTATAGATCTAACCTAGATGATGGTGGGAAACAATTTTGGGCGTTTTGCAGCAGCATTTCAGTTATGATGCCTTTTAGAGGCTAAAGTACTGAACTGTCCCCATCATTCTTGGAGGGGGGCAAAGCCAGCTCCTCTCCATCTTGAGCAAATGTATGTAAAGGCCTTGTTTCCCTTGTCAGTACTGATCAAGGAGATCATCTCATATTTAGGGTTGTGGTCATTTCAAATGGTGATTTGAATGAAAGGTACGTTGCCAATACAACGTGATAAATATTTCTAAAAACACGTTCTAAAGATATTTGAATATGAAGTGGAGGGAGCTCTTATCCCAGCAAAAGTTACCTGAGCACCTGACAAAGCCTATTTAACTTAAATTTCTTCAGAATACTTAGTCATGTGTAATTGTCAGTCCTCACATTTGTTATTAATTAATGTTACTTAAAATAACTATTTGAAGAAAGAAAATACTTAGTGTGACTACTAAATATGTGAATACTGATACTTTTTTTGTGCATTTGAACTTGCACATCTTGACTGCTTAACCTTGACCAAATAGCTATCCCTGAATAGAGGGGATATTCCCTCCTGTAAGGAGGTCCATCACATTCTCCCATAGTTGTCATTCCCCCAGAAAGCTCCCTGGAACACAACAGAGTGGTTGTTTAACTCTCCTTCTCTTGGCCTCGGAGGTTGCAATGATGCTTTTGTAGAGGTGGGCATGCCTCGGAGCCCGTCCCACTCAGCGACCACCAGTGACCTGAAGCAGATGATGAGCTCTTCCAAGCAGGCCTGTGCCAAGAGACAAACGGTGGAGTTACTGCAAGGCACCAAAAACTCCCACTTACAGTAAGTGGAGTGTATAAACACAGATTAGTGGAACTTTCACAGCATGAAATTACTTAACACGTTTTTGTACACAGAAGGGGTGGCTCAGTCATAAGATACTCAAAGAACTGATTTAATTTGGCCTTGATTTTTCCATCACATTAGGTGTTTATATATCCCCCTGTTGGTCTGATAACTACAGACTTTGAATGCTTTTTGTTCATCCTATTTGTCTTTGGTTTAAAAAAAAAAAATCTTTCCTCTTTCACAAAAGAATGGAGATCCTTGTCAGTGGAGCTTTTGTTACCTGTTTCTAAAGTATGCACTTTTGCACTTCCCTTCATTTTTGGTTGCTTAGAGAATAATTTCTGACAGCTTTTTCCTTTTGTGTGTACCTGAGGCTGTCTTCTTAGGCAAGCTGTGTTCAGGGCATAGCAGCATGTTCTCAGACACTTGTCTCAGTGATGATTTTGGTTGGGGTGGTTCTTTAATGACCCAGCAGTGGAAACTGCTTGTTTGAGTCATAATACATCTTGGCAACACAGGTTTTGTTCTTAATGCAGTGTTTTTGTGCAATGTACTCCTGTTCTCACTGTTTGTTTGGGAACTGTTTATCACCTCTCTTTTGAGACACAGATTTTATTTTGCTTCGTTTATTTACACTATCAAGACTATGATATGTATTTCATTAATTCTGCATTCACAGTTTAAAAATCTAAGGAATCCTTCTAACCAAATTCGGTGGTTTGTGTATCTTGTTCTTTTTGTTGAGGACATAGTGCTCACAGTTTCCTTGAGGGCAGTAGTTTACAGCTTTTAAAACATGATCACTCTTTGAAGTAAGAGTTTATAATGTTCTAGAGTAGGCCTAAAGTGTGGCTGAGTTTAGAAAAAAAGAGAATTGCACCAAGAGGTCATGTAGGACTGCAGTTATTGAAGCTGTGAAAGCAAGTAGGAGCTATGTCAACTTCTTAGTCCCTATTATGCAATCCCTTTTTATCTTACCACTTGGAACCTGTTGGAACTGCTGGCCTGAGCCAGGCTAAACAGGAAATCGCTCTGTGTAGGATTGCAAGCAGTAATTCCAGACAGCTCAAAACTGCATCTATGGTAATACCGGAAGGAGAAACCCTTGCTTTCCTTCTGACAGAGAAAAAGGCACAGGAGAGCTGAAATGTTTGGAAATATTGCTAAAAACGCTGAGATCTTTGTGTGCAGACATGTCTTGAGCTTGGCTGCCAAGCTTCTCGGGGTAAAGCTCAGTTGCCAGAAGTGCACTGAACGTTCCCTGCCGGTGAAGAGGCAGCCCGAGGTGAGCCGAGGTGAGCAGAGGTGACGGTGCCTTTGTCCCCACAGCACCACGGACAGGCTGCTCGGGGAGGCCGAGCTGGGTGCCCCGGAGAGCCCCGTGGCTGACAAGAAGGCGCCGGGCAGCGAGCGGGCGGCCGAGCGGGCGGCAGCCGCCCAGCAGAACTCGGAGAGAGCGCGTCTGGCTCCGCAGCCCTCCTTTGTAAATATGCAGGTAGGTGTCCCTGAATGAGGCCAAGCAGGTGGAAATCTTGCTCATTGCAGAGTGGAGCTACCATAGAATGCAGGGGTGACTGGGGACTGAATGGTCATTACCAGCTGAGACATCAGCTGTTTCGACTGAGGAGTGGGTTGTCAATGAAAAGTTCTGAAAACAGAAAAGCTCTTATGCTTCTGTTAAGAGGGATTGAAGTACAGAAAATTGTGTGGCTGTGTTTGTCTCCACAAGCATCATTTGCATGTTAGAAATCTTATATTGTGGCTTGGACAGAATTATAGCTACAGAATAGATATTACAACTCTTCATATGCAGTGACAGCTTGGTTAATTACAGCCAACAAATATAAACTATCATGTTACTGCAAATCTCCCCAAAGAGGGAGGAGGCCTCTCTGTTTGTCAGGAAGAAGTAACAGGGTTATTTTCAGAACCCTTGTTGAAATGTGGGCATTAACAGTCTGCATGGAATAGTGCAACAAAAGGAAGGCTACTGTTTTGCACTCTCTTTTCCTTAGTTATTCCTCTAGTTATTTTTAGTAGAGAATGCAACATTCAGGCTCATACAGCATTTTTGTAGTTCAGTGTTTAGATTTCCTAATTTGTAATTGAGCAAAATGTAGCTTGTTAGAATAGGGATATTTAAACTTCACGTCTTTCATTGACATAAGTAGAATACAAACAAAAGTTCACTCAAAAAAAAATTCTCTTAAAAGTTAAGTTCTTTTCCTTTCAAGATAAGTGCATGGAGGACAACCAAACCTGAAAGATTATTGAAAGTAACTGTGGTGTCTAGATTTGCAAAGGTATATTACCTTTTTTGTGCTGTTGAGGAATGTTTTAAATGCTAAGGACAGATAGTTAAGGTAAAGAAACTATGCTTGAAAGAGATCTTATTAAAAAAAATGAAGAAAAAAAATCTTCCTAAGCAGTTTGTAAATACTGCTGCAGCCTCACTCATGTGGAAATCAGATAGTTATTTAAAACCTTTGTCTGAGTGAACGCTTAAAGGAACTAAGGCTCTAACTGGGCTACCATGAAATTACTGTGCAGCATTTCAGGTTTCTCCTAGGTATATGCACTGGCCACTTTGAAAACCTTTGTTTTCACAGAGATGGGTACTGGCATGGCATTTAGTTAGAGTGGCAATTAAATTATCTTCTGCATGTTTAATTTTTAGGCATTTGACTATGAACAGAAGAAACTACTAGCAACCAAAGGTATGTGGATTAACAGTGACTTCTGAAAAGTTTGTTAGCACATGGATGAAATTAATTACTGAAGCTTCAGTTTTGTAATCAGATACTTAATAAAATCTGCAAGTGGTGGTGAAACATTTGTAAATTAGCTTTATATTCCAAAAAATTTCTTAACACCAACCTAGTATAAAAAACAGTATAAGCAGCTTGCAGATGGGATGTGTAATTACATCCATGTGTAAATGATCAATATGCTTTTCAGAGAGCTCATTGCTGTAACACCTCACTTTATTTGGATGCAAATTGAACTTTGAGGTGTTTGTCATATCAGCTAAATGGCCTCTTATTTTAGGGATAAATTAAGTTCTAGAGTTAACTATGTATTTTGACCCTGTTATAAAATCAACCAATTTACCCATTGACCAAAAGAAAAACGGAAGCTCCTCTCTTTGAAACAGATATGATTCTTTTGGCTTCCATGCAGCCCTGTGGGATTTAGCTCTCTTCTGGCAGAGTAGATTGCTTTAAGGAAGGGTAGAATTCAAGCTGTGTAGCAGGTGGAGATATTTAGGGTTTGCTGTTTGCTGGGCTGTTAGCTATGGTCACTTCAGTATTATCCTCTCAGTGCCTTTACTAAGGCTGAGATTTACTGGTTGTTCTCTGTATTTT
Source organism: Polioptila caerulea (assembly GCA_013397295.1). Taxonomy (NCBI): domain Eukaryota; kingdom Metazoa; phylum Chordata; class Aves; order Passeriformes; family Certhiidae; genus Polioptila; species Polioptila caerulea. Next base: position 16,945 of record VYXF01000292.1, read on the forward strand.
CAGCTATGTTAAAGAAACCAGTTGTAACTGAAGTGAGAACTCCAACAAATACATGGAGTGGTTTGGGGTTCTCTAAATCAATGCCTGCAGAAACCATCAAGGAGCTGAGAAGAGCGAATCACGTATCGTACAAGCCTTCCATGACAACTACATACGAGGTAAATGAAAGTGTATTGGAATGGAAGTTGGCTTTTAGTGAATGATACAGTTGTCTCTCTTGAGAAATGTCCAGCTTCTGTAAAAACCAAGTCTTGCAGATAACTGCTCTAAATATTTTTTTATGGTGAAAAGTATTTCTTACATAAATATTAAGGCATATGGAATACGTTCAGCCCAACACACAAAGTTATATCTGTTTCATAGACATCTGATTTTTATATTTGTTTAAAGCAGCTTCGAACAACTTAACAGGACCAAACATGTCAGTAGTCGCAAACAAGCAATAGGGCATTTTTAACCTAATGAAAACAGTGCATATATGACAGATAAACTATATAATATGTATCACTGACAAGTGACAACTATATAATATGTATCACTATGGTAGACAAGCAGACCAAGAAGCTCATCTGTCCTTCTGTGGAGAGGACTGGAACAGCTGTCTCTACTTGCACTGTTCACTGGACTCAGAATTTTCCCAGGCAGAAGGCAGACAGTCCAGCAATTCTCTTTGGAGTCCCAGCATGGGAATCTTGCAGGGAATTTGTTCCTTCCTTCTCAAAGGCATGCTGACATTTCTTTTTAGTGTGCATCCTTGCTGTGATTTTTCCCTGCTTCTATAGAGACACCTTTTTCTGTCCTGCTTATATAAAATGTAAATCGTATGTTTCTTGAAGAAGAGGACTTCATAGTTCTCTGGGATATACCTGTCTGTTAATGCCAAAGAAATATTCAGCCTGGATAAAAATGTGCCTTGCTGTTCTCCACTTGGCATTATCAACTTTCTGAGCCATTCAACTGCATGTGGAAGGCTTGGCTACATGTAATGCAGTAGTAACTAGGGGAAAGAAAAAGCTGCAGCCAAAATCTGCAAATTTTTTTTGCATACTTTTCTATGTGGATTGAGTTGGGGAGAAGGGTTTCCCACAGGCTTTGATGTCTAAAATCTCTAAATAAGTCTGTGATTCTAACCAAGAACACAATGTCTCTTCAGGAGTGTCAGTTCTACTGAACAGTGTAAAAGATTGCCTCCTTAGTGATGCTTTTCAACTGCAATTTGGTACAAGTTTGTAGAATTAAATTGTTAATTCCCACAGTTTTTAGCTCCTGCAAGTATGTGATATTTATAAGGTGGATTTCTTTTGGGTATGTTCCCATGGATTACTGCTGCCTTGTATTGCTGAGTTCTGACCCGCAGTGATGAGAGTTGATAACAAGTATTTCACAGGTATACGAAAATCTACTTTAAAAGACCCCAGACAAAACAACTACAAATTCACAAGGCATTGCAGAATTGTTATTGTAGTATTGTGTGCAAGACTGTTTTTAAGTAGTGTGTGCTTGATCCACTTATCTTCAGATAAATGTTCTGTTACGTTCTCTTCTCTGTGAAGGGATGTAGTCAATAGACTGCTTTGTCTGGAATTTGTGTGGGAATTTGATACCATGGAATGTTTTGGAAACAAACTTGGAAATACCGAGCAATTTGTTTTGAATCATGATCTTTAAATAACTTCTGCTTAAAAACTGTAAACTGCATATGTTTGAAGCACACCTGCTGTTTTTGTGTCCGGTTTGCAATTATTTGACTATTGATCAAATGCCAAAAGAACGTTTGCGAGCATTAAAAGCTGTTTTTTAAGTGAGCTGCTTCAAGGAAAACATCTGAGTCACAATGAAAGCTCTGTTTTCAGCCCAGATTTTCTTTCTGTGATTTCCAGGGTTCATCCATGTCTCTGTCCCGGTCCAGCAGTCGGGAGCACCTGGGAAGTGGCAGTGAATCTGATAACTGGAGAGACCGGAATGGGCTTGGACCCACTGCTCATGATTTTGTCTCCTCAATTGGCAGCCCCAAACGGAAACAAAACAAATCAGGTTACTAAATTCTTACTTTCTGATTAAAAGAAAATATTCACATTGTTACCAATATTTATTTTGATATGAATGTATCCTGACTTCACTAGGGATTTAAATTACTGACACCTTGTAAAGTAATTGCTTTTTTTACAAATTGCGAAGTGCAAGCTTGTGTAACACGATAATACAAATAAAGGTCTGAAAGGAAAACTTCTGAGGATATTTGTTAAATTCCAGACATCCTTGCTGAGAACTCTTTGCTGTCATGGAGTGAGTTTTTCAAGGTGTAGTGAAACCAGACCTGTAACAAGGTCTGTTATTTCTAGACCACTCTCGTTCTGCTCTGTTGCCGATGCAACAGCAGCCAGGGCTTTATTGGGCTGTTTGCTCGCTGGTGGAGTCATAATCTGTGCTGAAACTGGATTTTAAATCATGGTTCTCCTCGTGGGGCTAAAATTTTCAAGAATGTGTAGTGACATGACAAGGGGGAGTGGCTACAAAGAGAGTAGGTTTAGGCTGGATTTGATGAAAGCATTTTCCCTGTGAGGGTGCTGAGGCCCTGGCACAGGTTACCCAGAGGAGTAGTGGCTGCCCCTGGATCCCTGGAAGTGTCTCCAAGGCCAGACTGGATGGGGCTCTGAGCAACCTGGGATAGTGGAAGGTGTCCCAGCACAAGGCAGGGGGTTGGAATGAGAAGATCTGTCAAGTCCCTTCCAACGCAGCCAATTCTATGAAAAGAAGCTTGTCTGTGTGTTTGGCATGGCCTGGCATGGTTTTAAGTACTGGTTTCTGTGGCTACAGGCTGTATGTTTTGCAATTACTTTTTAAATATTGTTTGAAGTTTACAAATTAACATTTTATTTGAGTTGAACTCTTTGAAACTTTATTTTTTTAATAAGTTAATAGATGCCTTTCTGAAAGACTGAAAGGTGGAGGTAGAGAATACAAAATAGACTCTATTTATACTATGAATATAAATACACTCTATTTATTAAAGCAGATACTACCTGTCTCCTTTCTGCGGAAATAAGGACTGTGACTGTTCATGCTTTTTGTTGTTGCTTTTTCTTTTAAAAGTGAATAAATCTAAATCCCAAATTTCATGTACACAGATAGTAAAATTTGGCCATGGTAAGAAAGGATAGCTCCAGTTAGAGAAAATACTCATGGTTTTAAAAAGCACATTAGTTGAGCTGTGAATGGCTGCACGTCATATTCTGAGTGCTTGAAGAACTAAAGAGATGAAAAGTTTATTTGAAATCAATCAATTGATGTTTTCAACCTACCTAACTGGACAAAAATGGAAGTTCTAGGTTAATTAAAATAATTAAGGATTAAAATGTATTTACCTGTGTGTTAGAAGAAAATTGGAAACAAATGCATTGTCCATGAAAGAAAATGTTCTATGGCAGCTGTAGCTTCCTTAGAAAATAAAATGTGTGGATAAAGGATAAAGAAGCAGCGGTGAGTTGGCTGGACAAAAGTAGAAAACAAACAAAAAAAAATTGCTAAATTGCTTTATGCTGTTCGTTCTCTCAGACCCCTGAGAGGCTTTTTTTTTTTTTTTTCCTGAAAAGATTTAAATACTTTATAAGTGTCCTGATCCAGCTGGGTATAATGTTGGTGGCAAACCATGCCCTTCTGTGATGTGCCTGACAAGTACACTTGTTCCCTTCCAGCTGAACACTATCTCAGTAGCAGTAACTACATGGACTGCATTTCCTCGCTGACAGGAAGCAATGGCTGTAACCTCAACAGTTTGTTTAAGGGATCTGATCTGCCTGAGCTCTTCAGCAAGCTTGGTTTGGGCAAATACACAGATGTATTCCAGCAGCAAGAGGTTGGTGTTCCTTGGAGAGGCACCTGTGTGTTGGTAGGATGTTTCCCAGCAATTGTTGTGCTGTCTCTTCACCAGAAGCCACTTAGAACCCACTTTGTGACAGGATTTTCATGAGCTGTTCTTTCAGAGCTGCATCATACATCTTACAATCGTGGTAAATACTCAAAACCTCCAGACTCATGAGTAAATAAGACTAATTGATTTTCTCTGCTTTTTCCAAACTGGTTACTTTTTAATTTCTCCTTTTTCTGTCAGAAATAAAGCAAATCCAGCGACTATGTGAAGCAACCATTGAAAAGCCATGGTTGCTGTTTACATGAGTAATTGTAAAATGGAGCAGGGAAAAAAATGAAGCTGTTCTGAACCACATTTATTACTTAATACTTTTGTGGAAAGATTTGTTTTGCATAATTTTCCTATTTGTTTTTACTCCAGATTGATCTGCAAACATTCCTCACTCTTACTGATCAAGATTTGAAAGAGTTGGGAATTACCACTTTTGGTGCCCGAAGAAAAATGCTGCTTGCAATCTCAGGTAAAAACACAGAATATCCTTTATTGATTTTAAGTGTTGTTTGTATTCTTCTCACTCAAATTGTGTGTTTATAGCCAACAAAGGGAAAAGCCTTGGAAAGCCTGAAAAGTAAGACTAGAGTCTACAGAGGTGATATTACCTTGCCCCTCACCAGAGTTGCTTAAACCCAGGCTTTATAGAGCTTTAACTAATAGCAGCTCACTTGTCATAGTCCTGTAAAGCTGGAGCTTGGTAGAAAGTTATCTCACACCAGATTGTGACGTTTTATGCCCCAAAATTGTGGGTCCAGGGATCTCTGGGATTACAGGCACTGCAGGGTCTGAACTGCCCTACATACCAGTCACAACTGGCGTTTTCAACCTTTTGGTTCCCTGTCCTCCATTTTATTGATTAACAGAGCAGTCATCCTACTGGGAAAAAGTGCCTACTTTTGGGGGACTTTGTGGGTTTTTTTGTTTTGGTTTTTTGGTTTTTGTGTGGTTTTTTTATTTGCAAATGTACTTCAGTTCAGTAGCAGTCTTGAAAATCCGTGTAATCTCTCCCGTGATCTGTGTCTAGCACAGAGTTCATTTACAAGAACGGGAAAGTGGGGAAAAAATACTTTACATAATCTATTACTAATACAAGATTAGGGTGCATGTTTAAGTTAGAGGTGAGCATCTGTTTTTCCTCAAAATCCTTGTTAAATACTGCTCCAATTTTACATTTAAAGTAAAGAATTGTGCATTGAGAAATGATCAAGTTGGTAATGAACTTTTCTGTCAATCTCAGTCTACACTGCATGGTTGTGCCTCCAGGAAGATTGCAGTCTTTGAGTGTTATAACAAACTTTTTAAAGTTTCAGCTAGCTATGTGAATTTGATCTAAATCAATAATACAAAAAATTATCTACTTCACACTGTATCAGTGTCAAATATGAATTGTCCCAAGTAGATGCCTGCATCTCAAGGAGCCTCTGAGTCTTTACCTGATGCTCTGATTATCCTGTTGGACTGTTTGTTAATTGGAGTACCTCACTGATAGTTTCAGTGCGCACTGTATCTAAGATCCTTTGTTCATTTACGCAGAAGTTTTGCATTTGGTTGAGATCAAAACATTGAAATGAATTTCTGATGGGAGATGTCTGTGGGTGTGCTTGACCTCTCCAGAACTGAACAAAAACCGCAGAAAGCTCTTTGACCCGTCAAACATGCGTGCCTCGTTCCTGGAGGGTGGAGCCAGCGGGAGGCTGCCGCGCCAGTATCACTCGGACATTGCCAGCGTCAGCGGGCGCTGGTAGCAGGAGGCCGCGCTCACAGACCGCCTGGGAAGGTGGACATGGCAACCCTGTGGACAGCCTTCACTGCACACCACCCTCTGCACTTTGGGAGTTTGGGTGTCAAGGACCAAAGCGTTCTGTCTGCACAATACTGTGCCAAAAAACCAGAGAGAACACAGTTTGTCAGCTGTCTTTTGAAACACCAAATGTGTGTTACGTTTTACTCATGTAGATTGGACAGAATTTGCAATAATAATATAGGGTTCTTTGTTTAGTATTTTATTACCTATAACTATAATGTATGCACTGAATTTTGTACTTTGTTGAATGAAGGAAGAATGAAGAGCTGGGATGCCAGAGAGCATAGATTTGGCTTTATCAAGATGGATTTTTCTGGTACTGCTTAAAATAATTATTGAGGTCTTTCTGCACTTTACATGTTCTGATTTCTTGTCCTGTGGAAATTTATTTCTATTTCATTTCCATATCAATTTTTATATTGGCACTAATCAAATTTTTTCAGGTGTTCCTACATTAAGTCACATCTCACTATAATGGTACTAGAAACTGGTTCTTATGCAGATTATTTTTTTTTTCCTCTCTCTGTCTCCCAGGTAGTTATCTGAAGAGATTGTTCCAAAATCAAGTCACTTGGTAGTGGACCAGTCCTGTTATGCTCTTATGAAGCAGTTTAATGCTGCCTGCAATAATACTCACTGTAAGAAATGCAATGAAAGACCAAAACGGACCTTGCAATATTAAACCTTTGCAGTCAACATATTTAACTGCTGCCTTTATGCTAAAACTGTTTTTAATGGTTGTCTCAAAGCAAAGGGCTATTTTTAGTACCCTGCCACTAAAGGACACTTATTTATATCAGACTTTTATTTTTAGATCCTATACACCTGCAATACGTAACAGATTAAACTGATCTACTGCAGATTTATGGTAGAGACCAAAAGGCATTCATCAAACTAGAGCTCTGGGCTGTCAGTTTGATTAAACAGACAACTAATCTAATTTGACAAGACAGCACTGTTGCCATTTAATAATGACACATATTACTTACATGACTATGCATGCAGCAATGAAGTGACCTACATAAAATAGATGTAATAGCATCTGTTTTGTTCGATCTAGATTCGTAATTTTCAGCTGCAGAAGTGTTTGAAACTCTGGAGATGAACTATTTCTGAAACAAGTTATGTTCAACAGAAAGAGTCCATGTTACAAGCAGCTAGAGCTAAATTTTGCATTCTTATACTGTGAAAGTCCGAAAGATTTGGCAATGTTATTCCTCTGTCCTTACAGGTGTTGTGTTATGGGTTTATGAAGGGTTTCAATGTAATGAAGGAATCCATAAAGTGCCTCTTTTTGCAATGCAATGTGTAGTTCCCAAGCATTAATTGAAAAGCATTCCCATGAGAAATATTGTGAATTACCTTACCTCTACTGTAATGTATTATTTATGTTCAGTGTACAAGCCTTTTGAGATGGACATACACCACTGTCAAGTGCTCTTAACAGAAGGCATTAGAATAACATTTACAGTAGTTGTGGTTTATGCAAAAATGGGTGAGAGAGTTTTGACACTTTCCATGGGTAATTCTATCTTTTAAGGTGAGAATGCAAAATGATGTATGGAGAAAATTGCACACACAAAGGGAATTTAAAGAGACTATTACTTGAGGGCATAGATGATCAAGCAATAATATACAGTCTTGTGGTTAGCTAAAAATTGCTGCTCAGTGTTCACTTCAGCCATATCTACTTAATGGTGTATAACTGGGTGACTTCCCCTGTAGATCAAGTAGCAGCTTCGTCTGGTTTTAAAATGGTACTGCAGATGTGACTGCCTAAAACTGTATCTGGTACTCACACAGTTGTTCACAGCAAGTTCCTGTGCTCAATGCCAAGGGTCAATAACCACGTGTCTAGGAGAGATTTGTGTGTGTGTGTGTCGTACAGGCAAGAGCAACTTGATGGAAACCCTCTTGGGAGCCACAACTTCTCATTCTAAAGCTATTTACACTTGTGCTTACTTCTAAGCATGCAGGTAGTTCCATTCACATGGACTATTTGCGTGCTTACAGATAAGCTGCTGTTTAAACCTTTGCATTTGCAAGCCCAGTGCTTGCAAATCAAATTGTATTCAGACTCATTATTTTATAAAATATTTTTAATGAACTAAATATTCAGCAACACTTGGTACAGAATTTTCTGCAACCCCTTCTTGCTTATTTTGCCTAAACTTGAAAGCATCCAAAAGCTTTACACTCAGATTTTTAGCCTTAGTTTAGTAGGTATGTATGTGCTATGCATCCAGACGGTACTATACTCAGAAACTGATTTTCTTACAGTGTTAAGTTGATGTGGTCTTTTGCTGAGCAGTTCTTATTTCATCTACACCAAAGTGAAGAATTTCCCATGAACAACATTATTTTTCAGTAGGGCTTCACATTAAAAAAAAAAAAAAACAAAAAAACAAAAAAAAACCACACTGGAAGTAAAGAAAATTCTCACTTATTTTGATTCCACAAAGGGAATATAACAGTACAGTATATCGTATTGTTAGTGTTACATTATGCACAAATATTTGACTTGCTACATAAAATGTTAGTTTTAAATCTGTGCCTTAACAGTGACCAGTTATCTGTAAATATAGAGCAGATACAGATTGTATTTTTGTGGGTTGTGTCCTTTTAGTGATTTTTATAAAAAATGAAGGTTGAAATTAAAACATTAAAAATGGAAATTTTCAAAACTAATCAGTGTTGCATAAAATAAATTTATATAACTCCCTTGTATTCTGATTGGTTCATGAAGTATTTTTATATAGACTCAATTCCAGGGATGCTTGCTTGTTAATAAAATATAAAAAGCAGTATTTGACATGATGGCAACATGTTTCTTTCACGTGTTAATGCTTCATGTGTTTTACTGTTCTTTTTGTATCACATACAGTGTCTTTGTGTGGCTTTTAGGTGAGAATGCTTTTTTGGGTTGCCTCTCGTTAATCTAAGAGAGGTTAAATTATCACAGGTCCAATTCTTAGCAGGTTTTAGTGGTTTGGCTCACGAGTTCTTATTCGCTCTTTGGTCTTCCCATTTTTTAATTACTGTTCTGGCCATGTTAGCAGAGAGTTGTGTGTTTTTTCCTGCTGGTCATTGTACTGTCACCTCTGGTGCAGAAGTAGGTGGGGAAGAGGGGGAAGGGAATTCTTTCTTCAGGCTGCTGGGACAGAGGCAGTCAGCCTGGCCAGAGGCACAGCTGTCACACGGAGGTGATGTGCACACAACAGACACAGTCAGTGCTGTCTGTTTGCTCCACTGCTGCTGGTACGGGTTCAGTATTGCTCTACCTCACCCAGTGCTCTCAGGCATCTCATTATCCCTGCCTCATGTGGTCTCTGCTTTATAGACACAGCTCTGCAATGGCTGTTCCTGGCCCACTGACCTTGCAAAACTCTGAGAGTTGTTTTTCTGAATACCTGCTGAGAAGTGCAGGTGTGGGAACAAGTCTGTGAAGGAAATAGATCAACAAACTGTTTTGCTGAGGACAACTGAAGGGTGTGGTGCTGAGCACTACTTTACCAGGCAGTGACTTAAATTATGTGGAAATTTACAGGCAGGTGGGCTTGCAAACTGCACAGTGTTTCTGATGTCTGACCTATAGTGAGCTAGGAGGGTCTGAAGCAAAGTAGTTTCCTTTGTGGAATGTTTATTTGGGCATATTGCTTCCAACAGCTTTAGTCATCAGAGTGTAAAGCTGGTGTGGGACAGAGAAGGAGGTGATGGAGCATTACAGCTTGTTGGCTGCTCTCCTTATGGTGCAAGCAATGTTCCCAGCAGCTGGCATGGCACAGCATCAGCAGGATTGCTCCCTTAACAAACTCAGCTTGTCTTGCTCTGCTGCCAGTCAGTGGAACAAAAATGGTGATTCTCGGTCTGAACAAAAAGTGGCATTCTAAGAAATGTTGCCAATTCACAAGAGACAATAGGTGGAGTCTCCAAGCTCTGTCAAGATGAAAAATGAGGCATCTCTCTTTACTGTTGAATCCCACTGCAGTCTAACAGTTGCTAGAGGGCTCTTGTTTTTCCCAAGTCCTAGAAAACACGATGACACAAGTTTTATGAGTACTGTTCTAAGCTGGTCAGTACAGGTGTGATGGGCAGGGGTATTCAGAAACTTGTGCTTGCTCTATGAAGTAAGCCAAGGAGTATTTGATTCCAGGCAAGTCTGGACAATGTTGGAGCTACATTTTTCCTTGAAGAACCAGCTTCCTTGGCATCACAGATATTTGAGCAGAAGGAAGGTTTGGTTGTATTTGGAGTTGCTGCAAAATTTTTGAGGGTATCAGAAGATGCAAAAACTGGGGAATTTGTAGAAAATTTTGCAATATGCTTGGTTGGTGTCTGTGATGTTGTTGACAGCTGCTTTGAAAGTGGTGAGCTGTAAGGACGTTGAAGCAGGTAGGGGGAGGTATTTTAGCATGATTAAAGAGCTCTTATTTTGAATTAAGTGTAGTTGTGGGTGAGGACTATCTTGTAATCTGAAAAGCACACAATAAACTTCTGCTTTGGTATAAAATTCCATTATTTTTATTTGGGTAAAGATAGCATCTGGAGCAGAAGCAACAAGAATCTAGAAATTACAAAAGGCTTTTTGTAGATGATATATTTGTACTAAGGAAAATTTGAGTTTTATCTTTGTTTCCTGTGCTGCAGATGTACTTTTTTATAGTGTTTATAATTTTAATATTTTACATGCTTTCCTGAGTTCGTAAAGCAGACTTTAAAAATTAAAGTAGTAGAGCAGTCATACTTGCCAGTTTTGAATATTGACACAGCTATTAGGAGCAGTTAAAGGTTAATAAAGATAATTTTCTTCCTCTCACTTTGAAGAAAGTGCACTGTTAAAGAAACAGACTCAAAACAATGTAGAAAGTTTTTTCATTAGGGCATGATCTAGTGTCAAATTTCCACACTCTCTTAAGAAGTAAGATTTGGGGAATATTTTCTCTGAGAAATGCAGAATGATTCCAGATGTTGATGAAAATATGAAGAAAGATGAATACATTGTGATGGAAATCACCCCGTTTGTGCCAAAACTGTGTTGCAACTTCATAGAAACTAACAGATGGAAAAAGCAAAACATAATGTGAGAAAAGAAACCCTAAAATAATTATGTAATGAAGAAAAAATTTGTCACTTCTAACAATGGGTGATTAATGCTTTAAGAAATAGTGTTGCTACTAATGTAATAACCCTGGGACCATACACTGATATGGATGTTGCTACACTTCTTTGCTGTGATAAAAATCATGGTTTGTCACCCATGAGGGACTGAAGAGTAGAAGAGGCCTGAAATGCACATGGCAATAACTTATGGTCCCAAAACTAAAGCCATCCCTGGGAACTGCAATCTCATGCTGTGTATATACAATATGGAAGTGAAGAGGATGTGAGTATTTTTGAGATTGAGAACATAAGAAACCTTCTGAAGGCAGTAAATCTTCTTGTATGTTACACATGAATATACTAAAGGGAAAACAAAAGGGAACCCAAGGATCATTTTCTTTTGCTTTCAAGTGATTCAAAGTTCAGATAACAAAACATTCACAACCCTTTCCTTTAGCAGGAGTTTTTCCACCATGCAGCTGAACAATGTTTTGGTTCCTCAAAAATATGCTTCTGTTTGCATGCTGAAGCTCATCTCAGAGAGAAGTTGCTAACACATGGTACCAAAAAATCCTTTTTCTGAAGTAGCTTGAATAAGCACTGGGTGCTTAGCACTGACAGTTCAGTACTAAGAGTGCTGATTCTTCCAATACTTCAGGATCTCTTTATGTAGCCCAGCATCTAGAAATCAGAACAAACAAAGCTGTCATGGTGAAGTTAAATTGCTGACAGATCTGAATCTTGCTTGGAAACTGGATGGGAGACAACTAGGTAACTGATCCCTGTGGGGCAAGAGGTGTTTTGGTGCAGCTGTATTAAAACTAGCTTTGTGCCAGCAGTGTGTCTCTTTGAACCAAATGGTGACAGCAGCCAGCAAACCGGAATGCTGAAGACATCTGTCATGTTGGAAGGCTCGTCCTGAGCGTGCCTCCCGCAGTGGTTATCTTCCATCTTCACTGGAAATGGGTGCTCCACTGTTGACTCAGTGCTTTCTTTCCATTACACTTTTGGACTCCAAATGCTAGAAAGGGCAAACTTTTAAATTTTACATGCAGCTTGATGAGCTTTTTGCTTGCACAAGCATAACGTTTTCTTCTTTTCTTAGGAGTGATTAATGTGGACAGTATCCAGAACCACTAGAGTGGATGAGAGCTTTGAAAGATTTTTTTGAAGGGATTTAAGAGTCATGAGTGGAGACTGGAAATAACACTTCTGGCACTGCTGCCTTTCCTTGGCTTCTGGTGATGTCTGCTCACCTCTCCTAGATCTTGGCTCAAGTTTCTGCTCTCTTCTGATCAGCACTCAAGTTTCAAACAAGTACTTTCGGGAAGTTTGAGGCATTTTAACTTTTCAGGCAGACTAGTGTTTGCTTTTTGTGTTGGGCTTTAAAACTGTGGCAGTGAGGATACAGGTGCTAATGGTCATCTTTGGCCAGTGTGAGGAAATAAATTTGTAAGCACGGCATAAACAGGACATTGTGCTTACACAGCTGGAGTAGATGAGGGCATAATTTCTTCAGGTGGGCAGTTGTTTGTGAAGATTAAGTAAAGGAAATGTTAGTTTGCTTGGTTGGTTTTTTTGTTGGTTTTTTTTTTTTTTAACATTCATAGAAAGGAGCATCCTTTTGCATGATGTTCTTATTACAGTTTAGAAATTATTTTGCAAAAGTGACTCCACAGGGCCCTTGCCTTAACCGATAGTAAAAGCACAGTTATTTATAGACAGAAAGATTCTTTAAGATCCATCCACTTCAACAGTAATTATTGGACTACAACAGCACATACCTTCCTCCTTCCCACCTGTCCGTAATATTTCTCCTGAGGCCAGTGCATCCATGTTCTTCAGCTGCATTTTAGGTGTGGTTATTCTGTGCCCTGGCTCTGCTGCAGAGACAAGGTAGTGAACCCCCCAAACAGAATTGCATCTGATCTACTTCCTACTGTATCTTCACTGTGTAAACACATCAGGAATTAGGAAAGCATTTCTGGACTGAACAGATGTGTTGGTCTGCTGGAAGCTTTGAAACCCTGTATTTTCAAGTCCTCCTTAATCTTTGTGATGAATTTGTAAGCTTCAAGATGTTTTGCATCTGGTTCTGTTTGTCAAATTCCTTTCAAGTGTTCCGTTTTTTGTGATTATACCATCTGTGATAAAATGGGCATTAAATCAAATATTACATAAAGATGCATTGTCTGTTCAAAGCTATACTAGAAATGGAATATGTTGTATCTTTGGTCTATTTTGGGTTTAAGTGCAATTTTATAGACGTTTCAGAATTTGTGTTTATACATAAAACCCCAGAATGTTATGACAAAGAATCACAGACTCTGTCCCTTCCACCTCCCTTCCTGAAAGCAGATAAGTCAGTGTTTCATTTTAAAGCATTTTTTTTATCTAATTGAGATTTTCCAAGCTCACAAAATTTGGCAGAAAACAAATCAAGTTTTTTATGGTTCCTGAAGGCAAATCAGTTTCTGATAAACACTCCAGTGTGTCTTCATGTGCTATTCAACATGGGAGGTGTACAGAAATATCAAAAATATGTTGAAAGCTTGCTTTCTTGACCTCTTAACTCTTCACTGGGTCTATTTTCCCAATGGCTTGAACCTGGTGAAATTGTTCTGTGTTTAAGCACAGAAAAGACATCCATGGTAGAGCAATACTTCCTTCCTCAGTGCGTGCTGTGACCTTGCTTACCTTTTTTGAAAACAAGTTCTCCAGGCTTCTAGAAATGATAGTGTGCTGTATGAAATGTCTAGTTGCTACATGTTCACCTACTCAGAAATGAGAGGCTTTGCACTCCATGCTGAACAGGCTTTTAATTTGTGTACCCAAGGGAACCAGTTATTTCATGTGTTTCATGTTCCAGCATGGGTGGGCAACACACCAAAACAGCGTGAATTCTCAGGTCTTCCTTTTCCCATAAAAGCTGTCTCTTGCTAGGCTGCTTTGGTTAAGTAGACTTCTTTCAGTTCCTGGTAAATAAAGAGGACTGCCCCAAATTTGTCAAAACAAATATTATGGTTTATCTCCTGGCAGCTACTCAAGTCTCCATAAAACTGAGTTCTACTCCATGGGGACCCATAACTGAACCCAATGGTGGCATATGCTTTCCTAATGGTTTCCTTTCCTTTTGCAGCATTCACAATTTTGGTTATGTAATAGCCCTAATGAAGAATTGAACTAGCATGATCTCTTATTATTGGAGGTATAATATTGCTATGTTATTGACAAAGTGAGGAGTTGGATGGTCAAAGGTTAACATGAACAACTGTTAGAGAAACTCTGGGTGACAGTCTCCATATTTGACTTTGGGAAGAGTTGCTGCAACAGGTCTTTAAGGAGGAGAAAATATTGTCAACTTTTTCTTTGCCATTGGTTATTAGTTGGAGTGGTAATGCTTAATGATTAGGGGAGGAAACCAGCTGTGTGCACCTTTTAAGGAACATCACCAAATCACTGCTCGGAAGAGGGAGGTAAGGTTTCTTTAATGTTCTTAATATATTTTCATTAACTGTTAAGCCTATGTTATATACATGTGGGTTCATTCACCTACTGAGAAAGTGTTTGAAAGTTTTCAATTAGTGATGACAACAAAAATCACCACTCTTCATTTTTAGTGAGAGGCCACTCTTCAGTGGGGTTTGGAATGGACAGCTTTTCTTCTAGGCAAAATGTCTAACCTTACTGTAGATGCAGATAAAGTCAGAATCTCTTTCTATCCACTTCTGAATATTTGTCATATGACGACATACCTCGGATTTCCCCCAGGAGCTATTTAGGTTGCAATCAAGTCATGCTTTGATTTCTGTCACTATGGGTTGGATAGATGGGGTTTCACTCCTCTTACTGGAGGTTTTTGGATCACTGTTAGTCTCTTCTCCACCCTTTCCATGGTGTGGTTGGCTGGTTTACCTTCCCTCTCACTCTCCCCCTTCCCAGGGCTCCCAGGTGATCCATCGCTGTCCCAGCCCCAAGCTGGGTGCCTCCCAGGACAGCGTTGTTGCTGGGATTTGCCTGTCTCTGGGGACGCTGCTCACAGAGGGTTTGTCACTGTGGTTGGTACGATGTGGCCAAGCCGTGGTGGGCCAGCTCTGGCCAAATGTCAGGTGCCCACCTCAGCAGGGCCAGGCCACACTTGGTGACCGCTGGTGGGTGGCGATAAGAATGGAGACATCCCTTGCTGTGTACTGTCATGGGAGGAACAGATTCCACCTGGCGAAAACTGACTTCATTTCTTGGTAATTGAAATACATTTGGGTGGTGCGAAAGAAAGGGAAATGAACCCTGTTGCCACCTGTTTGTGCCCCCTCAGCATCCCTTTGCTCCCACTCGTGCCCAGCCGCGTTTTCCCGCCTCAGCCCCTGTGGGGCTCCAAGGGGCGGCCAGAACCGGCCAGAACCAGCCGTGACCCGCCTGAGGCAGCCCCGCGCTCCCCTCACGCACCCCTGGGCCCCACTGCTGCCCCAAATCCCACCTTGGCCTGGCCAAGGCGTGTTCGGAAGCGGCCCTGGGCAGCTCGGAGCAGAAGACACTGCCAGTGGTCAGGGTGTCCCCTTCAGCCCAAGAGACACCCCAGGGGCTGCCTGTCCCCTCACACCTGCAGGCCAGGGAGCGCAGCGCACTCAGGTGAGCATGTCCCAGCTGCCATTTCGGACATGAGGTGCGCCTGGAGGGGCTCCTGGGGAGCTACCCAGGTTGGGGCCATTTTGGTTATGAGTTGCCCCCATGCCCTGGGCACGATGGGGTTCCTCAGCACCGTGGCTTGGGGTTGTGGACAGTGTGGGAAGCAGCTGCCTCCATTGCCACAAGCTGCTGCCTGAGTCACCCGGAAAAGGAGGGTGCTGGCCCTGGTGAGTGGAGCAAAGCAGGAGGAGCACTGCACTCGGAGCACCCACAAAGGTAAGTCCTCTCTTAAATTTGTGTAGAAAAAACAGGGTGAAACCTGTGTGTCATCAGGCAGCATGGTCTCCCTGAGCTGTCTGCTGTATCCATGATGAGGTGTTTCATATCAGGGGTTTGGGTCTGCTGTTCCTCAGCGATAGGTTGTGTCTCTGTGCTGGGTCATCCCGAAAGCCTTTAGTGTGTGACCACAAAGAGACTGTAGAGGATATTTAAGTCACCAAATGCTTGATTCTCCTTGCTTTACAATGCCCCTTTGTAGCCAGGTGTATTTTGAATTGCATATCTGGCCTCATCTAAGGCTTGACTTGTCGGTGTGAGTGCAAATTCGTAAAACCCAAGGGCACCCTGAAGAGGGTCCTCTGCACTGCTGCGTGCTCAATCTCCAGCTCTGGGTGCTGCCTGGACGGAGGCAGGGCGTGTTTGTGTAGGATATTCTGTGGTTTGAAATTACATTCCAGTGCAATAACTTGTGTGATGAATTTAGGGCTTGGCTTTGGGAGAGAATCATGTGTTGTTCACATAGGTCAAAAGTCATCCAAATCATAGTTTAAAAAATGCTTTTTAAAGAAATAGGTTTAGGGTAGGCTGTTGAATATATTTAGTTATTTACTAGCTGTATAAATCTGACCTTGCATCTTTATCTCTTCATCCGTGCTGATTTGTTATGTTCGCGTGAATAGAAAAGCAATCAAAAAAAAAGTCATTATTCAAATTGACACCACTTTAAAACGTCTGATAAAGGAATCGCTTTCTCTTTAGTCACCGGTGTTTTTGTGAGGCATGGGAGGGAAGGCGAGAGCAGATGGCAGAAATTTCCAGCAATGTGCAGTGTGGGATGCAAGCCGAGCTTTCCCCGCTGCCCTGCTGCGGCAGCAGATGGAGGGGCCGGCCCGGCGGGGAACGCTGCGAGCGCCCGGCCGGACAAACGCCCAGGGAGGGGTGCCAGGAGCACCGCAAATATGTGGCGAAACTCCTCATGATGCTTTGAGGTTTCCTCTTTCTAGACCTTTTATGGCTTTTTCCAAGGCAAGAGATCAGAGTTGTGGCTTTCCCCCAACCTGTGCCTGCGTGCGGACACACACACGGAGGTGGCGTTTGTGCGTTTTGTAAACCTCTGCAGAACATTCGGAATCTTCACAGCCTGTTTTTTCTGAGACAAAACAAACTTAAATATAGGCGAGTCTATCATTCATGCTGTCACCTGCACTTGCCATCAAGTGTTTAAAATAGTGCTTAATTATGGTAGAAAAGGAACCTGCTATTTTCTGTTGCAACCTTGATTTTTCAGAGCGGGTAGAAAAATTTATGAAAGCTTTTAGGTTAGTTGTTGTTTTACACCATACATTGTGTTTTCTTGTAACCTATTTTCATTCAACCCATCCAAAATTATAAGATTTTAGTTCTCTTTTGAAGTGGTCTCTGTTGAACTGATACTTGAAATCGCCATTCCAATGGCCAGATTAGCATGTGCAAATCTTTCCTTTTAAGGTTTGTGTTGATTAAGTTGTTTATTTTAGGGACATTAAATTTTAGGGACTTCACATTTGCTCTAGTATGTTGCAGTGAGAAGTGCACGTCCACCGTGCTATTGGACTGCTCTGTGGGAGGCTAAAAAGCTCCTGCAGTCAAAGAGGAGTACCAGGAGAGCTGCAGCTCAAATTTAGGTCAGAAGCAATAAAAGAAACCTCCCTGAGTGTTACTGATTAATCATTAAAGTGAAAGATTTTTTCCTTCCTTTACATGTAAAGCTACAGTATGTTAAAATTGCACTTGGTGGGTTAGCACAACACACTTAGATCTAGCTGAAGCTTTGTCTGAGGACAGTGACCTGTGAATTGTATTTTTAAATCTGTCACTGAGCTTTCAGGTAGCCAGGGGCACAGTCTGGTCTCATCGGGAGTCATGGAGCAGCTGTATTTTATGAGAGTCTAGAAGCCTGCTGGTAACAGCCTCACAAACAACATCCTTTGGCCCAAATAATAAACTTCATTAGGTCAATATAAAGAATTTTAAATGTACTTTTACAAGACTACATAAAAGCATCACATGCCTACAGGCTCTACACTAAAGGCTGAGGAAAATCATCTGGTGCTTATTAAACTTTCTTTCAACTTCTGAATTAGGTAGCTGAAGTAGGTCAGTGTTGTTGAGTGTTACTCTTACTTTTTAACCCAAGAGAAGTTAAACATTTTCACAGTTCAGAAATTTTTATACTGAATAACTCTGCATTTTATATGGCTTGTGAAATTTCAGTAACAGCAGCTTCATTTTTTGTATTTGAGCACATCATTTCTGGAGCATTGGGAAGGCAGGTAAGAGACTTGAGGTTAGGGAGCCAATGACTAATGTTTTATTTCTGTGAATGTTGTATGGTGTTCTAAATAACTTTAGCTCTGGTCACAGGGAGAAATCACAGGGAGTTGGTGGTGATGTTCTGAGTATATTTATCCCTGCTCTTCTCAGTGGTGAATATCACATCAAATGTTGTACAGGAGATGGGAGATTTCGTGCATCTTCTGTTTGTACAAAAGCTTAAGGTAGATTAAGTATTGTGATAAAAGCTGATTGCAAGAGTTAATGAAAGTGTGAGGGGGCTTTGTTTTTTGTTGGCTTAAACCAGTGAAAGGTATTGTTTGTGTGCCTGTGTGAATGTGGATTTTTAATGTAGGTCTCTACAATGTGCTACTTTTTCACTTATTTTAAATGTAAAAGATTAGCAGACTGTTCATCTTTAGAAGACCTGAATTTGCAAACGGGAAGATCTTCCACGATACGTGAGAAATGTGTTCGTGCTCCCAAGCAATAGAGAGAGGAGAGATAAAACTTTTATAACTGCAGTGTGCTGCACAGATATGCACTATTTCATTTAAATTGATTTTATTTTTAGTACATACAGCTGTATATACTAAGAAAAAATCAACTTTGTAAAGCCCTGCTTGGTGGAAGCCGGCAGTGTCATACCTGGGAATGGCAGCACTGGGGTAGGTCAAGGTCCAGCTGGTCCAGGACTGTGCTGCCAAGAGCCATGAATATCCCCTGGGATTTCCTCTTGGCTCCAGCAGGTTACTCAGAGGCTTCCACGCAACAGGATCAGCTTTCATTTTGATAGTTGTGTCGAGAACATGGAAAAGAGATCCGCCATTTGATTTTCTAAATGTCTTTTTTTGTTCTGAGTGCATGTGAGGTGAATGCAGTCTGTGTGCCTGCCTGGGGCAGCCCAGTGACCCTTTTTCTGGTGTTTGTGCCTGTCTGCCTGTTTTGCAGGCGGGGCAAATCTCCATTGCTGCTGCAACCCTCATGTAGCTTCTTCAGACTTTTGGCTTAGTGGGGCTTGCAGTCTATGGTCTGGGGGTTTTTGTGGGGAGCTTTTTTCTTTCTGTGTTTAAAAATGTTAACCCCATTTGCTGTTCTCCCCTAGTACTGCCTGAGTGAAATACGTGAGGGACTGTGGTAGGTGGGGTGGTTATGTTATCCACATGTATCTGTGTTGCCCACACAGTAAAAAACAGCTGAAACAAATACTTTAGTGGCTCAGGTCATACTCCTTGGATGATACAGGTTGCAACATTCTATGCATGAGTGATGCTCTCATGATACAATGCTGGGAAAAATATGGGGTTTTCTTTTTTTTTATTTTAAATAAGAAAAGTGTTGGTTTTGTTATTGAGCACTACAAGTTTCCTTTAAAGTTCTCAAAGAAATCTCCAGAGCTTCCCCTTGCCAACTTGATTTACTGTTGACCCCTGTGGGATGAAGTCATTAGGAGAAAGTTCTTGTTTTCTTGTATCTTTTTTCCTACAAGCCTTGTTGCTTTATTAAATTCACCAGAGTAGACATGTGTTTTAAGTCTGATGACTTGTATCACGTTAGGAAATCCTCCCACAGCACAGACCTTTCTAAAAATTGTTTGTTGACTTACGGGAACAAGATCATTCCTGTTGCTGGGGCTGACATTTGTGTATGGCAGCCACATGCTCTGGGAGACAGGGACAGCTTGATCCCTTTCCTGTTTGCAGAGTGAAATGAACAACAAAATAACAATGCTGTTGTCTGAGAGGGGTCTTTCCATGTCCAAATGCATGGCGAGGCAGCGCTTCTGTTAAAAAGAGGTGTTTGCAGCTGGGAGGGTCCTGAGAGATTTGCATGCAAGTGTTTGGGGTGGGTGGAATGTCTGTATCCATCAGCCTGCCTGGAAGAATCAGAGCAGGAGCATCCGACTGAAAATCAAACAGGCACCCACTTCCTCTCACCCTAATTTGCATCCACCAAAAAAGAAGGGAAAACTGAGGCAGGGGGAGTGTTTGGCGTCTCCCCAAGGAATGCAATAATCCCAAATGTGGTGTGAGAGCCCTTCACGATCACACACTGGCACTCGCTCCCCGCGGTTGCTGCCAGTTTCCCTCCCACGCATGCTCAGTCTCGGAGGTAATGTGAGTCTGGATGCTGGACAGTTAATCAACTGCAGGAAAATTAACATTTTGGAGACTGTTCTTCTGTTGCGAGGTGCCTGGTGTTTAATAAAACACAGCATGCTGCCACGTATTGCATACTTGCAGGACCCTGCTGGCTGCCTGCTCTCTTGGCTTTTGGTTTTGGCTGGGGTTTAGCATTTCTCTGTGTTGAATCTCTCCTGTTGCCTTTGCTGAGGGGAGGATGGGCTGTGCCGTGTGGATGAAGGCAGCTGAAGTCTGGCCTTGCCTGCTCTGGGTTTTCTCCAGGGCTGCAAACAGAGCATCGTCCTGTTGTCCCTTGGTACCTACGAGCAGCTGGGAGAAAGGGTGGCCACGTGGAGGCCTTGTGAGGCTGTTGTGGGCAGAGGCTGCTGGAGAGGTTACCCCATCAGCCAAGGGTGCACAGGTGTTTCTGAAGATGCTGCCTGCGCAAATGGGAGGTCCTGAAGAGTTCTGCTAACAATGGCTACGAGCCTGCAGGTATGGAGCCAACATGCCCTCCTGTGGCAGACTCCGTTCTTGAGGACAAGGATCCTCACATGGGGAGGACTCCCAAAAAGGGCCGGACCTCCGTGGCAGGGTCATTCCCATCAGGGCTCATCTGTGGACAAACACAGGCCAGCTGTGGAAAAGAGAGGAAAGGAGCTCTGCATGCCAGTCTAGCACCTTAGGCTGTCTGCACCCGACAGCAGGCAGGACCCTGGCGACCTGGGAAAAAGCCAACTCCTCCCTAAAAATCCTTGTAGTCATTCTTTTGCTGTGATGACATATATAAAAAAAATATTTGCTCTGAAGAATAACTCCAGTAAGATTCACATGCAGTGTTTTGCCCTTTGTTGCCTGGATTTTGGGTGACAGTACAGGTGTCTCCTCCCAGCAAGGGTGATTTAGGGAGTGGTGTAAAAGTGATGGGTGTCAATTCCACATCAGCAGTTACAGCCCTTTGGGATGTGTTGTTGCCCAATACAGGGACCCCGTACTCTGACCCAGCTCACATGTTGGCTCAGTTTTCTCTATCCCACTGGCTAATACATGTGTACAGCTGTTGTAATTTTTTCCCTTGAGCTTTAGCTTTGGTTCACTTTTATAATTTAAATAACTGTATGGAAAGTGATAAAGAGTCAAATGTATGTCCTGTGATATAATAACCAAAAGAGACTGCAAGTGATACACCCTTACTCTTATGGGGGATTTCTCATGTTGGCTTTGCTCAGATAGGAACCTCAATTACTTTACCTTTTTCTAAGTAATTTAAATATTCCTGTCTTTCAGCCCCATGTCNAGCTTTGCTCAGATAGGAATGTCAATTGTAATTTAAACATTCCTGTCTTTCAGCCCCATGTCATTTAAAAAATGTACCAGTCACCTTGTTTGTTCATTTACAGCTTCTTACGGGGCTTGGCAGCTCTGCCAGCCTTCCTTAACTTGGGCTCTGATCTCTGTCTTGATAAAACACCCACAAGCTCAGCACTGGAAATATATAATGGACTGAAATTGCCCTTGTGAAACAGTTTTGTTATGTTTTTGTTGGGGTTTTTTATGTGGAATGATTTTAGGAACATAAGGAGAAAACATTCCCATAGCATCTAAAATCACTGACCTTCACCTTCAGAAGGGTTCTTTCTGTGCACTCTGGGCAGCAAGTGCAGAAGTTCCTGGCAGCCCAAAGCGCTGGGTGATGGTGAGCAGCTGGGACAGTGCGGGCACTGCGTTGTGCTCTGGGTTATGATCACGGACCAGAAAAGGAAGCCATAGTTTGGCAAACAGCAGAGATGTGGCTGGAAGAGGAATGCAGCATTCGGCTGGTCCAGAAACAACTGAGGTAAGGATTTAGAGGGGTAATTTTGCAAAAGGAAAGCTCTCTCCTCCCACCCATCACACAGAGACAGGGAGGGGTGGCCAGACAGAGGCAGGGGAGGGGGGGATGTTTTGTACTGACATGGCAACAGCGTTGTCTAGAGAGCAGTAGAGACTTTGTCACTGTTTCAAAATAAACAGATGACTTTGGACACAGGAGAAAAACCAGCAGCTCCTCAAGAACACATTGAGCGTCAGCAGAGCTGCACTCCCTCACCACAGCAAGAGCAAAGCTCTACCCCATTTTCAGTAAGAACTGTGAAGAGTAACACTGGTTTCTGGCATTGGTTTGCTGGCCAGGCAAGAGAGGAACCTCTGCAATTTGAGCTACTGTCCATCTGGGTCTCTTCAGCCCCTGGGGGCCACTTGCCTTTCCACACAAAAGCATCATGATGTTTTTGAGGAAGGACAGCACACAACCTCTTGCTCCTACGCTCTAGAAGAAAAACTACTATGAAGCCTGTATGGTTATTTCCACCTCTAAGGAACAAATGAAAATGGGAGTGGGAAAAATTTTAACCTTTTATCACCAATGAAACTAGTCCCAGTATCCATCTGCTCTTGTTAGGGAGCCGATTCAATTTAAACTCTGATGATTTGTTTTATTAGGGTTTATTTTATTTTTAATATTTGTCTTAGGTGCCTCTCTAAAGTGCTGTCAGTAAAGCAGATGATTTTGAAGCCAGCTTAGAGATCGAGGATCTGAGAGTGTTCCTAGAAGCTCAACAGGGCTGCTCCTACCTTGGTAAAATGCTCTGCCAGGCTACTCCTTGCCAGTGCTTGTCTGTGACAGTTCTCCTGGTGTTGGGTGCTGAGATTTGTTGATGTTTGGCCTTTCTCAAAGCAGGGCTTCTTTCTGAGTCCACCTGCTGCTTTGCTTAGTGCAAAAGTGTAAATTTTGTACTGTGAGCCCCTTGTGCTTGAGCTCTTCTCTCTGCCCCTGTTCTTCAGCAGACCAGGACTGGCCAGGGTCTGTTAGACTATTGATTTTTTGGTTTGTTTTTATATTATTTTTCTATCACAAGGCTGCAGGAACAGCATTGCTTAGTATTGATTTCTGACACATCTTGAAGGATGTGGAGATGTTGTGTTTACAGGGCCAGCCCAGCCCCAGGGGACAGCTGGGCCCCCCTGCCCTGCAGAGCTGCACATCTGGGTCCCCCTCATGCCAGAGGGGAAAGCACAGGGGGAGAGGGCTGATGTGAGAGGGGAAGGGCAGAACCCATCCAGGAGCTGATATAAACATGCCTTGAATTTATCAGCTGGGCTCTCTCGACCTCTAACTGCAGAAACTTGGAGTTTCCAGAATCTGTGAAAATCTCTACCATTTCTTGATCTGCTCCAAAAAAATAAGCTCCTGCCTCAGTACTCGATGGTGGCTGCATTTGTTCGGCACCTAAATAAAGAAAAAGCAGAAGTGAATGGCACATCATAAAGCAGGTTGTTTTCAAAGAACCTGAGTCCACTATCTTGGGTATGCAAAGGTCTGTTCTCCTGTGATCATTTTATCCCATCTCTCTAAAACTGCAGTCACACTTCCCACATTTGTCTGCCTGAATAATTCCTAATGGGGCCAGGGCCCTTGCAGCTAGGACTGGTGCTTAGGCTGCAGTGCTGTGTGCTTCTGCTGTCCACATCCATGCTGGAGATTACCACAGCTTGGCAAAGCATTTGATCTACATCAGTACATGAAATTCAGTATTTCAGTGCTGCTTTTGCAGCCTATTGACATACACAGAGCACAACATCAATGAGGGATTTAAGTTGACTCAGAGTGGAGAAAATCTGAGAGCTCTGAGCTCCCTGAATGTTCTCAACTCCAGTTGTGTCCTAGGGCTGTAAATGTAAGTCACGGTTCACTGACAGTGCAGCAGCAAGGGCCATAACCTGCAGACTGTTTAGCTTAGAGCAAGTGACAGAGGTGCAGGCAAGAGCCTGCCAGTGGCTTTTGTGTTCCCAGAAAATCCAAAATTTTTGTCTTAGGATGAGATGTGGTGGAAAGCTAATGTCAAAAGGAAAATACTTCCCCTGCTGTTTTTCTCTCCTCCTTTCCTTATGCCCTTCCCAGGTGATATGTTGCAGAAGTGCAGGGCAGACTTTTGGTTATGGGACGTGGGTGTTTTGTTAAGGCAAGAGGCTGCCAGGGACCACATGGCTGCAGTTCAACTGGGAGAGAGGCAAATCCTCCAGTGCCCTTCAAATCCTGTGGTGCAACAGATGCCCTACCAGCATTTACAGGTTGAAGAAAGATTAAAATCTGGGACCAATTTAAGCATTTATTCAAGTCCTTTGAGCAAAAGTTAAATATGTTCTTAAATCCCTATTGCAACAATCCGGGGTGCCCATATAATAAAAGGCAAATTGCTTTACCAAGTTCCAGGGAACATCCAAGTGTATGAAAAGACCTCCATCTCATATATATTTAATATATCTCATATGCCACTTACACCACTCTTTTCCTCTCCTTCCTGGTGGCCTTCTAACAAGGTGAAGTTACCTGAAAATAGATAAGCTAAAGTGTGCAAATAAAGAATGTAAGGATAGTTTGGGAGTCTTTTTCTTTGTAAAGAAGGAAATTTTTTAAAAAGTCTGTTCTCAATTTTTCTGCTTAGGTGTGAAATTTGCCAGACAGCTTTCAAGCCGTGTAGACACTTAATTCCCAGGAAGAAGTGGGATTTGTCTCCGTAGTAATGAACTCACTTTTTTTAGAAGATGTTGGTGATAAAAGATAAGAGGGTTTTCTCATCCAAGCCTTCATTTCCATTGCTTTATCATCCTTATCATAAAAGGCAACAGAATAAAATTTCATGTAATAGATCAGTGCATTTATTAAATTAACAAAGGTTTTACATTTTAAAAACTCCATCCAAGCAAATCCCCAAAATGAGAATAAACCACCCTCAGTAAATCCAAGAATTTAGGCTTGAGTTTTTTTCTTCCCTTCATCTCAGTTTAAGCTCCTGATGTTCGTTCCCAAAACTGTTTGGTCAGTACACGTTTGGAGAATGACAACTTGACTAAACCATTGATAGGAAATTTCAGCAATCAAATATGTTGGTGCTATTTACAGAATGATTTTGAACGAACAGACATTGCAGAACTGAGAGCAGTGGTTTGTGTTTATTGGCTTTTTTAATGGACACTTTTCAAAAAGGCATGCATGCAAACAAATATTGCTTTGAAATTAAAGTGAAACAAATCTTGGGGATTTGGGCATTTAGAACATTTTCTCTGCTTCAAATCTGTGTCAAGTGTCGCTTCACGAGCTGGGCATGGGCTCTTACTCGGCAGATTTTTCCTGAGGAGCAATATCATCAACACATTTGTGTTTGCTCTTCCATCTGAGCACCTTAGATAAATGGCAGCTTGATTAATTGTGACTTCCTGTTCCTTATTTTAAAGACTTGAGGGCCTGTAAAGGCGCACCAAGTTCTGACAGGTTTTTTTCACCTATAGAATATGGATGTGAGGAACATAAATCCAGTTACACAGACCTTGATGGTGACTTTTTTGGAGCTGCACTTGCTGCAGGTGCATTTGCTGAGCTTTCCACCTTAGCCCTGAACAGCAGCAGCAGCTCTGAGCAGACAGGAATTTACTAGCAACCAAATTTACTTGCTTTTAAAGCAAATATGATTTGGAGCCCCTGCATCCGATGTGGTAGCACTGCCACTGTGTCACTGGACATGAGCTGTGGTCCAGGACTGAGTGCAGACCCAGTGCTGAGAAGTGTGGTGGGGTTTGTCACATCTCAGAGCAAATCTGAAGCCTGAGATCTTTTTAACTTGAGATTTTTGTGAATTGTGTGCTGTAGTAATGTGTTAATCTCACAGCTTCTGAAAACACTTGCTGTTAACAATGAAAACATGTTGGTCTTTGAGGGATACTTGCTGCACTTCCAGAAACTATGTCAAGGATGGAACAAATTCCCATGTTATAAGCCAGGACAGTTTTATTGTCATTCATAATAGAGCTGAGAGTGCAAAACACTGTGTTTCATCAGGACTTTGGTATTAGTATCATTAGTGCACTTTGCTTCCCTTGGAATACTCTGAATAATTGAAATTGCATGAGTCTTGTAAAAATGAAAAAGAAAAATAACTACACAAAAAGCCTGTGTGAATATTGTACAAACATTTTCATGCACAAAAAATTATTTCTGATCTATTTGGTTTTTATCCAGTTTCCCCCCATATGTTGGACCTGATGCCACATTCCTGCATGCACTAGCATTCCTGCATGAATTATATCCCAAGGATAAGGAATAAGCTATTTACAGATGTCTTAATAGCAATTGTTCCTCAGTTCTTATGAAAACCCATTAGAAGTACGCTGTTAATAAAAGTTTGGAATGCTCTAAAGGTTTCCATACAGTATTTAAACATTCAGAGAGACAAGTGAGTGAAATTAATCTTGTCATCAAAGCCAAGCTTGCCAAGGTACAATTTTCTCAGTGGAGGAAATTGAGTGCCACAGTGACTGCCATGGCCCTGGTGTGGAGGGAGACAGGGAGGCTGTGGCTTTGCCTTCCTCCTCCTCACTGGTGAGGCTATTGGGGAAAACCCTCCCAGGAGGATCGACTTGGCTTTGGTGTTGGAATCTGGGAAGTGTTGGAGCCCTGTCAGCTGACATGCTGCCCTTTCCAGACAGGCTTTTTCCCCTGAAATATGGAAACTGGCCCAAAGTCCTCGGTGGCTTTGGACTCCGTGGGGAGGGCACAGCACCAGCCTGTTTGGGAGGCAAGGGCTGCAGTGCTCCAGACTGGTGGCTTTCAGCAAGAGATTCATCTAGATGAGGATGGAAAGTCCAATAACTCAATAGGGGCTGCAGTTCCTACTATGCTGCCAGTGCACTGTGAATTGGTGTCAGAGGCTTTGGAGCATAGGCTGGGAACACAAAATCCACCAGCAAGAGCAGAATTGTGTAACTTCTTCACCCAGGAGAAATCTTTGTGTTAAATGTATGGTAAAGCCCTAAAGCTCAAATAGCGTGTAGGCCAGCATAAGCCTTTCTCATAACCATAGAAAATGCAGTTTAAAGTTGGCAGAGGCAAACACAGTCTTTGTTTCCCATTTATCTCTTTCCCCATTTTCTTCTAGCTAGAGAATAAAGTCACAAAATTATGAAAATATTTTTCTCACCTTCTCTTTCTGGTGTGACTGCAAAACAAACGTTCTGCAGCTTCGATGGGAAAGCTTGTTTTCATGGACCTTCCAATCTGTACCCAGCTCAGGCACAGACTGGGCTGTAGTTCAGCAATAAACCAGTCTCCAGATGTTTGGAGCTGGTACTAATAGCTGAGTTCACCCATTTGCTCTCCAATTATTTGCCTTTTGCCTGCTGAGTGTTTTTGACAGGCAGCTGAGTATTGGCAGCGTGAGAACTGACTGCAAAGTCCCTGACAGCTGCATGGGCTGACTCAGAGATGCATTTGTGAGTGATATGCAGGCATGTGCTAGGGTAGGTGTTGAATATTGCATACATGAAGCAGGAAATGTCAGCAACATTAGCTGGTGACCGTGGACACAGAAATCCTTAAAATAAGGCAGCTGTAGCTGTCCCTTTTCTGCGTCACTTGGCTGTAGCATCCCCTGTGCACTGCAGTGTAATGAGTTCTCTGGTGTCACAGCCAGATCGTCTTTGCTGTCACTGTTTTTGCAGACTGACAGAGTTCCAGTCAGATTCCCTGTTTCCTAGCACCGTAGTGCAGGCAATGTCCCACACAAACCTTGCTTCATTAGCTCTGCCACCTTGAGGTTTTTCTCTCATTTTCAGCAACTCCTTGGGTATTTAGCACCAGGACTACTTGAAAATGGAAGCTTCTCCCAGCCTGGCTTTTTACCTCTCTTATGCAGAGTCTGAAGGACCTACGTTTGCTCTGTCAAAGCTCTAGTAGATGCTAGCAGGACTCTGGTTTATTATTATACTTTTTTTTTTTTTTCCTGAAGCTCTGCGGTCTGCTTTGTATCAATTTAACTGCATTTCAGAGCAAGCCAACTTAATTAATGGCTTCCCTCAGGATCTCAAACAGCAGTGTATCAGATTTCTTGCTGAAATCCATAAACATTAAATTATCTCCAATTCATTTCTTCAGTCTGTAACTTTTCCAGTTTCTCTAAAAAACTAAAATCAAACTTGTTTGCCAATATTTTCATTTAATATTTAATGAACATATGTTGTTTTATTGTAAAGACATGAGTCACCTTGACCTTGTTTTCAATTAGCATTTCATGCTCAGATCTGAAGTTGCCACATCATCTGTTGAAAATTCTCTTTTCATGGGAGCCTTTAAAAATTTTAATTTCAAATTGCCGAAGAACCAGTTTTTCTCCTCCCTTACAGACAGCCCTCTGTCAAGGAGCCTACTAAGGAGGGAAGGGTTGCCCTTAGACTCCTCACAAATAATGATTTACTGCTGAAAAACATTCCACACCAATTTCCCTCTCTGCTGTTGCCATGCCACCAGTTTCCTAGATCAGAGAGGCCTCACCTTCTCTTTTTTTTTTTTTTGTAACTCTGCTGTGAAGACATCCAAGCGTTTGATTGTGTTTCCATTTCTGTCTGTGAGAGTAGAGACAGGCTGGCAGTGAGGGTTGTGTTGAGAGCTGTACCCTCCTGCCAAGGGTGCTCTCACAGAGGCACTCGGGCTGTGACCAACTGCAGAGCCAAGGCTCGGCACAAAAGGGGGGGACAGAGTTGAAAAGGCAGCATTAGAATGCAGTTTAGGTCTCCCAGGAAGTGGGACAGCATTTGGAGTAACTGCTTGTACGAAAGATGGGCTTCACCTCAGCCAAGCCTGGTTGGCTGTGGTTATTCTGGTGGCATTATACTCCTCCAGGGCTTAGATGCATTTCTTTTTCAAACTGGAAAAGCCATTGTCCATGGAAGACTCCAGAAATCTAAGTGACACATTACAAGAAGTTGAAATAATGAAAATCCTGTCATCCCAGGATTTAAAATGATAGAATATAATGAATTTGTGAGGAAATAGCAAATTCTGTTACAAGTAAATACCCCCTGTCAATCACAGCACATAAAAAACCAGACAAGAAACAAATACTGCACATATAAACAAACAAAAAAAGAGCATGAAAATAAAAGCCCAGTTTAAGTGAGAATATAGAAATAAAAGTTACATCAAAAGCTTGGTAGAAGTGGAATGCTGCAGTAAAAAGACACAAAAAATAGAGGCATGGCAGCTCACACCATGAGAGGCTAAACTTTCTTAGTTTTTTAAGGTGGTGTCAAGAACAAAACCACCAACTTCATATAGTGTCCTTGGATGTGTAAAATTACTGTAATGACTGCAACACGTCTTTGTAGAGATAACAGGCTTTGGTAGAATAAGATGATTCTGGTTTGGATTATTTTTTTCAATTTGGCTGTTTTTTTAATGGATTTATAAACACAAATAGAAAAAAGGGAGGAACAAATGGCCAGTCTTCACATGGGAATACGAACTCCATCGAGAATGCAGAGCAACTCACTGTTTAATGAACTCACAGCTATGTGGGAAAACAGGTGATTGGTGAGGGACAGCATTTGCTGAAGGTGTCAAGTCATTTGGGACAATTCAAGCAGAGGTTACTCAGGATTATTGAGAGTGCTAGGACTATGATTCTTACAATTGTGAGCAGCTGTGTAAGAAAAGGGCAAGGACTGTCTATTGATAAAAATGGAATTTTAAATTCAATAGCAGTAGGAAACAGCTCCAGCCATGCTAACACAGGGATGGGCTCCAAATGAACTATTGCCTTTTTGGGGAGGAGTTGGTCATTACAGAAACTTGTTTGAAAATGTCTGCTCAGTGCCACTAATGAAGATATCCAACAACATTTTCTTCCCCGAGATCCACCTGGTAGGGTTTCCTTATGAAATATCTGTTGTTTCAAGTAAATGATCTTATTAATGCTGTCATGTAAAGCAAATGAAGTGCACCTTCCACCCCTCAATTTAATCCTCTGGCGTTTGGAACTGTGTGCATTCCTATTTAAAACTGGAATTGGCTTGGTTTGGCCCCAGCCTAGTTTCTAGAGTAAAGGTTTTGCTCTGAATTTTCTCAAAAGCTTTCTGTTGGTATTTTCTTTTAACCTGCTTGTATATAATATTCTTAGTGTTAGAAACTTCCTCTATACCAGAGATTTACACAATTGAATTCAATGAACATTCAGCACATTTTAGACAGTTGAGGCCATCTACAGTTTGCAGACTTGGTGGTATTTGTAGATTTTCTTGAAAGAATTGATCACTTTGTTTTATGCACATACTGGTTATCTACAGTAGATATTCACAGCTGCTTCTGTTTGCTCAGTTTTCCCTTGACATTAATAGACTTGCATTCAGTTTGAGAATTACACCTGAAAGAGTTATTTGGTAAAAGCAATAAATGGATTTAATAAAAGTTTCATTTCTGAAGGATAAATTCTTTCAGAACTTTCAGAGATTGACTGCACAGTGCTTAAAATGAAGTTTTCTTAAATAATCAGAAAAGGACCTTGTATAAAACCTCTTGACATCTCCCTTGTGACTTAAACCATTTATTTATTTAAAAAAAAAAAAAAAATTTGTTTACAGTGTTGTAATATGGACATGAATATTTAAATTATGTTAGGATTCCTGAACAGAGCAGAAGCAAGAAACTCTTCTGCAATAGCATTCAACAAATTGAGAATTGTATGGAAAAATAATCAAACCATGGTAAATCTCCATCTTCCTTTTCTGGACCATCACATGCACAGACATGCCTTCCCTCCCATACAAGCTCAGTTTTGCCAGCCTGAGTGCTGGGTGGGTGAAATTTCTCTTCTCAAGGAACTGCTTTTGGGATTGGTGCCCAAGTGCAACTGAGAGGTGCCCAAGAAGTGGGGCCCACTGCAGTACAGAAAGCACAAGGGAGTAGATTGTTCAATCACAAAGAGCTGGTTTACAGCTCATTTTGATGATTAAATTTCATGAAGCAAACAAAGGGTCTACCTGCATACAGAAGGACTCATGTTCAAATGTATAGAAATATTACACAACATGCAAGCTTTTCCTTCTTACTGCTCAGTTACTCATTCTGCAGATTTGTTTTCTGCAAATCTGTTCACTGTGTTGACCACACAGATGCATTTGCTATTTTGTGCTGAACTGATCCACATTTTAAAAACCCTCAGAGGATTTTTCACTGGAGTTGCTTTTCATTAATTTTTTGCTGATAATGTATGCAGAAGGATGGAAAGAAAGAAGTCATTTATTGTTTCATTTGAAGTAGTCACTTAGGATTAAGAAGATTATTCTTTTTCTTTTCTCTGAAGAGAAAAGTGTAATAGCTGACCTTTAAGAGAATGGTCTTATTGTTCAGACAAGATATTGAAGTTCATTTTTAATGAAAATATTTTTTCAAAGCTTCACATTGTTAAATGAGAAAATATAAATTCTTTTATTCTTCATCATTACTTATGCTGCACTGCTGAAATCATAAACAAGAATTTTAGTGGAAGACAGAGCAGCAGCTGCTTCTCTCTTCCTCTCTTCTTTCCCCTGCTGTCCCCTCAAAGTCTGGTACAACTATGAATCCACTTGTACATAATACATATTAAAATGAGCGTTTCTTGATTGCACTGGAGCTCAGGCAAAGTTTGACATCTAGAATATAAATACAGTCTTATCACTGTACGTTAATTGCTAATTCCTTAGACCTAAGCTGTGGAATGGTTGCGACTGTCACAAATATTTTATGTAATATCTTTTAAAATGGAGCTCCTTCCCAGAGTGAAAATGCCATTGGTTCAGTTGAATTACAGACAGTTCCCCAGAAGGATAAGCTCAGTACTTTGCAGCAATTTATTTTCTTTCAATTAAGGAACTAATATATTGTCCTATTTTTTCCATCCTCTGAAAATGTCTCAGGAGCATCTTCCATTAAGTGAGAGCTAACCTGAGCTGATATCAACTCTCTCTTTCCCCATCACTTAGATGGGAAGGTTACTGTAATGTAGTGCCTTGCTGTCCAATAGATATCAAGTCTGGAGATCTGAAATGGGATTGAATAGGAGAATTTGGACTCATGCACCTTCCTCTAGCTGGGATATGCCCAAAAATTGCCCATTGCCATCTCCAGAAAATATAGCAAGGGAAGAAAATGCCTTTCCCCATACATTGGTTGTACAGACAACAGAGGCTCTTGTAGGTGATGGGTCTGTAACCCTCTTGGGAAGATCCCTGTTTTGCCAAGCCTGGAGAGGGATGCACTTCAGCAACTGAAATACTCAGTTTAGCCTCTCTGAGAAAGGCTCCTAATGAACACCTCCCTTTCTACCCCTGGGCTGCAGGATGAGCACAGATCATCCTGGGGGATGGGGGGGAAACATCACAGAAAATATTTTATTTCCTGAATGCTCCCTCCCCCTGGAACCAACAGAACATTGATTCTCTGCAGTTCCTGTGGCCTGTGACTTCTGACTGTGTGTTCAGTAGGGCCTCACAAAGAGGGCTTGTGGTTTCTCTTTGTGCCTGCAAAGCACCTAAAGCATTTGAGGCAGCAGGCTATCAACTAAGCACGAGTTTATCTGCCTGGAGACCTGCACAGCCCATCTCATTTTGGGCTCCTGTTTAACCTATCTTATGTTTATCTACTCACAGAGACCAACCATGCTGTTTCATGGCACCACCCTTTCAAGCTGGCTGACCTGTATGTATTTTTACTTACGTGTGCGTGTGTAAGTATGCATTAGTTTTGAGTAAGCTATATAAATTGTGAGAATTTTCAGTTGTTGGGTTTTTCTTTAATATATTTTTATTGGCAGAGTTTGAAACCATTTGAAATGCAGCCATGTTGGCTTATGCTCTGTGAGGAACAGGGAGAGGAATTGGCGTCTGCCAAATGGAAAAGGATAAAACTGGTGTAATGATATGTTGCAATCATACTGCAAAACCTACCACAGTAAATTACTGCTGTAACAACCTCCTTCCTGTTGCGAAAGGCTCCAGCCAGGCTTTCTTGTGTCTTCTTGACATTTCAGTTCTTGAGAGAAAGTTGTCTCTGCATGCCTTAGCACTGAGTGACTGCTAAGCTTCTTTGAGGACAAGCTGAGAAGCCAACATGGAGGCCAGGAGGGGCAAGGGCCTGCTCTGGGGCTGGATGACGCTGCCAGACATGAGCACCATTGGTCTGTAGTGGCTAACCCATGGTATTGTGGGCAGGGCCTCTGGCACGTTGGTCTTCACTGTGTTCAGTCTTTTCTCCCCTGCCTGCTTGCTGGCAGCTGCTGTCAGGGTTTGTCGGTCACATGAAGTTTTCATGGCATCACCTCCACAACCCAGCCACTGGGATGCTCTGCCCTGTGCCTGCAGCCGTGGTTTGGCCAGGCTCTGTGGCCCAGGGGGAGTGTTGCCCTCTGACGTGGCCTGTGGGAAATGAGCTGCAGCTCCTGATTCTCTCTGTCCCAGATGCATTTCCTCTCCTCAGACATTGCGCTGTGTTTGGCACAGAGTTGTGTTTTGTTAACACTAAATGAAGGAGTGAAAAGGGAGAGAGCCAGAAGACTGAATTACTGTCCTGGTTTCAGAGTGATCCTCCAACAGGGAGGGAAGAAGGTGACAGCCTCAGTGTGGGAAAGTTTTCAGGCTGCTTTCTGAGTTGTTTGTGCTCTGTGGAGAGAGTGGTTTGGGTCTTCTGAATCCAACTGCATGTTTGAGAAAAAATTGTTCACCACCTTAAGGGAAGGAGGAAAGGGCCTCCTTCCTTAGGGGAAAGCAATGAGGTTCTGGTGGTTTCAGAGGTGTAAGGTGATGGCCCTTTGACAGTGCTTTCCAGAAAAGCATCATCCAAATCTTCATCTGCCCGTTAGCACTCAAACAAGGAAATACTGGGAGGAACTCAGAGCTGCCCTGTACTGGAAATGTACAAACCACCTGGTGTGATCTGTGTTGTCAGCCCAGTCTCAGGGGGACATCTCTTCCCAGAGGTTTCACCTCCTGCTTGTGAGATCAGATGGCGAGTACTGAAAAAGCTGGGAATTACGCAAAGGCTCTGTGTCTCTAAAAGCTAAATGGAATGGAAACTCCCTTTTCTCAAGACACTTTCCAGCCTGTCCAGTGATGGGACTCCCAGCACCCTGTGCTTTTCCAGGTGCTGCTTTGACTGGTCTTGGATTTTTCACAGCTGAGCCTGCTGTGCTGCCTCCCTTGGATATGAATGGACTTCCAATTTCTCTTCTGTAGTGTGTACACAACTATATTTTCTGAAATAAAGCCAAACCAAAAAACAACAGCCTTGCCCCACCCCAACTCCCATCATTATCTTCCTGTACTTGAAGTTTGCACCAAATCCTTGTGCTCCCCAAGTTCCCAGCCTCTGCTGCTTCCAATAATGATAAAACCTGAAAAGGCTTGTCTTGTCCTCTTTACAGCTACAACAAAATGGATGTAGCTTTAGCTGTGCTTTTCCCTTCAGCTATCTGGCAGTGCTCCCTTTTCTTCTCTCCAAGTCCTCCCTGTGAGGAATGAACACAGCTGATCATGGGGATAAGGATCAGCTCAGTGGAGCGTGTGTTAGCCAGGGAAATTTTTTCCCTTTGATGCCCATTGCTCCCCACCTCTGATGTCTCATGTGCATTTTGCATTCTCCAAGCCCAGAGTCATCTGAAGTCACAGGCCAGGAGCAGCTTCTCTCCCTGGGCTGTGCAGACCAGATCAGCCCCAGGGGATTTTCCTTTGTTAATGTTGCCAGCAAAATATTTTGCATGGCTTGTTGAAGAGACAAACTATTTCCCAGCAATGGCCAGTTTGAATGGCAGGTTCTTATGCAGAAATGTCTGTTACATTGAAGCAAGTGGTCAAGAAAAGCCCCAGATAAAAACTCTGAATAGACAGGATCCATTTGGCCAATTTATTTCCTTTTCTTTTCTCTTGTGATTTTTAGCTAGACTTTCCCTCTTAAAATGAAATCTGATCTTTATGGGAATATCTCATTCTTTATAAAGTGATGATTTTTTTTTTTTTTCATGAGCAGATCAAGCACTGCATATAAACTGTGTGGAGCAGATAAGTTGAAATATGTTTAAAAGTGGATTTTTTTTATATAACAGAAGTGGGTGTATCTCCTTCTTTCATGTGCTGGATCTTCTCTATGGAAAACCCATAAAATAAAATGGGAAATAAGAAACCATTTCTCTGCTGCTGATGTAAAATGACAGAGAGGAGGAAGTTTATGAATTATAATGGGTCAAGCAAAAATACCTTCCTGACTACTCTTTCCAAAAAAAGCCCCGCACAAGTCAGAAGTCCTGCATAGTGCTGGGATTGGTTTGGGCACAAATGCAATCCAGTTTTGCTATCTAGGGAGTTTGGTTGTATTGCTTGTGACACTAAATTCTCTGGACCATAGGAACCTTTAAACATTAATGTCACACAGTAATCATCTCCAGTTGTGTTTGGGTAATTATTCAAAGAGGAAAACAAAGGGAATGGAATATGGCTTGGTGTTAGGCTGGAAAAGGATGGCACTCCAGCACAGGGTTTGGTTTCCTGCTGTGAGGACAAGACACAGGGACAAGGTGAGTGGCTGGAGGCAAACAGGAGCCAGGGCTGGGGTCTCATTGTGTGGGGCTGTGCCTTGAGGGAAGGATTTTGCTTCCCCAGTAGTGCCAAAAGCCAGTGTCTGCCCTTCGTCAAGGGAATGTGTTGGGAACACATGAGAGCGGCCTCCACCACCCTCAATCTCCGTGGCAGCTGGAGAAGTCAGAGGAGTATCTGGGCACTGCTGCCCCTACAGCTCCTTCAGTGGAGGTTGCTTTTGCTATTGCCCCATCCTTCATTCCTCAAAAACCTCAGAGAATTCCAGCTGGCGGTGAAGGAGAGAAGGGGCAGCAGTGCCTGGCCTATGATCCTGCATGGCTTTAAATCCTGTCACAGTGAGGAGGATCACGGCAATGAATGGCCCGTGTAAACCTGTCATTCACAGCAGCTAAAGGATGCATCACCAAAGGAATTTAGTTTATTATGTCTGTGTATTGCTCCAGTAACCCTGGCTGTCAGACCCTATACCCAGCGTATGAGAATTTGGGCTCTAGGAAACAGTTTTGTTGCTTTCACAACTAAAGGCTTGTCAAAGTTTCCAACGTAATTCTGATATTTTGTCAGACCAATTTCCTGAATATTTTAAAATACACTGGGTTAAGTTCTGCATCAGCCTAAGGAATACACTTCTTTATACATCCTTTAGAGCACACTTTGCTTGTTTACTTTATCTGTTCTTTAAATTTTTGTTGTTTGGGGTTTGGGTTTTTTTAAGCAGTTCATGTTTGTTTTTCTGCCGCCTTTTTTTTCTTTTTTTTTTTGCTGTTGGGATGGGCAGAGCTGTGGATGAATGAGCACTCAGCTGGGTGATGTCCCTGCCAGATGCTACTCCGTCATCAGCTGCAGCAGAAAAAGTGGCTTTTTTACTCTGCAGGGCCACTAGGTGGGGAGATTGCATTTGCATTTTTGGGTTGCAAAATGGATCCTGGCAGCTGGGCTGAAGCTTTTGAGGTAATGAAGCATATCAAGGCTGTTATCTGCAAGAGGTGTGTGGTGATGACTCAAGACTTTGCGCCTCTCTTCAGCAACACCACTGCATCTCTGCGAGGAGTCAGGCTCTGCTGAGCCATGCTGGGGCCCCAGGTGCTTTTGGGGAGGTGATTTGCAAGGCTGACCTTTAAAGATGTCCCCTCCTTTGAAAAGTTTCTGTGGAGCAGAGCCAGCAGGTGCCTGCCCCACTGCCAAGCCCTGCCTGCACCCCACTG
This sequence comes from Polioptila caerulea, assembly GCA_013397295.1. Taxonomy (NCBI): domain Eukaryota; kingdom Metazoa; phylum Chordata; class Aves; order Passeriformes; family Certhiidae; genus Polioptila; species Polioptila caerulea. The sequence goes on from VYXF01000292.1 coordinate 53,752, forward strand.
CTTCACCTGGAAAACAGGGAAAAGGCATAAATATTTCAACAAAATTCTGAACAGGGAGTTCCCGAGGCCAGGAAACCATGTGGGCATCCAAGAGCTCACGTCAGGTTCAAGGCAGGAGCAGGAACCACGAGACGACTTGTGCTCAGGGTTTTCTCTTGCTTTCAGTACTTTGTAGCTGCTAGGCCATTGATATTTTCATGATGAAAGATTTCTGAACATGGCAAAAGTGGCATCTGTGTGGTGACACTGGGTCTGACAGTCCTGCAGGTTGGAGACCACTGGTTATGGGGCAGAGTAATTGATGGGGAAAGCTTGAGAAGATTCGGTTGGCACAGTAATGTTTCAGAGTTGGTTATTCAAGATCTTGTCTCACATGTGGTGAGTATCAGTACCCAACCATTAGAACATTCTGATTTAAGTAAAAACTTCTAGGACATAATGAACCCTTTTTCTTGTAAGAGAGCAATAAGAATGGTTGTAGTCCATTTTGGATTACTCAGAGCTGGAAGTCCACAAGGTGATTGGTGACATGGTAACACTACCTAAAGATGCAGTTAAAAAACAAATGGAGTGCAGGTCACAGGGGTGACTTTCCTTGCTGCAGGGTGTGTGACAGGATTGCAGCACTGATTTGACTCAGTGCTACAGTAATTCAATAACAGCCTTCTCTGTATAGTGCTACTTACAGAGCAGATTGTGCCTTCTGCTCAGGTATGTAAAGTTTTTCAGACTTTCTACAGACAAAGTAACTTTGGAAAGCAGTTTTATTTCTCTAAAGGTATTGCTATACTATTTTGGGGAAGTTATTTAAAGCAGTGCACCCATTGCAGCGTGAAAGCAGCTATAAAAACACACAGCTCTACCTGTGCAGGCAGGGCAATGAGCCATACCATGAGGAGTTACCTTCACGCTGCCATGGCCCAGTCCATGCAGCTCTCTGTTCCCACCTTTCCCTGCCAGGCTCTGTGGGGCACAGGGTCTGCATGGGGCCTGGGCTTCCTCCTCTGTGCACTGACCATGATTGGTCTTGTCACAGCTGATGGATAATTTTGTGAAAGCTCAGTTACCCAAAAACAATGTTAGCTCAGAAGGATGCCAGAGGAATGTGTTTAAACAAGCACACCTGCATCTTTTTGGCACTTGGAGCTGCTTAAATAGCTTAGCCAAAAATATGGGTGAGTTTATATCCTTTCAAATATCACCACTAACTAGAGAGCCAAATATTTTAGCAGCACTCGTGTGCTTATTCTGCAAGTTCTTGATTAGAGAAATTATGTCTTTGGATTGAAGTCTGGAAGTCAGACATTAAGGAAAGAAAAGGCATGTGAGCAGCAGGTACAATCATCCTGTGGGTGATTTGGTTTTGCTGTTATGGAAGACATCTTTTGTTTTACCAGATTAGGCACTAGGACTCTACATTGACTAATGGAGGAAATTTTACAGACTCCTTTCATCTGTGACTTTGGTGAGAAGAAGTCTGATATATGTGCTTGGTGAAAGAGGATTTGTGGAAGTTTTTCCTTTTTGATTTACAGAAATGCTTCCACAAGGGAAACCTTAGGCCAAGCTCTTCACAAATGAAGTCCTGGTACAGGAGCAGTGGGGCAGTGTGTGCTCAGGGGAGCCAAGGTGAGTGAGTAGCAGCCACTCTTTTCTGTGCCATGAATAGAGGTAATCTTTCTGTATCATTAAGCCATCTGCTTTTGCATTTATACAGGATACAAGTAGGATTATTTGCATCTTAAATATGGCAAGACAGAGAATGTTCCTTTGTGCATGCACCCACAGTGTCTTCTCTCCCCACCCCAATCTGAGCTGGCTTCAAATGGGATAAAGGCATTTTCTCAGAATATTCCAGTGACAGGAGGAAGAGGCAAATGTTCTCCAAGGCATCTGCCCCAATGTCAGGATGGAAAATACTCCAGAGTATATTGAGTGTTCATCTCTTGACATACAGCAGTATGGCATGGCAGGGTTCACTGCTGGGTCGCTTACACCAAGTGCTGCTTTGGAAGAAAGGCAGATGAACATCAGTATCCCCTGCTCTGATCTCTTAGTAGATCAGTAGTTTCTGATTTCTTTCTGTTGTGCTGGAGGGGTGACTGTGGTATGAGGGGAGGTGCTGGTGTTGGTAGTGGAGGCAGCAGTGCAGGAGGGGGCTGGATCTCAAAGGCTTTTCAGCAGGCTGCAAAACTGAGCATTGCTCTGGCATACCAGGAAGCCAGAGTGCTTCCAGTCACGTCACAGAGATGGCACTGAAAAACATTTTCTTACCTTCAAACTGTCTTCCACTCTTGGTGATGTGCACAGGATTCTCTATGAACTTGAATTTTTTCCAGTCAAGTGGGGGTTACTCTATATCCTGAACTACAAAGCCCTTTTCAAAGAGGCAGATGACATCTCTCAGCTCCTGACAAAGCTGAGGTCCAAAGATACTGCATCAAAATTAGCTTTTAAAAATTCATTTGTGAGACAACATAGGGAAATCAAGGAGGTGAGACAATCACAGTCCAGAGTTCCCTGGTATTAAAATGGAATAGAAGTGTTGTGACAGCCTTAGCTTGTAGTTTATGCTCTTTGTCAAGAACCAATTAGGTGTCTATTATCTTGATCTGTTCTTTGGCCAGCACAGGTGCCAAGCTTTGCTGCTGCTTCCCACCATCCTTTTGCAACCAGGGGTTAAAGGAAAAAGCTGCAGACCACCTGCTCCCTGTGCAAGATCCATACCTCAGCAGGATAGAGACAGGAGAGAATTGCACATCCTTTGGCCAATATGGCTCACACAGGCTGGCTTTACAGACTGAATGCTGGAGAGGCACAAATACATGACTGACAGTTCCTTCAGTCCTTCAAGGGCTTCCCAGAGCTCTCTGTCTGAGCTCTGATTTTTAATGGAGGACCATCTGCTGCAACACACTCAGTTATTAGCAAATGCCTACCTCATGCTTTCTAAGCAACACCAAATGTAGATGAAACAAATTAAGAAAATATACCACCTGCTTTTCTATTTTGTTTAGTTTACTGCATTTCTCAACACATTGTGTAAAGTCAATTTTACTCTTTCCCTGCCTGGTCTGTTAGATTTTAGTTTTGTGGGATTTTTACATGCCTGGTGGAGGGAACCATAAGGATTGTAAAATCACAAAATAAATAGCTGGAATGCAGTAGTGTGGTGCCTGTAGCTATCTGAAAACTAATAATGAATAGACTTGTAGTAAGTAAAAATGTTCCTTCAAAGCCCGAATTATATTCAGTCTGCAAGTGTAAATTTCTTGTCTTCTTCCAGTTGCTTAGGTTGAAATTCCCAAGCCAGTTGGGAATGATCCTCTGTTGCTTTTGAGAGCTCTCTAATTGCAAATAATTAATTAAAGGGTGGATGTATCTCATTTGATTTCTTGAATCATTTACCAAATTCTCATCTTTGCTTTCACATTTCTTTACATCCAGAGAGTTTGTGCAATTTACATATTCAATTAAAGATGATTTACTTCTTTGACCTTTGATACACAGTGTTAGCATCATTTGGCCATCCACTCTTTCATAACCAATGTTATTAGCAAAAGGCTTTTAATTACTGAGGTATGGTTGAATTCCTGTGAGCTAACCTTTACAAAGCTGAGTACCAAATATTTTGTTGCTGCATAGGGCCATTCCTAAGAACTGAGAGTCTACTGCTCTCAAACCCTTACTCTACACAATGTGCACCTTCATGTCCCCAGCCTCTGCCTCATCAGGGTAAGCACTGTGGGAAGGCCAATGTTTAGGTTGTGGGAAATGCCTGAGGTGCGTCACCACTGGAATTATCAGTCCCGTTCCAAGCAGTTCCACAGAGTGATTGTGTCCAGAAACAAGAGTGACGTATCCCAGTGTAAACAGTCAGGTTGAGAGTGTGTAATTTCACTACTAATTCTGGATACAGGACTTGTGACTGTACCTTCATGGTGAAAAGGAAGGGAAAGGGATGTCCCTCCTGGGATAGCCCTTCTGTGCTTCCTCCTTGTCAGGATGGCTACATTGGGTGGACAGAAGCATCACTTCTTTTCTCTTTTCCCACTAAGAGCTGAGCTGGTTGGTCTTGGACAGCTTTGTTGTTCCAGAGGTAATACCTGTAGTTTCCCTCCAGCAGTAGGTAGCTAGAGCTCTTCCCATCCCCACTTTGGGGAAAATTACAGTTCAGCTACAGAAGGGCAGCTCAAAGTCACGCACTTAATGGTAGCCACTCTCTGACGAAGGAGTCCTTTCTGCCCTCTCTCTCTCTCTAATTGAGTGGGCTGTCTGCATGGGAAGCTGGTACAGAAAATGTCTAAGTGGAGATCTAGAAATCCCAACTGGGGCTTTACATCAGCCTTTTGCTTTCTCTGGGCCCAGAGCTTGGATAAATAATAAATGCATCTCTGATGATGTGTCTGTGCAGACCGGCCCCAGACAAATGCCCACTTGTTCTGATATAAAATGTCCCAAGTGTAGTAGGCAAAAACTAAAACGTGTTGTTTTCTCACTCTTGCTCTCTTTTTTCTTCTTTTTTTCATCTTCTTTCTGGCTTGGCTTTCAGTTACATCAGTAATACACACAGCTGCAGGCTAAACAGGGATGCTTTATAACCTAGCCAATATGACAGAGATATTGCATGGCACAATGCAGTGGCAGTCAGATTTTCATGTCTCCCAAAGTCTGTTGCCTCTTCATGATTTTCCACCTGCCCAAGGCCAAAGGGTGTGGCTTGGTGCTCCTAGAAGGGAGCATGGCATTCCCATTTTGAATATTCCATAGGAACTTTAGCCTTTCTTTCCTAGCTCATATGCTGGGCATCACAGGTAAACGAGATTCTTGCAGAATAGCTACTCATGGAATTTTCTGACAGATTTTTCTATGTCCTGTGATTTCTTTGCTTTTGTTATCAAAATAGTTACCCCTTTTGTACCCGTTCCCCCATGGCACACCCCAGGCTGAAGGGTGTCACAGCAAGACAGCTTGCACGGGCAGCTAAGCACGCTGTGCTCCATCCTAACCCTGCTACCAAACTCAGAAATTTTCTGGGCGGTTCAGTGTAAGGTGGTTTGTAAACTGAGAACTTGTTCCGCTTGATTCTTGCAGTGGGAATACAAAGCTTCAGTGGCTTCCTTGCACAAAAGTCTGTGCTAATTATCTCTACCAAGTGTTTTGGCATCGTCAAAATACCTGCACTTCTCAATTAGTTTGTCTTGCATCATCTGGGTGACTACTGAGCTGTGCTTGCAAAGAGCTGAAGTTGCTCCAGGTGTGTGCTGGGCTGGACTCGGCAATTCCTGGGCTGTGTACGGGTTTCCACAGCGCTGCCTCTGTGTCCTGGAACCGTGTTTGTCCATCCTCACTGAGCCGACAGACAAGCTGGCTGCACAGCCTCCAACTGCATGAGGAAATACCTGCCATGCACCCTTAGGGAAACAAAGGCACGGGAACGGCGCTTGCAAAGGTTAAGTGGTGGGAGGGAGGGAGGGCTGGGTGTGCTCACCAGCCATGGGTGCAATATGCAGCCTTCAAGCACACGAGCCCCTGGCAAAGGCTGAAAGTCAAAGAGAAACAGGAGAAAATAGCGAGAAAAGCTGCAGGCAGGACAGAACTGCCTATCTATTTTTTTTAAGTAATGTGGTCCTCCCCCTGTGCTATCCTTAAAGCTCATTTTGTAAAACCAGCTGTAAAGAGGCTGTATGATTTACTGCTCAGTTTACTACCAAACTGCACAATTCATTTATAGAACTGAAGGATAATGTCAAACTAAAAATGTAAACTAAAGAGCTTGAAGGGATGGTTAAATGTCAGCACATCATGGGAGCATTTAATAACCACAAAACCATTTATTCTGCTTATAATATACAACATGAAGAAAAATATTTTGCTTTGGCTTGCAAGAATTTGAGAGGTCTGAACCACTGGCACCAGTTTCTCAGGTTGACTCTCAACATGGGCAGAGGAACAGGGAGGGAGAAAATAGCTGGGGAGGTGCAGGGAAGGGAGGAATTAATCTTGGCCTTCATTTATGGGGGAAAAAAGGCAGATGAGTGTTGGCTGACTCACTAAGGGAGCTGTGACACTCAGCATCCTGCCCTGTTTCCTTGGCCTATTAAGTACTGGGAGGTGCACAGGAGCTAATAGTGATTGCTGTTTTAGATGTGTGTACCCATGGTTTGAGAAACTGAGGCTTTAAACCACCATTTGAGATTATACTTGTGAAAAAATGAGACAGCTATGGAAGGAAAGGGGGATTTCGGAGTGTTGCAAGTTCCATGACATCCTTGGTAGCGCTTTGCTCGCCAGCAGTTGGTCTTGCAGCACTCCCCAAAGGCAGTGGCACACATGAGCCGTGTGCCAGGCACAGCTGGCTGTGCCACCGCCGGCCCCTTCCTGCCGGGAGCCCTGGGCTCTGCGGGGACACGGCACGGCCCGGCACACGGGGAGCTGCAGAGCTGCACACCGGGGCTCAGGGGCTGCTGCCCACCTGGGCTCAGGGACTGCTGCCCACCGGGGCTCAGGGGCTGCTGCCCACCGGGGCTCAGGGGCTGCTGCACACCTGGGCTCTGCCTCTGTGGGGCTCCCACCCAGCCCCTCGATGTTCTGCTTTAGGGAAGGAACCCCTGAATGCTTTAGGGAATAACACATTCCTACGGATGCAGGCAGCCACCTGTTTAAATTCATAGTCTGGTGCTGCTTCTCTTCTATCTTCCACTTTGTTTTCTTTCCTTCTGCCTTTGTTTTTTACTCTGTTCTGCACTTGGGCAGGAAGCCTCTAGTCTCCTTCCAGCTCATGTGCAGCCCCCATTGCTGCTGCCAGGATAGGAGTGACCACTCTTTGTCAGCGTGTAAAGCTTTTGCTGCTGCCACAAGTCTTGCTGTGAGTCTGCATACATCACAATCACTGTTTCAATTGAAACCATTGCCTGGAGCCATAAGGAACCGTGTCTGATGGGGATACGGGCAGCATGGGAAGAAGAAGCTGCACTGCATGCTTTCACCCCATCTTTGGAAAGGGGTACTGAGTCTGCCCTGCAATCCTGGGTGTGGCACTTCCATGATCAAAACACAATAAATGCCAGTGCTGATGCATAAAATAGCATAAAAGGGCTTTTCACCTTCTGACCTGCGCCCTGTTTTCCTTAGAAAGTGTCAGCGGGGTGAAGGAACTGAGTTGTTTTCTTGTGGGGCAGGAAGGAGCTGGGACTGAAAATCTGCCACCTCCCCATCCCCTGCTTCCCCCAACCAGCAAAACGTCGAGGTACATTTCCTTTTGTGAGAGGACAGCATACCACAGGGACTTCCTCAGGAGAAAATTGTGTTCAGGGTGTGAAGTTTCATACTTTTTCTGACTGTCAGTGACACTTTTCAACAGCAGCAATTATGTTATTAGCCTGGCCTTGTCTTCTCCAAGTAAAGGAATGTGCTTCAAAGCAGTCCCTGTCCTCAGGGTCTGAGGAAAATAGAGTCCCAATCTGAAAGGGAAACAGGAGCTTTTGGTTTGTGTTTGTCTCATTTTCCAGTGGACATCTGAACAACTGCACAGATGCAGAGCAGAAGTAAACTTGGTAAACTCTGTTCATAATGGTGGCAGCAGCAGAAGGGGCTCAAGGGGGACAGCACTCAGCAGGGAATGCACACACACTGTTTATGTATTCTTCCAGCTCCCTTATCTCACACATGGGAAGGTGCAGCTCTGTCTGTGGGCTGAGCTAGACCAAGAAAATGCTGAAACCTCAGTGCAGCTCCATAGAGGATGTCCAGGTTCAACCTGCCTGTGCTTTTGCCAGGCACTGATTCAAAACAGCTATTGAAATCCCTGCCAGTATCTGCTGGCTGCAGCTTGGGCAGAAGTACAAAAGAAGAAAGAGTCTTGCTATAAAAGCAGCTTTACTGTCTTGCTGATTAGGGACAGCAGGTCCAGTTCCCCTTCACAGAGCCACAAGGTGCTGGATGTGCTGTTCGGCTGCTGCCAAGGAGCAATTTGATAATTTCCTCCTGTTGTCCTAATTGAAATCCTCCCAGTTCCTCTACGGTGCAAAGCCATGAGCCTGAATGGTCTCAGCAGATGGAGAATTTGGGCAATTCCTGAACATTTTCCCATTGGGGAAAACAGTGTGTTGTCAGAGTGACATGGCCAGTCAATAAAGGGTTACATGACCACGTGCTGCAAAGTCCATGGTTATTCCTTTATTTTGTCATTAGCATACAAAATATTTCAAAAACAAACCCAAAGCCATTCAAGGTGAACAAGCCTTTGCTGCCCCGTGAAGCAGTGTACAGTGACTGACTGCATTACTGCTTGGAGGCTGGAAGCTGCTTGTGTCAGTCTGGGCTTTTCTGGCTGTAGATAGAAATAGATGTGAGGAGATATTAAAGAGGAGAGAGCACTAGTGAGAGAAGAGATGGAATGGTTTGAGATGAAGATAGCACTAAGTACTGTACAGAACAAGCCTGTCTTTGTTTTCTGTAAGGGAAGTGGGTTCAACTTCTCTCTCTGTCCAGTCTCTTTCTTTCTGCAGTAATACTGGTATTTCTTTTATTTGTATAAGCCTGCAGACAACACCAAAATGAAACTTTAGCCTTTCCTGGAAATGGTTCATTTAAAGAGGCTTATACAGAAGTACAGGGACAAATAGGCAGCCTCTGAACAGAATCCAAAGAGATGTAGGCTTGAGCTAAACCTCTGTGTGCTCCAGAGAAAATTATTCTGATTTTGGAGGAAATACAATACTTAACAGAAATCAAGCCTGCTGCTAGGAAGTGTAAACCATGCTCAGTTTAAATACAACAGATCCCCCAGCAACAGTATTGCCTCATGCTTGGAGTGTTACTTGTGTTAAACACTGTGTCCCCTTCTGGGTTTCACAGGTCTTGACAAACTGTACACTGTAGCATGTGGGCACAAATCATGGAAAATCCCAACTGAGGATCAACTAAACTCTTGGTATTAGGGCTTTATTTTTAATACAATATAAGAACCCCCTGAAAATTTTTGACTGTCCGTGACACTTTTCAACTGCGAAAATTGCGATGATTTAGATGTGTTGATGGCAGGGTTCTGCCAATATCCCTGGGCAATAGTGAATTTACTGGACTGGCCATGGTCTGTGTGCCCTGTCCCCCCCAGGCAAGGGAGCAGCTCCTGAGGCTCTCCACAGCCCATCAGTCCCATTCAGGGTAGCTGTTTTCAGGATACTCCATTCCCTGTCCCTATCCCTGCAGCACTCTCACGTCTGTGCTGGCCATGCCATGGCCAGGCTATGCAATGGATTTGAAAGTAGTTTTTTGCTTGCTTTCATCTGGATAAACCCCGATTTTGTGGGGTTGGCTTTGGCATTTGTAAAGCTGCATTGATGGCAGGAATTGCACTTCCTGGGATAATAGAAAGCTAGAGGGAGAGTAAAGAGAAAGAGAAAGGTTTATTGGGATATGAATGTGATAGTGTTGGAATAGCAGACTGCTAATTATACCTCTCTCATCTATCTGAGAGGATTTGTCATCAAAAACACAAATAAGAACTTTTTCATGCAGAATTAATGTTGCTATTCACAGTCCAGTGAGCACATCTTTTTAATGGAGTCAGATGCACCTATGCTGTGTTTACCTCTGTGTATGTGTGTATATATATATATTTTACACCAATCTGCACTGAAGCGATGTTAACCTCTGTAGGAAAGTTCTTAAGTCTCCAGTGGAGTTAAACTATATTTAGAAACCAGACAGGGGCTGCCATTCTCTTATGGGTTGTCTCTGCTGCCAGCACAGGGCTTAGGCAACCTGCTGAGGTGCAGCTAAGATTGTAAAGGTGTCTTTGGTGCACGGACTGAAAGTCTGGCACACTCAAACTATGCTAACAGAAATAACCTAGCTAGCTGAACTAGGATTAAATTTATGGAAATGGGAAATCTATAATTTTCAAAACCCACATCTGAGTTACCTTCAACTCCAAGCTTTCCAAGCTTATTCAGCTTTGTTCTCTTGATGTTGTTTTTATTGACCTGGTTATTTTTACCTTTTCCTGCTAGCAGGTTTTTAGGTATTTGTTATCACTTGGTGCTATTGACATTTCTGATGATTTGGGTCACTCACAGCCTGTCCACAACCTTTGAGATACTCTGTGCCCTTGCCTGCTTCTTGGGAGTTCACAAAGCATCTCCAGGGATTATAAATAATCCTTCTTTTGCAGTAGATTACAGAAGTGATAAACTACTGGAAAGATACACATCTGGGATAAACAACATGAGGTTTGCTTCCCTCAGATGGTCTGTGCTTCCTGACCAGGCAGTGTTTCATTCCAGTCAGTGACAGAGTTTGGAGTGAGTTCTTCTGTGTGTGTGTGTGTGTGAGGTGCTTTCTGCTGTGGGATATTACCTGGGGTTGGAAATCCAGTCAAACACAAGGACACAGAGCTTTGTGAAAATCTCTGAGCACCTGACTGAGGCAGAGGCTGCAGTGGGAGACTTTGGTGGCATTAATAATTTCCAAAAGCACAAGCACTGAGCCTGAGGGCCTCCAGTGGCAGGGATGATGTGTGTGTGAGGCAGCTGGAGAGCTGCCCTGGGAGCAGGGGATGTCTCTGCTCCCCCAAAGCCCTTTCATGGGGTGGTGTAGGACAGGGTGCTGTACTGAGTATGTGGGGGGTCCTTCATGGGCTGTAGGTGGGTCTCTGCTGCACCATGGACCTCATGGGCTGCAGGGTCACAGCTGCCTCACCTCAGCTGTACCATGAGCTGCAGGGCACTCTGCTCTGGTGCCTGCAGCTCCTCCTGCCCATCCTCCTGCACTGACCTTGGTGTCTGCTGGGCTGTTTCTCTCACATATTTTCACTCCTCTCTCTGACTGAAATTGATGTTGTGCAGAATCTTTTTCTCACTCCTAAATCTGTGATTCCAGTGGTGCTACCACCTTCATGGACAGGCTCAGCCCTTGGCCCATTGTCTCCCTTGGATACATGGGTTCTGTTGAGCAGAACGTTGGGAACTTCTCACTGAAGCCACCCTTGTAGCTTTCCCTGCTACTGAAACAAATAACTAATGCACATGGAGGCAATCATACTGCCAGGAGAAAAAAATGTTCATATTTTTATTTCTATATAATAATACTGGTTCTAAATAAACACATTGTATGCACAGAATAGCCTGTTTTATATAAACAGCTTTCATGTCAGCAGATTATAGGTACTTCAGTTTGTGTGGAAGTCACTGTGCTCAAACTGAAATCAGCTACCTTTAGAAGCTTGTACAAGACAGAAATGAAGACAGAATGATGTATTTGAAAACCTAGGGGAAGCTCAATTCCCTGGAAATCTGTCCAGAACACTCTATGTTACTCTAGCTGCCCCTGCAGAAAGTGCTGCAGTTCTGTTGCTCAGGGTGCCCACCCTGCATGCAGCATTGGGGTGACTCGTGGGCTCTGACTCAGCACTGCAGTGATGTGAGGAAGAGCCCTGTACCCACCCTGATGCAACAGCCTGAGTGTTCCTGTGATACACATCTGTTATTTGAAGAGCCATATTAGCAAATATTTTCTGAAAATATTGAGTTTCTTCCCCCACTTCCATCCTGCTTAGGTTCTTATCCCAGGTTGACCAGACTGAGTTACAACTACATTGTGCTCTAAATATTGTATCACTTATTTGTCACCTGTGATGATCCTCCTCTTCCTCAAGGAGTGAGAACACATTTCTGAGCTTTTGGGTTTTTTGTGAAAGCAAAAGTTTTGTGCCCAGAAAGGTGAAGATGAGGGTAGGGAGGAACGGCTGGGTCTGAGGTAACTCTGGCTCTTTGGGTACCCAGTGGCTGCATGCCTGGCCAGGAACAGTGTCCTGCACACGCTGCATCCAGGAGTAATGGGATGTTGCTGTGTAAAAATGTATTCAGTGTTCTTCCAGGAACTGAAAGGCTACAGTATATCAGTGCCTCAGCCAAAAAAGTGTCCTGCTCTTGTACCTGGCTGTAGTTAAACCATGCGTGTGAGCAGTGCATGTGCATGTGCATGTGGCCAGTGCATGTGAGTTCCCGATCTGGAACAACAGCCACAAGGAATTCCAGCATGGCTGTAAGAGCCTGGGCACAGCTCTGAGGGGGAGCATTAGCCCAATCTGCGTGATGTGGCTTCACTTCAGCCTTGTAAGATGCAAAGTAGAGAGTGTCAAGAAAAAAACCCAATAATCTTCAACTATGTGTCTTTGTAGAGCTGGGGTCAGGGAGCACGTCCCCCATGCCTGCCCTCTATTTTCACTAAAACAGATGAATTTTAGAATAGGTGATGACCCACAAAATGTGGGAAGTTTGCCTGCTACAGTTCCTGGGAGATTAGCAGAGTAGGCTGGATATGGGCTGTGTGAAGGTATAATGACTTTGTTTTTAAACTTGTTAGCCATTTGGAGTTCCAACCTCATTAAATCCACGCACTACAACTCAGTGGCCTTTGAATGAATGGATTAATTCTGTGCTATTTTATTGCTTCCCTCCTGCAGCCTGCAGCTGTGCAGTCCAAAGTTATCTTGTTTTCTCATTTATAAGTGTTGTAAAGGAAACTCCCTGGAGATGAGGCAGTGTGCTGAACACGAAAGCCTCCACGGAGCTCGATTGCTGCAAACACTCATCATAATAGCTCCTCAAAGCTGTAGCCAGGGTCACACTTCAGGGGGATGTATTAACTGTAGGGCTCCCCTTTCCACTGCTTCATCCAGGGATCCCTGTGAAACACCTAGAAAGGCACAGAGCATCAAAACAGCACTATTGATTTATGAGACATAGGCTGATTTTTGGTCTGAGATGACTGTGAATTGCACCTTCTGGCAACAGTGTCGAAGCAGCTGCAGGTCCAGAAAATGGTGTGAAGAACCGGAATTTGTGCACTTCATTGCTTTTATAGAAAAAAAGCTGGATGTTGGATTCCTTATAAACAGAAATCTCTCATACTGAGCGCAGAATATCTCAGGCCACTTCAGCTCAGTGGGCTAGAAGGGCTGTGGTAATGTGTGCTGTATTCTAACAGAAATTTCCTATCTACTTTGGCAGAGGATCTGGAAAGCCTTGCTAGCTTTCTTTTTTTATGTTGGAAATCAGTAAATTTGATTTGATTTTCAGGTTGAGAGTTATTCAGACCAGTGGTTGATAATTCAGCATGTCCATGAAACATCCTTGGCAGAAACAGAGCTCTTCCCTGGAAGATGGGCATTGGGTACTGGTAAAGAGGGTTAAATTCACTTTGTGATGTTGGAAATCAGTTAGAGGGAAGCTCCCCTGAAGCCACTTCAGGATTTCAGAAGCTGAGCAGTAAATGCAGCAGAATCAGTTGAGCCCTTTCCACCTGCTCACTGTGTACTGCATACTCTGACCTACCAAGGTGCCAATTATACATCTTGTTTTATCCAAAAGTTTTATTTTGATTCAAACCTCTCCTCTGATAAATCTGGGTGAGCAGCTCTCCCACTCAGCTTTTTCTTCCTGTAGAATTCTAATACGAATGATTTCATAGTTGGAGATTTTAGACCTCTGTGCAAGCTCCCCTATGAAATGAGCACTCTGCCTGCAGCCTTGGAAGCAGGGCAGCCCACACAAGCAGCAGACTCACTCTGGTTTGTTTAGAGGACACTGGAGGCAGGAGAAGTCTCAGAGATCCAAAAAGCTTGTGTTGGCTCCCGGTCTGAGGGACCTTGGAGGTGCATTATCTCCTCCCAGGAGGATCTCTGGACACACACACTGCATAGTCACAGGGTGGCTGATCTCTCTGCAGCCACAGTGCTGTGAAATTGGAACACTGTTGGGGCTGCCAGGAGGGCAAGGATGAGCCACCTTTCCTGCAAACCAGCCCAGCCTCTGTGCCCTGCTGCCCAGCTGCTGGGCACACTGTATATTTTGTTTAGGTTGGGTGCCTCACATTGCCTTGTAGGGTTCATTCCTCTTCCCTCTGGCTGATACCACTTTGCTCCTAAGACTAAACCTGTCCTCCTCCTGCCTCTTGGCAGATACAGGTCCTTCCTGAGCAGGAGGACCCGTTGAGAAGAGGTGTCCCAGGAACACACCCTCAATCTTGCTTTCCAGGAGTAAACCACAGCTTCAATACAGATGTGCTATAACATTGCTTAGACTACTCCCTCCCTCTGTAGGCAATGAGTAAACTGCTCACTGAGATTATTTTCTGTTAACAAGTTTGAATAACTGCATCTTATGCTGCTTGGGGTTTGTTACCTGATAGCCTGAATCCACACATAAGGAAATGTGGAAAATAAATTGCTCACCAGTGCTCATGGACTGTAACTCCAGATCTAACTGTGTGTGGGCTGACAATGCCACTTTGACACGGAGCTTGTTATGAGGAGCTGGATGATAGATCTGCAGGAGGGAATTAGAGCCAGCGTCTCCTATACCTGTAATTTAATCAGGCTGAGGTGCTTGCCGGGAGGGTGCGTTTAGACAACATCAGGGCCTGGTTTGTGTGTGTACAGCCCTGGCTGAGAGCTGGAGCTGTGCCTGTGAAATCCCCAGGGCAAGCAGTGAATCAGCTCTGTCCATCCCTCGCAGCCGCTGCCGTGTCGGTGCGTGTTGAGCAGAGGTGCTCTGAGCACGGGCTCCGCCCGGCGCTGCACAGGACCAGGGCAGGATGGGCTGGGGGCGGTCACGCCTCTCCCAGGACCCAGGAAAGCCGAACGCGCCCGCTTCTGCAAGGTCACACACTCCTGGGACACCGAGCTGTCAGCCCCGCTTAGGGTTGTGCTGGCAGATGGGCTCTGTGCTAGCAGGAACTCCGGTAGAAATCCTTCCCTGCCGCGGCAGAGAGCATCCATCTCTGCCAAAATTAGCCCAAAGAGAAGGGCCCTTAGTGCAGAACACCAGTGGGATGATCAAGTCCTTTGTTTTTAGGAAGGATGTGACTGTCATAATTAACTTCTGGAAAATGATCTGCCTCATTAGATGGAGTTTGCAGAGAGGACACGGGTTTTTTGATCTTAAATTTGAGCACATTTAAGCACGTGTGGGTAATTTATAAACAGTTGTTAAATACAAATCTTTGTGTAAAGGTTTAATGCAGCAGTCATTAAAACCAATATTCAATTATGCACAAAAATCTATTGGCGTAGCAATAGCTTTCTTATTTCATTTTGGCATTTTTTCTTACATTACTTTTGCTTTATTCTTAACCTGGAATAAATAACCTTGATATTCATAGATGTAAATAATGTTGTATAGGACTTGGACAGACTGCCTGGAGAGTCTTCAGTACAAACTTAAGACAATCTACTTCACCTCTGAGAAATATTTGTGTAACCTCTTCTTAAAACCTTACATAATTCCCTCAACCATCAAGAAAGAAAATTGTGTGTCAGGCCCTGGACTGCACTTATTGTAATTGAGACCTCACCAACTTTGAAGGAAAAGGAATAACAGCCTGCCTTATTAGTGCAGGCCATGAAATCTGCCTCCTGCTCATCAGCACTGCTTTGCAAACTTCAGTTCAAGATGACTCTTAATGCTTTTCTCTGTATTGCTGCTTGACTAGTCGTCACTGATGTTGTACTGCATATTGGATTTTTTCTTCCTTGGTGTAGGGATTTGCATGTGATCAGGCACTTTGAATCATGTCAGACAGAAAAGATATCAATCAGAAGCAAATATGGCTGTGAAAGTCAATGCAGTTTCTAACATACAGTGAGTTACTCAGGGATGGCAGGGAGATTTCATTTCCATTCAGCAGGTGCTGTGTGTTTTGTTTCTAACAAATCCAGATAACTGATTACTGATATAATAATATCAGTAATACCGATATAATAACTGATAACTGATCACTCATTTTCAGTGAGCCACAAGTCACTGTGACCTGTTTTTCCCAGTACACTCCTGAAGGTGGATATATTCATATCCCAGACCACAGCAAATTTTGTGCATTTATTGGCACAGTAATTTGGGAGTTTGTGGCATACAGAGAAAGCCCACGAGACAGGTTATATTCTGATTAGCAGTGTCTTCTAATTGGCTACAATTAGCTGAAGTAATTTTCATTTCTTGTTCTTACATAAGCTTCTCTTAATACTAACACTTGATCCCAACTATATGTTCAGCTTTGTGACACAAACCAGGGAGAGAAATTGCAGTGAACATGGAGTAATATTTGAAATGTGGTTGAAAGGTATTTCCAACACTTGAGGAAACTACATGAGATAGCTTCAGATTTGCTTGAATTTCTTGATATGTGATCTCCATGCATGGAGCTTTTGTTCTGGTTTTGGGTGTAAAAACAGCCTGGTAATGTGCAGATGTGGGTGTTAACTTCAGCCTCAGACAGCTGCAGTGATAGTAAATAGGAATAGGATGGGCCACAATCGTTTATCAACAGTCGTGTTTTCAGTGTGCTGTTGCAGGCTGAAGGAGCCCTTTGTGCAGCAGCACAATAACCAGCGGGGAGATGACTTTGACTCTCTCACTCTCAGGGACACACGAATAAGACCTAATGAAAATAGCTGGGAGACAAGAGCGAGAGCTGCCTCCTGCTGCCAGCACAGCCTGGCCTTTCTAACACCCCACACATCTGTAACAGGCCACATCTCCAGCACACAGAGCCAGCGACTGCAAACAGCAGTGCCAGAGCACAATGCGGGCTGTATGCGTGTTTATTCCAGAGAAATCAACACACGCCTGTCCTTCGCTGCTGCGGGGAAAATAAAGCAATTCTTTGTCACTTTGCAACAGCCTGTTTTAAAAACAGCAGTTTAAACCAAGGATGTTTAGAAATTAGATAGTAGTGGTGATGAGGGGAACTTCCACAGTTTTATATTTCACTGTCATCCTTATTTCCTGGAAAGATGGAGGGTATCTAAATATGCCACTCATGAGAAATGCAAAGGGCTGCAGACAGAAGTAGAGCCAGTCAAAATTTTTGGTGATGATGTCTTTTTAGCCTCTAATAGAAATGTTTAATTCCCTGAAATACCTGCTCTTTTGCACAAAAAAGAGGTGGCCTTTTACCAATAGTTAAAACCTGCATCCAATATTAGGATAAATAGACTGAGGAAACCCCTCCCTAACAAAATAAAATGCCTTTAAAATGCCATGTTCAGTCTCATAGCTAAACTCCAGCTGAATGCATCACAATCAATGGAATATTTGCCTGATAGGTCTCACCAGCCACTAGTACAAAAAGACACAAAACTTGCAGTATAAATTATAAAGTGTAAGTGCAAAAAAAGCTTGATTTTACAAAATACAGTTGTGATAGATGTGTGGTGTGATGACAGCCTATGCAAGAGTTCTCCTGGAAAAATATATGATGTCTTCATCACCCAGATACATGAAAGAGGATGTGAAATGGGATTAGGTATGAGGTAATGATGGACATGTGGGAGCAAACCAGAAGGGTTTAATTTGTGCAACTTGGAAAGGGCAGGAGAAGCTGTGATCACTTTAAATTAAATGAATCAGAGAAAGAAACACCATGGAAAACTATTTTGGTTCAAATAAAAAGCCATCATAAAGAGAACTCAGCATAAGGTAGCCACAAATATAATACAAAATCACGACTTTTAGCTTTCACCAAAAAAAAAAAAAAGTATGGGCAAATAAGAAATTTTAAAGTATTTATCAGCTGGGAAAAAGGGCATAGGGGAACAAAACTCAATTGCTGTTCTTTGTTATGGAAAACTTGAAGCCTTCTAGTACTTTTTAAAAATAGTAGGTGCAGCAGTTCTTGAAAAACCTCCACAGTTGTTGGAGTAACATTCATTGCTTATTGAAGAACCTTTTGTGCTCAAGGGACTAATCTACTCGATGTTAATAGGTCTGCAATAGCAGGGCCTTTGGTTGTGTCACGGTTCACACTGAATAAAAGCCCTGCCACTCTTTGAAATACGTGGGAAAACTTCCGCTGGCTGTACTCGCAGCAGCCCTCCGCTGGGAATTAGGCAGTAGAGCATCCATCCCTGTCGGCTTTGCAGCCTCGGCTGCGTTTGACAAAGTGCTCAGAGCGGGCAAACACGGAAGGGCTGCGGCTGCTGTGGCAGAGCCTGGCAAAAAAATCAATAGAAAACAATCTGTTGAGCTGTTTTTCCTGCTGTTTATTGTGAATGATCTGTGATCAGATGGTTGTGATGAATTAAATCAGCCTTCAGAATTCCTTCAGAAATTCTGTATAGTGAAAAATTCCTAATCTGAAGTATTTGTTTTGACTTTGTCTTGACATTCATCCCAATGATTTGAGCCCCATCTCTGTGTCCTGGTTAGGAACACCGGAGGACTGGAAGTGATGCTGCAAGTTACAGCCTAAAGGCAAAAGAGACAAATGTTGCAAGCATCATGGTCCCCATGTCCAGGTTTTTAGGAGACTCCCAAACCAAATTGGACTAAGCATTGCCAAAGCCTCCATGTAAAGCCCAGTGGTGCAGTTTGAAAAGCAGTAGTAGTTATGCTAAAATCAACTGAAAATACCAGCTACACAAACAAGAGTATGCTGCAGTTATCTTGAGATACTACTGACTTTTATGCTACTGTAAAAATTTATGGTGGCATTTAATTTTATTACATTAGCGAAAATTTAATTTCCTTAAATTAATATGTATTACTGTTGCTTCTAGCAAATATTTCAAAATTAATTTACTTTAATTTTAGTATGATTTTATTATTCTTATGTCAAGGGGATTTTTTAGGTTGGATTACCTTTCCATAAAAAAGGAAAAGAAAAAAAACTTTAGCTTTCCATCTTTTAGTCATCTCCCAGAAGTTAAATTAGTGTATTCTGAATAAACACTTTGGAAGGAAGTATTCAAAGCAAATTTATCACATGACTATTTTCAGGTGCCAAGGACCAAGATATTAATTACTCTTCTTTTGCTACCAAAGCTATATCTGAAAATGCATTTACAGACAGGTTTTCCCCACACCCCATAACCACAGGAATATCCACCATAACTTGTGAGAGATGATTAACATGCAGGGAGTCACCTTTCCCTGTGTTAGCACAGTGCTCAGAACAATCAGGCACCTGAGCGCCAGTACAGCAGACATGAGTAGCAGTGGTGTGATAAGTAGCCCATTAAAATGACAGTGGATGCCATGTGAATAATTTCCTTCTCATTTGTCACCGGTCGCTGGTCGCTGCAGGAACTTTGTAAGGACAGCTCCTGCAGAGATCTCGCCGGGATGCAATGCCCCGAGAGCAGGGTTGGGCTGCAGCGAGCCTCTGGCAGCAGCAGCGCTGCGCAGCCAGCCCGTGCAGCTGGCAAGAGCCAGTGTGACATTAAACCCTGAGCGGGTTTATGTCTCGGTGGCACTTCTGAGTGCCATTTTGGGTCAGCCTGCTCCTGCTGCAGCTCATGTGTTTGTGTGCATGTAACAAACACCGCTGGGAGCGGGAGGAAATGGTGAGTGATTCCTGCCGGCCTCTGGGAGCAGTCTGCCGACCTGGGACAGGTTAAAGCAAGAAAAAGATGGGTTTGCAACTACCAGGCCTAGGCAGAGCGTGTTTGCAGGCGGCTCTGCACACCCCACGGCCATCCCGGGCTGAGCACAGAGCCCCGGGGCCGCCCTGGCTCCTGCTCTCGGAGCCTGCCGGGCTCCGGGCGGCGCTGGGAGCAGCCCCGAGGTGAGCGCCGTGCCCGCAGCGCCCAGCCGGGTGCCCGGGAAGCTGCTCCAGCCCAGCCGTCCTTGTCCGGCCAGGGGCACGCTCCTGAGAGCCAGGCTGCTGGCAGTGTAATTGACTCTGCAGCACAGTAAGAGCTCCGGCTCGTTTCCCTCTGCGAGCCGGGTGTCGTGCTCCTTACCAACCCCGTTAGGCTGGCACAGGGACTGCAGAAGGAGCCGCGGTGGGTGAGAGACAGTCCCTGTGTGCATGGTCCTGGTGGAGTGTCAGCACAGCATCTGAGGACACCCGTGGAGTCCCCCCAAAGGTCTTGTACAGTATGTTCCTGATTTGTATAAAGAGACAAGCTGTGAGGAGAGCCTGACTCTGCACAGTTGTTAGGATAGCTCTGGATGAAGTGGGAGACCTTGCTCCGGTTGCCATTTGACATCTCAGCAGAATATCTTAACATGCGGGGCTTGGCAGGACTCTGGCTGCAGCTGCTCAGCCCCACACGCTCTCTGCTGAATCATTGCCCTCCAATGGGGCATTGCCTGTACTCACACCAGCATCCCAGACAATCCCAGACAATCCCAGACAACCCCGTGCTCCTCAGCCAGTGCTAGCCAGGTGCAGGATACAGAGGCCGTGCAGCCTGGGAAGCCTCTGGATTGCAATTTTTGTACATAGATATATTTTAATTCAGGGAATCAGTCCTTATCTATTGAGTACAGCTCACAAACACTTTCTCGGACATAATGAAGCTATGGATGACTGCTGCTTGATTTAAACTTTGAAAAAACCAACAGGCTCTGAAGCCTAAACCTCTATTTTGCAGAAATAAAGCACCTTTATTGTCAGAGTTCTTCAAAAGTTGTAATTGAATTATTTGCCCAGACTTAGACAACATTTTTTTTTCTAGAAAGGAAGGGTGATTATGTGAACATCCAATGGAATTAGTTGATAGAAATATGTCTTGTGGCAATAAAGAAAAACAAATGATGTCCTTCCTTGATGTAATGCATCAGTTAAGAAATCGCAAAGCAATAAATGTATCAGGCTTTGGATCTAACAGGGGGTCCTGGGGAAAATGAGGCGGTTAGAGTCGCAGTTCTAGAATTGTTACACTTTTCCGAGATAGCATCAGAAGAGGAGAGAACTCAACTAAAAATAGAAGAAATAGAATATCAATGTTGCATGCCTGATAATTAAGAAATCAATAACGATACTCAATGCTATGCCAAGCTCAGCTGCTTCTGACATTTCTGGGACCTGAGACTCCAAACTTGCATGTAAACTTGCGTTTTTATTCATATCAGCATTATCGTTGTTGTCAGGGAGACAGTCGCTCGTGTATCATTGCCACACAGAGCATTTTAATCATCCCTTCCACAGAAAGAATTTCTGTGCTTAAAATAGCAGACAAAGGCTCCTTTCCTCACTTACTTTGCATCTAGATATTGCAGTAAGACAAAACTACTGTGTCAGATGATGTGTGAAGAAGGGAAAAGTCATTTCAGAGAGAAAAGAGACACCTATTATTAGTGTTCCCAAGACACACTGTTGCAAGACAAAAAAATTGATTTTTTTTCATGCTTAATGCATTCTGTGCCAATGCTTGTTATTTTTGTACTTAGCTTTTCACATTTGCTTGACTATTTTGTTACATTTTTTATTACAGTTATAACCACCTAAAAAAAAAATAAATAAAAAAAGCAGACAGGTAGGAAGACTTTTGAGCCTCTTGTTGAATTCAATAGAAATTGCTGAAGATTAGAATGTCACAGTATTGTGGGAACCCTGACTGCTGCTCATGAGTTTTTAGTATTACTGAATAATTTATAATTTGAGGGGAAATGTGAAGCCTTTGTCACCTTTTATTTTTGTCTTCTCTATAAATTTACATTTCTCAATGAGACAGTGTGGAACTGCCTGAAGCATCATCAGAATTGTACCATAATTTCAACCCCCACAATTTAAAATTTGTGCCTGTCGGTGCAGAATAATTGCTTCTCCAAAGACTATCACAACTCACCTGCAGGTTCAGCCTTCCACAGCCCCACCACTGACTCCCAAAGGCACGTGGGCCGGGATGAGGCTTTGCATAATTCAGGGCTAAATGAGCACACAGAAATATTCCGAAGGGCTGTGGGTGCTGAGGTCCGCGGGCACCTCGGAGTGCGCTGAGCCGGCAGGCACCGCCTCAGCCAGGGCTGCGTGTGCACCACAGAGCCAGGCTGGGCAGGACAGGGGCCCTGGGGACACCTGTGCCACCAGCACATGGGGGAGGTGGCCTCTCAGTATTGACTGCCACTCCTTAACTCCTGCTGGCCCCCAGAAGAGACGTGAACCCTCTCTGTAGGTGTAAATAAACAACTACGGGGCTCCTGGGGAGTGGAGCTGGGAAATTCAGAGTTTGTGGTGGGTTTGCAGCTCGTCCTCCTAGTGGCGACTGGCAAGTCAGCCAGATCCTGTCCTCCACCTCTGTCTATAAAAAACATTTATTGCTTCTCTTGTGGGCACATTACAGTGGTTGTTTAGCTAATACTCGTGAAATGCTTTGAATGTGAAATTCATTGGATGAGAGCCTGTTTCTTTCTCAGCTCTGCTTTCTGAGGTGACTATAAGCAGATATTGGGAGTGTTTTTCCAGAGCTCTGCAGTTAGAACAAATAGTTAGTTTATGTGCATTTGCAGAGAGGGTTTCTTTGTTTCCTTTCCTGCCCCAAATTATTTGAGTAAGTCCTCCAGGAGGATGACAAAGAAAGGAGATTTGAGAGTCTCACAGGAAAAGCTTGCCCAAAACATTTAAGGAAATTAGGCTAAACCGCAGGATCAATGTCAATATTTCCTTTTAACATTGTTTTGTAAAGAAGGAATTGCAAGAATAAATTATTTAATTTTTCTTTCAGGGATGAATCTGTAAAAAAAAAATATTAACTGCTAAAAACTAGAAATTGTATCATCTTAAGCTCATATACAATGTTGGTCTCTAGAACAATGCCAAAGAGGGAGGCTGAACTGATCTTAGGGGCACAGTGGATCTTTTCCACCAAAACGTGCCATATGTGCCTGTTGCCCATATAATCTTTTTTCCTTATGCCCAGTGTTGGTCAGACAAGATTTTTCTGATGCAGACTCCCTTTTTGCCTGTTTGGGGTTTAAGACAGTAATTTTACTGCCCAGTAACCAGTGCTTATCTCTGCTCGCCTACCTTCAATCTGACAAATTGGTGCCACAATCAATACCAGGGTCCCTGTTATAACCTGCACAAGGATATGATGGCATTCTCAGCAGATGAAACCCTTCTGCCCTGGACTGGAGGCTTCCTTGATAACAAGGGTCAGGAAAAAACCAAACAGTTTGCATAAACAAAGCTGTATCCATGTTTAGTTTGGATTAGATTCCTTGAGAAAACATGTATAAGAAGGGTTATGGGCTGAAACTATACAAATAAAATGAACTTGTGTCTTTCTTTTGGGGAAGTGATCAAATGAAAAGCAAGGAAAGACCTGATAAGGAACAAAAGCTTAATGTTCCATTTCAGGTGAAGCAAAACACTTCAGGCCAGGCAGGCATCAAAATCGAAACAAAAATTTTCATTCTTCTCTACCTATTTTTCTCTTTTGCTGCCTTCTTAGAAGTAAAATTTTCATTCTGTGCCACTCTGGCATAACTTTTGCAGAGAACCAATTTTGATTATCACCTCTGGGCAGACTTGTGCCCAGGTTCCAGGAGTAATTTGTTGCTCAAGCAACAAGAGAAACCCATGTTACCTGCAAATTGCACAGCTTTTCTTATCTGAAATGAAATTCAGCTCATTGTAAGGCAAAACTTTCATGATTCTGAAACTGATAATACAGTCATCAAAGTGTCTTCCAAAGTACATGAAGTGGCAAATGTCTTTGTTGATTTAATATAAACAGAGATTACTTTCAATAAAAAGCCACTAGAATTTTCTGAGCCAGTGGGGACCCACATACTGTGTAAAAGTGTAGAATGTCAATAAAATTAACTTAGCAGCACCATTACTTTCCATTCCAGTATAAAACCCGTTTTTGCTGATTAAGGAGGTCAATGAGGAATTCTGAAGTCTCTAAACCATTGTGGGTTTTGTCTTGGCTATTGTCTTAGTTGGGAACGTTGGCAGACTAGGAAAGGCCACTTGTACCTCATCATTTCACTGTATTCTAAAGTGCAGCCTAAGCACTGAATTTCTCAGTCATGTTGTATCTTATCAGGCTAGCTTCCCCCTAATTATACCAGCATAAACATTTGTAGCTTAATTGAATTAGGTTGAATTGAACAATTGCTGCAAGAAGAAAGCAGATCTCATTGAAGCTGCAGTTCCAAATTAATGTTTTAAAACCCAACCCAGTACAGTCAGAAGTTATCCCAAGTGCTGAATGTTGTGAGTTCCTGTAGAAGTTCAAAAGACTTGGATTATATTGGTGACAAATCCTCATCTGTAGCACATTAGCAACCTGCTAATTCAACTAGGCACTTTTATAATGTTCTATAAGCAATAGAGGTGCGTGAATCTGTTTATAAATCAGATTAATTTGCTCATCTAGTGACAGAATCTACTCCCCTTAATTCTTCTGAGAAGCACATTAGACCATGCACTGCTGCTAGAGATTTCAGGAGCACTTAAGGCATAAAGTGTGCAGCTGGGACCTGATCCTATGGGGATATATCCAGTTCCCATATCCAGATATGGGCTTTTCCCCTGTTTTCAGAGAGAGTTCTTGGAATCTAACACATCTCGGTGAAGGCCAACACAGCACAGTGACAGATGTACAGAAAATATGGTGCACAAAACGCATCATCAGTCAAAAGGAAAAGGAGTAGCAGGCAAATCTTGAAGGCTGCAGCTATAATCTTTCATGCAAAGTGCTTTAAAAACACTAGTTCAGACTCACAACCTCCTTGAGGAGTGAGGAAATGTAATCATGGCAGAGGCAGTTGCTCCTTGTTTAGGATCATACATTAGTGGCAAAGTGGGCACTAGGAGTTGGAAATCCCATGCACACAAAATGCTTGAGGATATTCCTGGTAAAAGAGCAGTGATCTGATTAAAAAAATTTTAAAAAATCAAATATCATAGAGATCTGTGAATGACTTTTAAACATTCCCTTGAGATGCCTCAAAGTGAATTTGAAAGATGAATACAGTACAAGCAAACTTCACCCTTAGTGGATCCATTTTTCACTCCCTCTCAGGCTCACCCGAGGCACTGAGAAGAGCTGGCAGGTTCCAAGGTATCCTGGGGGCTATCCCAGCACACATGCAGCTATGGATGCTCCCCCAAAAAAGCCTAAAAATATTACCAGGCACCGTGTTCTCTTCTCAGCTGTTCCAGTGGCAGCAGGAACCAGGGCTGCTGTCACAGGGCTGCTGCAAACCCTTGCTGGGGCCATACATCCTGTGCATGCAATCAGCTGCCATTCATAGGATGTCCCCTGTGGAAATAAACAGATAAATTATTTACTGTGCAGGCAAGATAATACTGAATACCATGGCAGCTAAATATTGTAGTTACACTAAGTTCCTGTGAATAGGACATAACTTATTCATAGTCAGAAAGTGCAAGAACACTTTCACAAGCTAGATTTTTGTCAGTCATGATGATTTTCCATGTGTTCTGTACTATAGAAGTCCTCTTTGAAAAGGGGACAGTAAATTATTTACTGAGCAGGGAGGATGATCCTAAATGGTACAGCAGAGAAACCATGTAGCTGCAGTGAATTCACATGAGCATGAAGTGCTGCTCAGAAACCATTTCTTTAGCCTGCCTTCCATGCCCAACTGGTGATCAGCAACAGCCCACAAATGCTTTTCTGGAGGGCAGGCACAGCCCTTCTAAATCGGCAGCGCCTTCACATCTCGCAAAAAAGCAAGTTACTCCTGTCTGTGTAAATCCTCAGGAGGTATCTAACTCATTATGTGTCTCTTGGTAGTGCTAGAGCTCTGCTTTTTAATTTACTGTCATCTGGGGCCAGAGCCTGCTCCTGGTGGCCAGAGATTTCATCTCCTTTCTGCAAGGTGAAGAATGTGCTTCTGAGTGCTGGCTGAAGGACGTGGTGCTCTCAGGGGTTGTTTTGAGGTGGAATTGAGCCCTGCAGCTCATGTTCAGCATACTGAGTACATGGTATAGGCTGCCATAGATGCTGATCTAAGGTCACATATTGTTAACCACAACTACTGTTTAAAATGGGAGTGAGAAGGACAAAATACCAGCAAAGACAGCAGATGGCATCTTGGATACTGAAGAGAGTGGACTCAAGTGCTCATCCACTATAATGGCAGAATATTCATTTTGAACACCTGACTCTCATGCTGCAAAGGCTTGTTGTCATCAAAACCATTTTCCCTTTATTTTATGTAGAAATGTTTGGAGGTGTCTGTGAGAATTATTGTGGTTCCTGCACCATATTCCAGGGCACCTGGAGCCTGGCTCAGGGAGGGGGCTCTCTTTGCTGCAGCCCCTAAGCATGTGCTTTTGTCCCTCAGTATGAGAAGAATATGAACTATCACTGGTCACAACATTTGTAAGGAATGAAACAAAGGAAATTCCACTTCCTCATGCCGGTCTTCATATTTATTCAGATGCTTTCTCTGTTTTAAGGACTTTTGTATCTCCTGCCTCTAATTTGCAGGGTGGCTGTACTAATTTACTTGGGAGGGTCAGGGCTCCCATCTCTCATGCACAGACGCAGGAGGTGGCACAGTGAAGCTGAGCAACACAGCTAGTGGTTATCTCTGGTGACTGGACAAACCACCTCTCCCTCTGTAGCACTGCTGAGGAAAAGGACTTGTCATCCTCTTTATAATTTAATGTAGATAAAGCAGCCTGAGAGTCAGTGTAAATGCAAATGGGAGAACATTTACCTGCAGAGAGTTAAAATCTGCTTGTCCCCTTCATTCATGTAATCCTACATATAAATGTGTTTGTTGAAGATAAATTAGCTATCATAGCAAATTTATTCTGCATGCTTCTTATTAGTTATGTTAATTCTCTTAACTCATCCCAGCACATTTCTCCTCTTTGCATCAATTCTGTTTTGATTTTCTCAGCACTGGTTAGAATGGGTTTTGCAACATAACTGCTGTGTTAAAATACTTTACAGAAACAGCCCTGTGCTTACTTTTACCTGTGTAACTTTACTATCTTACAGCATTGAGGTTTTATGTTTTTTTTTTTTCACTTTACGGACCCCCTTGAAAACATAGTGGGTTTTGGTTTTGCCTTTTAATTTCTGGAAGTACCTGTATTTGCATGCTTGTCACCTACTTTTATACAATAAAGGCACACTGAGGCCCTGAGCCTGGTCTCGAGGGACTGTGCAGGCCTTTCTAGGATGCGGTAAAAAGACAGATGCCTTGCTGGATATTTGTAAGAAAGGGCACCATTTCAAGTAGATTAGAGGGTATGTGAAGCAACATTGGAGTTATTTAGTAAGTGCTAAGACAGCACCACACTCCATGCAGTATATTTAGGGGAATAGTGCTCTTCTCCCACGTTGGAAGTTGTAAGGGGATTTTGTAAGTGTGCTTGTTGTTCTGTTTTTGACTGAAGGCCTTCTACAAGCAGATTCCCCCAGGAGGTTCCTGGGGAGCTTTGTGCTGCTCCCTGCCCCTTGGCTGCTCCTGTGTGCCTGCTGTGAGATGCCCCCCAGGTTGTGTCCATGTGTGGTTTACAGCAGGACTGCATCCGAGAGCCCTGGCTCCCTTCCCATGGGACTGAAGTGAGGCTGCTCCACCTTTCTCGGGGAGCTCTCGAAAGCCTTGCAGGATGGAGTTGTTGGCTAAGAGCTATAGTGTCAAAATCTAATTGCTGTGACCAATGGGAGCTAAACTGTGGCTCTCCCTGCAGATGACAAGGCTGCTGGCAAGGGAGTCACCCTGGCAACGCCACTCGTGGCTACCTGCTGAGGATGGCTGATGAGGCCTCGCCAGGGAACTCCTGCACAGCAGCAATGGGTTTTGTTCACTCAGGCTATATCCAGCAGCTCAGAGAAAGGCAGAGAGGCAAGGAAATCCTGCTTTCCTTGACTGTCAGACCCTTGGGGACTGGGGAAGGAAAGGAGACCTAGTGATAACCTTTGCTCTTCCAAAGAGCGTTGTTTCTGACTGTCACTCCTTTGGTAAAAGCTGTGGCATATTCAAACTGCCATGAGAAGTATTTTAGTTCTCAGATATTACAAATTTTCTACAGATTTAGCTGGAAACCAAAATCATCCCCCCGTGGGAAGAGGGCATTAAAGCATAACAGGGGTCCAAGTCTCAGCTGGGGCACGGCTCAGTGGGGATGCAGCAACCCAGCAGCTCACAGCAGTTTGATGAGGGACTGAGGCTAAATGCTCAGCAAGTGCAAGCCTCTCTGTTGAATACCTGCACTGCCTGACCTTTATGAACTTTATAGCTGTATTTCAGAGGCTTTGTTCTGTATTTTTTATAGCCACATAGGTGTTTATTTCACATTTTTGCAAGTAGGGCACAAGGTTTCTGATGCCCTTTCCATGGAAAAAGAGGATTATTTCATACCCATGACCCATGCAACACACTGTAATCTATTCAGGAAAATATCCTTTTGGTCAATTTGAGCTTCTGTAGTGCAAAGGTAGTAACCATGATCATTCCATGATGAGCCTTTCAGCACAGCAGAGCTTTTCAGCTCTTTTCCTAGAAACAGTTAAACCAACACAGGCTCTCAGCATCTGAATGGGGCATCTGCATAGCTGCTATTTCAAAAACATCTTCAGCTTCAGAGCAGAGATCACAGATGGCCCAGTGAGACACTTCAAGGCAAATCTGCACTGTGGAGCAAAGCTCTGCTCCTCCTTCAGATCAGGAATCTGCCCCTCTTTCAAGTCTGTTCTTATAATAAGCTAGAAAAAGCTAGTTGGGATGTCAATTCATATTTGCAAAATATTTCTGTGAGAAGAAAAACAACCCAGGAAAACAAGCAAAACCAATCAGCCCTGTGCCTGTCAGGTGCATGTGCTGCCTGAGGGAGCAGGGCAGGTGAGGGGAGGACAGGGCTGGACGTGAGTGTTCACAGGTACCATGGTCCCCGTGCTTGGCTGGCAGGTACAGCTGCATCCCTCTCGCCTGTTCTGAACATGCTGCCTCTGAGATCTAAAATCTCTTGCTGTGCCTAATTTACAAAACTCTCTGCTGACACTATTCCCAAATGCCTCTAATGGAATTACTTTAGCTTCAGTTTCACAGGTTGTTACCTGTCTGTAGAAAAGCAGCTTGAGAGATAATTTTCCAACACTTGAGGCAAAACCTACTGGCTTGATTCTAACGTGTATTTCTAAGCAAAGTGAGTGGTACTAACAGCTCTGGTCTAGATAGTCCTTAATTTAAACAGCCTCAAACATAAACTTTGCTATGTAGGTTAAAAATGACAAGTGCCATATTTTAATGAATTTACAAGGTAGAACTAAAGACTATTTGGGTAAACTGGAAGTTATTGCATTCATAAAAGCATGTGCAGAAGAACAGATTTATTACTTTTTTTTTTTAATGAGACCACAACTGATATATGTTAGAGGCTTTCTAACTTCACTGAGGGAATACATTTTGATCCAGTAGTGACTTACATATATCCCTTCTTAAAAGGCTAGGCTTTTAGTCTAATTTTAATCAGCCCTGAAGCAGCAAATTATTTTCCACATGGATGTTTAGAAAGGTTGTATTCTAATAGTTAAACACTATACAGGACATAGTATTGATGATACCCTTATAATAATTTCTCTGAAAGTTCATAGCATAGATTTCAGCAGTTGAATATTTATCTAGACAGGGTTATGCAAAGACCCCAGCAGAATAACTCTCTTCTGTCACTATAAAAAAGAAAATAAATCTGCTGTGTGCTTTGATTCATGGGCAGAGTGGGAAAGTTTCAAAGCAGGCACAAAGCATTGCAAAAATTTAAATTGAGAGAATCTCTTTGCAGGCTCCATTTTTCACAAACAACACAATCTAGTGAGTTAGAGCAATTAGTATTTGTGTGAGGATGTCCTCATCTTTAATGAATCTCTGAGAGCTGCTGCTTCTCCACAAGGCCTCATTAAAGCCTTGCAGGCTTGGAGGAGGTTGGTGTTTGGGTCGGAGTCTTTGCGAGCCCTTGCCAGATGACTGGCTGCTCACACCCCAGTAAAACAAGCTGTCATTCACACAGAGATCTGAGGAAACAGAGCAGGGGTGTACCACCAACACACTGCACAGACCTGCCAAAAGGGAACAGAAAAGGACAGAGCAGTGACGTTTGGGGTCAAGGCATTTACCAGAAAATTGTCAAGAGACGTGCAAAAAATGCTTTCTTTTCCCTTGTGGGCACAGAACAAATTTATTTGTGTTACTAACACAGCTTTTTTTTTTTTAACTCTAGTGTAATAGGAGGCTTCTTCAGAAATTCCTTTTCTGCTGTCCATCAGGAACTAGCCTGAGAGCAGGAGTTTGTTCCTATTCCTTAAAATCAGTGCTGACCTGCCATGCCTGCAGCTTGTGAAAGGAAATCAGCTTTTTCTGGTCATGGTAATTCTTCAGTGTGAGGGCTAGAGGAGGTGGGGTTCAAGACATCCTGCCTAAACTTTGTCATGTCAGTTGAAAGTGTCAGTTCAATTTGAAAAGTAATAGGCGAAAAATTTCTGCAAACAGCCAAAAATAACAACAGCCTTGAAAATTATCCATGTAGCTTGTTTTCCAGAGTGACTGTGGGCCACAGAGAAGAGTGATGTTTCAACTAATCACTGACTTCAAACAGGAAATATGCTTTGAGTAGTGCCAATTACAGCACAGAAATTTCATCCCAATTTTTGATCAGAGCAAATATTAAAAGAAGAAAAAACCAAACCCCATGTTTATTTCACCTTATATCTTCTCTCTGGCTAACACATAAACAAAATTTGGGAAAGCTGGAGGGCTAAAATTAGATCAGATATCTGTCAGCTCCAGCACATATTTTGTTGAATCCTGTTTCTTAAGGACTTCCAATTTATTACTTTGTCATGAGTGCTTCACTTTTTTATTGAATTGAATTGTGGTTTCCCAGCTGACATGCAGACAGCACAGCAGGGTGAAAAATACACGAGAACCTCTTTGCTGCAGCTTGCTGCAGCACACATGAGTAGAAAACTTGATTTACTTTTCCAGGCATGCACTCATTTGTCAGTGTCCTTCCTTCAAGATTCCTGATGCAGGGCAAAGTGCTGATACAGTGATGCAGGGTTTTTCCTAGAGTACTTCCTCTGGTACTTCCAGGGCCTCTGTATTTGCCAATGCACTTTTCTTACAGGTATTTTAAGTAATATCATTTTAGTTCTTGCTTCCTTTGGCAATTTTTGCTTCAAATCTCCTCCTGCAGGCGGCATCATTAATCTTGCATCAGGTGCATACACCTTCCTTGTCATGGCTCTCAATGGGTTCAGCAAGTGTGCAGTCACAGTCACTGGGCTGCTGTTCTCTCACTGCTTTTTCTGCTTCAGTGCATATGCTGTTCCTCTTCATTGGTAGCTACAATAAAATTATCTGTCTGCTATAATGCTTTTACTGTGGGTGTTCAACTCTTTCTTTGCCTGTCTGTTGCATTTTATGCAGTCAGTTTAACCTCTGACTTCAATCCCATGGCACAGCTTGATTACATCAGGTGTTCTGAAATGGTTTCCTGGTTGATGCAGTCTCCAGAAAAACAAGCAGGGCACATCATGGTTTGTGTGCACCCTACTCACCTGTCTCATCTGAAAAGCAGGTAAAAAAAAGGGCATATTTTGTGTGCCTAAACACTAAGCTGCTTTCAAACACAAATCACGCTCAGTGCTCACCAGACAGCACAGTCTCAAAGCACTCAATGATTTCCTCTCTCAAGGCTGAACACCCCCAGTTCTCTCAGCCTGCCTTCACAGGAGAGGTGTTCCAGCTTTCTGATTATCTTACTGGCCTGCTCTGGACCCACTCCAAGATCTGCACCTTTGCTGCTCTGAGGATGAGAGCTGGGTGCAGTGCTCCAAGTGGGGTCTCTCAAGGGCAGAGCTGAGGGGTAGAATCCCCTCTCTCAACCTGCTGGCCCCTCTTCTGAGGCAGCCCAGGACACAGCTGCCCCCCTGGGTTGTGAGTGCACACTGTTGTGTCTTGTATTCCCTTCTCTCTTCAGGGCAGGTTTATCAGGTCTCTCCATACACTTAGTGTCCCTTGGCACTGAGATGAAAGAAGGCAATTACAGGCAAAAATTACATTCCTAATAGATCATGTTGTCTCCCTGATCTTGCCTTCACACACTGATCTGAGCCTCCTTCTCCTCTTCATGTTAGCTCTTCCCTGGGATCATTGTTTCCTTTGTTGAGCTTCCAGAGTAACCTGCTGGAAAACTCAGTTCTCTGGAGTTGTACACAAAGCTGTACCAACACATTTATGTAATGTGTCAGCTGAAACAGGGAACAAAAATAGAAACAGTCACGCAATGTACGAGTCATTGATAAAACGAGCTATGCAGCTTTGCACCAAGGCATAGTAAAGAGGAGTTCCCTGGCAGGTTCTGGCTTAGCAGTTTCCCAGTTGTACTTCACTTGTGCAAAGAGCCCTGAGCACAGGTGGGGGCCATGGCTGCAGAAGTCCAGCAGGCTGCTGTGCTGCCAGGGAGGGACACAGCAGCTGCCCTCCCAGCTTTCGCTTGTGCAGGGAATTTTCTCTTCACCCCAATTGCATAAATAACCAGGAGACCCAATTCTAGCTGCTACAATTGACACACATATGGATCTCCTCCAGGAAAACAGTCCAATTCCATGGTAATCTAACATGACTTTCAAAGTACCATAAGCAGCTTATCTTTTTCTTCTGTGACAGTGTTTCTAAGTCATACAGATTTTGCAGATAGGATTTTAAGCCATGAAGAACAGAGCTATCTGCACTGAGGTAGCTGGAACCTTTTAATTTGCCAAGTTTATCAAAAGCCTTTGGTCTGCACAGAGTTCAGATAATATTTTGGGAAAATTAGGAACCTGCAAGGATATGAATCTGAATGAGTTTTCTGATGATACATGTGTCTAGCAATTGGGTGTTATAGAGACCTTTGCTTGTATTAATTACCTTGGCAAATGAGAACAGATTAGTTCTGATTCAAATGCATTACTGCTGCAAAGCCCAAAGAAGTTACTGGAGAACCTTTCATGGATGGTAAATAAAATGAGAGAACATGATACATAATTTCCTAAATTCCTCTCTAAAATGTGGTGAAAAGATCAAGGTTTACAGGGGAAGGCCAGTTTGACCCTTAAGCTCGTATATGGTAGTTCTTAGGCACCTCAAGTGGAGCATGATTAAAGTTCCTAATTCTAAAGGCACATTTCTATTTCCAAATTTCTTCCTCTTTTAATGCAGTAGGTGCAATTGGAGTCTAATTTATAAGGAGCAAAAGGAGTTGCTTGGTGGGCCAGGAGTCGACGTTTACACAGAAGCTGATGGTTGTGTCCTGATTATATCAGTAATGGATGTGATCCAATGGAGAGAGAACCAGCCCCAAGCACTGATGCCTGTGGAGACTGACATCAGTTCAAATCCCTGCTTTATCAGGACTGAAAAAAAATCATGACAACTATGACATGTGTGCATATGAGCAAAGAAATCTCAAAGGTCTGTAAGAGTTTTCACATAGCCAGTTGGGATATGGAAATGTTGCTCTGGCTAAAACCCAGAACTTAGTAAGAACTAAGCCAGAACTTTAGTCTGAAGGCTAAAAGCCTTACTGTGTCATTCTACTTTATGAGAAAACATATGAGAAAACAAAGTAAGGAATTAGAAGCATAGAATGTAAGAAGTGGGGGAAAACCAAACAGTCTACATTAAAAGTTTTGAAATGCAGAAGAGCAGCAGGAGAAATTACTGTCATTCTGTAAGAGCAGGGAATTTCCTCAATGATATTTCCAAAAAATGGAGTAGTTCTCCTTTTGTAGAGAAAAGCAAGAAAAACCTTAGGAAAAAGATTTCTGACACAGAGAACTGAAGTCTAACTGTAATTCTTGTGGTCAGACAAAACTGATTTCACCATCTGGATTAAGTTTACTTTTTGACTGCAGTGTATGTTTCAATCAGCTTTGCAAAATCAAGTCTGTAAAGTGCACCTCAATGCACAGGTTCAGTGGGGGTGCAGTTTCTCCATAATCTCAGAGTAAGCATTAAAAATGAGATAACACAGTGATTGGTACAATACTAAATACCAGGAGGAGCTACGTGTCAGAAATGTCTGAGCCACTTCATAAACTGTTTGATTCAATGGAAGGATTCATCTTTAGGAATAAGGATTGGCAGCTCCAGCAATGGAAAGGGGTGTTGTGTCTATTGCTGAATGTAACAGGCAATTGAGATAATATTTCATATGCAATTGCTTACATGTATTCAGCACTGGGGAAAAAATGCCCAGATGGCTAAAGGAGACATAATAAATAGGACAAAATGTGTGATATGGTTTTTTATACTCTTGGTAAATTGCTATTGAGAAAGATGGTCTGATCACGGTTTTAAAAACATGACAAATGAATAAAAAGGAAACAAATTTTAAAAACAGCAGTTAGGAGGCAAGCAGAGTGGGGTGAGAATTTCCAGACTCACTTGAGGGCTAGACATAATGCCTTCCTGGGAGAGATTTTTAAGGTGCTCAATCTATGCAGTACATCAGGAAGAGGCTTGAGGGGCAACTTGATTACAGCACGTAAATACTTTAATGGGTTCTAATGGGCTCTTGAATCTGGTGGAGAAAGGCATGAGGACAATCCTCAGCTGGAAGCTACACCCAGATGAGTGCAAATAGTAAGACAGGAATTTTTAACAGTAACAGTCACAACTGGAAAAAGATATCCAAGAAAGTGACATATTCTGCTGAAGTATCCAGTTCTTTACTGGCTCCCTTTCAGCATAACATGCATTAATCTGACAAAAAGTCACTGGATTCAGTTTTGGAGCTTTTCATAATCAGGTCTGGCTATAATGTCTGCTTTTTTCCCATCTGGCCTGTTGTTTATATCCTTCTAGTATAGCTACATTCATATTGAGTAAAGAACACTAGAAACA
Source organism: Polioptila caerulea (assembly GCA_013397295.1). Lineage (NCBI taxonomy): Eukaryota > Metazoa > Chordata > Aves > Passeriformes > Certhiidae > Polioptila > Polioptila caerulea. The sequence goes on from VYXF01000292.1 coordinate 88,368, forward strand.
TCACTGGCTGTAATAGTGAACTCCAGCACATTCATTATTGTATAATATGTTGAACTGACTGAAACATGAGTTTATTTTTCTGTCAAAAAAAAACTTGTAGAATTAGAAAAATCTGTACCTTCCTTTATACATGCTTCTGATAAATTCCATCTCCCTCTCCTAAAAGCTGTGAGGAAAATGGGGTGCCTTGTGTACTGAGGGGTTTGGGGTTTTTTTAGTATTTTCAGAGCAAAGACACTGAACAGGATCTTGAGTGATGCACTGGAGGATCCCAGATAGGTCATGATGCACCTGTGGCATTCAGCATTGTGGTGTATCGATTCTCACATTTCAATTTTGAGATTTGTGCCTTCTGCAAAGCCCTGCATTTCCAACCCCAAAGCCAGGTCACCTGAGTCGTGTGTGTGTTTGCAGAGCAGCTGCTCCAAGTTAGCAACACTGTAGGTGTTGCAGTGTTTCTGTCCTGACCAGGAGAAACCAGCCATTGCACTGCAGAAATGGCAAGGCAGGCAATAATTCATGTTAATCCTGATAGATTTCTGTGTCAATGTTTTAAATTAAGCAGTCTCAAGCCACGTGCTGCGTCTTCCACGAGCCACACATGGTGTGTGCAGACTGGGAGCTGCACTTTGCCACAGGCTGGGAGCTCCAGGCTGGGGCTGGCTGGCCCTGCCCCTCCCGTGCAAAGCTTTGCTGAGCTCTCAGAAACATCACAGGACAGCAGCATGCAGCCTGTGCATCACAGTAAATGCTAACTCTTGTTATGTGCACTGTGAAAAGAGAGTGCCTGCCACTGTGAACACACTGAAAAATTGTTCAGCTGAAGCAGCCAAGCTGAGTTAAAAAGGCTCTGTCTTATTGTCCTGAGTTAGTTCACTACGAAATGCCAAAGCACACCTGGGAATGTGGGGAGAGCCAGGCCACAGGCTGAAGTCCATCCAAAAATGGATTTTGCTTTTGTTAGAAAAACCTGAACTCTACTTTTATAAGCCAGACATATATTAATTTACCAGCCATTCATCTTATCCTAATCTGCCTCCAGAAGTGAACAGGAAAACACTGTTCCAGGATAAATCAGTGTCAGAGACTCGTGTGGTGCCTAAAAGCTGAAATGAATCTCTTCTGAACAGGCTCGGAATATGCGCCTCAAACCTGTTGGGGTTTCATTGCACAGCTCTGCTGCTGGAGGTCAGCCTGTTTGCACAGCACAGTACTAAATTTGCTAAGACCAACTGGGATTTTTAAGTAAACATGAATGAGTGCAGAAATTTCTGGTGTTTGAACATTAGGCAGAGTCTTCCTGCTAATAAAATTAATGGTGAATAGTTAGCTTGTGCAGGAAAATACATGTTAAAGCAATTACAGGACAGTAGAGTAAATGTTGACAGAGGTTGCTGGAAAAATCTAGCAGTGATGTCTTGCTCTGCAGAACAGTCATGGCAAAACTGTAGCAAAGTGATCTATTTAATCTGATTTACATGCACTTTTCTTCTTTAAAAAAGGCAACTGAACTATGAGTATGATTAGAATCAAAATAGGTGCTAAAAGGGCAAATATTTATGTGGGCTTCAAGTCAGAATTTTAGCTATGATGCAGCCAAGATGAGCACAGTCCAAGAGCCAGAAATTCTAATTGTATTCAGAACAATAGTTTTAAAAAAAATTATCTGATCAATTTACTGTATAAAAGCCCCAGAGTCTATCGGAGCCAAAATTTTATGCTTGAAGAGACAGCATGTTTTCAAAGTACAAAATAATGGGGAGTTTTTCAAAAACATCCTAATAGTGAAAATGAGGACACAGAGCTGTCCCTTTGCAAGCAGAGGAAGGAACTCAGCAGTATTTATGAAGAATCAACCACAGCTGAACTCTAGAAATGCAGAAGCTCTGATTGTGCTGCGAGTGCAGAAAATGGCTGCCTGGGTGCATTTGGTACCTTCTGCACACAATCAAGACCTGAGATGAAAGGTTTTGAGGACAAGGTAGAATTCTGTTGTTTTCCCATGTGCAAGCTTCCTTTTTGCTGGAACACGGCCGTGGAGGGAGATGGTTCACTGTGCAGGAAAGGGACAGAGCTGCAGCTGAAGCACAAATACCCGAAACAAGAAAGCAGGAAAACCGATTTTGTCAGCAGGGTCGCTAAACATTGCTTTGAACCTACAAAGCTTTTTGAACATCCCATAACCTGTGGTGACAGGTGATTCCTCTCCTTTTAATCTTACTTTGATTATTATTGTTATAATGAGCAAAACACCTCTAGGCAGGGCTAAATTGTCAGGTTAGTCTGGTTAGGGGCTGTCGGTTCCTGCACTTCCCCCAGCACATAAGCAAAGTTCCTGCCTTGGTGAGAGTGAAAAAGGAGATACTGGGCTCTTTCACCTTCAAGTGCTGCCTGGACAGCCCTACAGCCATCCTTTGCCTCCCTAGCTGCAAAGTAGCAGCTCCAGCTGAGCTCCTGCAGCTTTAAATACATTTCTGATGTGTTTGTTTAAGCCTCTCTTTAAACACTGCAGTGTTTCTTTCCTGGATCATTTCTCAAGAACTTTACTATCCCTTCTATTAGAAAGTTTTTTTTTTTAATTATTATTTGTCAAGTGGTGAAGAGAAAGGTTGAAAGTGAGTGACTAAAGGTGGCTTCTGACAAAATTTTCCTCCTAATGTATTTGCACCTTGAAAAAAGAACACTGAGTATCACTCCAGGATTTGAGAGTCATTCCTCAACAATCTCAAGAAAGTATGAAAGGCAGTTTCAGAGCAGAAATAAAACCTATCCTTGGCTCAGGCTTCCTGTCCTGTGTCTGAATTATTACAAGCCTAAATTCCCATGTTCCTGATGCAGAGACACAAACCACAAATAGCACCATTCAGGAGTTTTGTTACTGTCTGGGAAAAAGAAAATGCCACAATGCCCTCAGTGGCTTTGGGCTTTTTTCCTAGCTCTGCTTCATGATAAAGGCCTTGTACATTAAAGCTGACACATACTCTGAGATACCATTTGATCTCCAGTTTTAGTCTTGTAGACTATGGCAACATTTTCAGACTGAGCAGGGATTTCTTGCCAGAAAAGCAGCCAAAGTTAGATTTAAGCTTTCATGGCTTGTCTGTTCCTATTTTCCGCCAGTTTCTTGAAACTGAAACAAAAATACTGACCACCCAACTTGAGTATTTCTAGGACTGCTGTGCCTTTAAAAAAATAATGCTAAGAGCACTTTATATAAACCACAATTTAGTAACTGCTTTTTATTTTTTTTCAACCATATGTATAAAACATTTTGACTTCACAATATTCTCTTACCAGCATCTGGCTTTTTCATACTAATTATCTCCTATTATGTTGGGTGGGAGGGGAAGAGGTCATAAGAGGCATTTTAAGCACAGGACTCAAAAGGCTGGGAGTGCCATACAGGTAACTTCAGCTCTAAATCATTTCTTTGGGCCTGCTCAAGCTCAGCAGGTAACGCAGCTCCTTTGGTAAGTTATGCCCAGCATGGTGCTCTGGGATGTACCATTCCACACAGTTCTTCCATAACCCATGTCCAGAGAGCAGTGATTCAGAAAAGTCTTATGGTCAGCTGGGTTTTGGTGCGCCTTTGAGTGGGCAGGAGGATTATACAGCACCAAGAACATCGGTGTCTGCCAGTCCATGTGGATTTGGCCCTTCCCTTCCACCTTTCTGAGTGCTTCCTGCAGCTGCAGATCAGCATCTGCCATGCACACAGTTCTCCCCCAGAGAGGTGTGTGCAGGTGAAAGCACTGAGGGTTTCTGTGAAAAGCCCAGGTGGTGCTGATGTTGCTGGGTGCTCTCGGTGCAGCCAGGGTGACCACTGGTGGCAGAGCGTGTGTGCCAGGAGTGTGTGCCAGGAGGACAATGCTGCCTGCCTGGGCTCTCCCACCCCACCACTGCAGAGCCTCCCAGCCAGAGGGGACTCTTGCTGTGGTATAATCAAGAAGCTTCTCTTCATTGGCAGTGAATGGTCCTGCTAACACTGCACGTTAGATATCTTTCAAACCCTTTGTGATAAGTGATGCTATATAAATGTGGCAGCCCGGTGCTTCCTGTATGGGTCTAATTCTTCTCCGTTAATGAGTTCTGTGACTCCAGTGGGAGCAGGGCAGGACAGTGCTGCTGAGGAACATTTCTTTGGGATTCATAGTGCTTGTGGAATAACACTGCTTTGACCTGTTCTGTTTGTGAAAAAGAATAGTATGTTTTACCTTTATTCATTTGCTCTGAAAATGCTTTCACTTTACCTTAGCAATGCATAATTGAAATTTTCCAAGGACTGCAGCCTTTGTATTATTTGTTGCCCTGAATGTGGACTTGGGAGGTTCCCTTCCAACTCACACACTGAGACTGTCCTTACAGGGCAGTTGTGATTCAGCTTTCCTTTCCCTTTCTTAGCTGTGTGTTTTGAATATCCTTTTGTTTCTATCCTTTCACAACCACCACCGAGCTGAAGTTACATTTTACATCTGAATGCTTTCCTCAAACAACTGGGTCCTGTTTTCACTCCCAATTCCACGAATTAATGGAATGAACTTTATCGAGCACTATATATAATGATTCCCTTTTAAAGAGCAAAATGTTTTTTCTGGCTCTTGTTTGTGTAACTCCTGGTGACTGAAAGATCTGTAAAGTCTCTTCCTGCAGCAGGCTTGCTCTCAGTGGGATGCTTTAGCAGTTTGGATGCATTTGAACAGACGTGCTGTTTTCCAAGGCAAGCACCCATTTGTTAGCGAGAGTTGCTCGCTCTCCTCCCCACAGGAGCTCTTCTCCACTGACCTTTTGAACCACCAGAGCAAATCGAATTATGTAGCTATACAAAATGGAAACCAGCATTTGGGCTGCGTGAGGGAAGTGTTCCAGCTTCAGTGCAGTTGCCCAGGGAAGCAAAGCCAACAGAGCTCAACACATTGTCCTGGATGAGTAAAGAACATGGGCCGGCTAAACAAGTTTTGTCTCCTTTAAGTTTGTATTATCTTCCTTGTGTCATCTCTTAGGCAAGAATAGATATGCAAGATGATGAATTTTTTGCAAGATTTTTCATGTTTGGCTGTGATTGATGTAATCTGTGCAGTACCTGCCAATAGGGTTTCCAGGACTGGTGAGATAGTGGGAACCAGTGCCAGAAATAACAGCTCCAAGTTCATAAGGGCCGTATGTACTTTCAGTCTTGTGACAAAGGAATGTACCAGCTCTTGTAAACGGGACACCTCTACCCCTCCCTGCTTCCCAGGCTCTGTACACACTGCCCTTTCCCAGGCAGGTGGTGTGTGCTGCCCTGGGAGCCAAGTAGCTCCTCCAGATGCATCAGGAAACACATGGGGGCACAGCCAGCAGCCACAGACAGGGGAGGGGTCTGGGAGCAAAGAGTCTGGCAGGCAGGGCATCTGTGGGCTCCCAGGGTAGCTCCTCTCCTCCCTGGCTGTCCAAGCAGCTGACAGGGCTGAGCAGAGGAGGACAGCAGCAGGGGCTGGTACCCAGCCTATGATAGCAATTCTGTGGGGTTCCATATAAGCACACATTTGTCCTGACAGGTCCAGTTCAGTGAAAACTGGAGGCAGGGAAATAAAGTTTCCTTTGAAATCTGCAGATAATAATTGAATAAATTGATCAATCTGCTATTGTTGAAACAAACTCTTAAAAATATTACCATGAAACTAGCTTCTCTTTGGTGTGTGTTTCAGACCTGCCACTTCCCTAAAATGGACTTAGACCACACCTTTCCTCAGAAATGCTGCATGACTGGAGTTGCAGTTCAAAAAGATCCTGGCCAGAGGCATTTCCATGGCCGAGCTAAACTGTAAATTTAAGTAACTAATACTTCTTAGCTGATCTTTGGTGGATTTCTTTTCCAGTAACACAGTAGCTCAAATCTTGTTGCATTTCAAGTCTGTTTCTTCAGAATGATGTCCTCAAGTTTGAGAGGATGGTGCTGATTTGAGCAGGCTCGTCTAAAATGCCCTCATCTTTCACGCAAAGATGCTTACAAGCTTACACAACAGCCGTGACTCATTCACATCGGATCGTGGCTTTATTCACACAGCAAAAGCAGAACTGGTATTCTCTGTCCCCAGCTTCAGCACTGTTACTGTGCAGGAGACTATGATAGATGTACATTATGCCCTGGAAAAAATGAATTATTAGTGCTTGATGATGCCTCCTTAGTGGACAATCATGCTGTCATTTGTAAGTGTTAACTTATTTTCCCTGTTCCTTTTCCCTGTTTCCAAGGGGAAAGAAATACGAATGATATTGCTGCACTTCAAGGAAAGGAGCAGGAAAGGTCAAAGGTGCTAAAAGCTCCTCTCATATGTTAGAGACACTCCAGCTGTCAGTTTGCTTGTCCTTAATACTGTGTTAATTAACCCCATTAAGAATGGCACATAATTTAAATAGAGTTTAACAAGTGAATATCAGTGTTTGTTTTAGACCGAGGACATGATTCAGCAAGCCCCTTTTGCATTTGCCTGACAGTAAGAATGCACTAATCCCATGGAAGTAACCTGTAATGCGTCACTGAAGGGAGGCACTGGGGCTGGATCAAACCTGGGAAATTAAGCAGAGTTAATCTTAAGTAAAAGCAGCAGCTTTCACTGCAGCTGGGACCCATATCTTTTCTACATGGCTTTATAAATTTCAGCTCTGTGGCCAAGGTCAGCCATGTAGGTGGAGCAGGTCACTGGAGAGGATCCCAAGCTGAGGATGGATTAGAGTGAGGTGCCTTTCCTGCTTCTTGGACTATAGAGGGAGGGTAGGCAATTGTCAGACCAGATCTCTAATGTGCATGCCTATACATGGCCAGCGAGGTGAATCCTACCTAATTCCTGACTCTAGTGGTAAGCTCATGACAGGTGTATAATCAGACCACATTGTTTGGGAAAAACAAGAAGAAAAAGGCATATTAAGCAAAGGATATAAGGCAGCACAGTATGTGGGCTTTTTCTTTGTTTAAAAAAACCCCAGCTCTTTGCTCGTTTCAACTAATTATCAACACCACAAGATAAATTAGCTTTTGATTTTAAATTATTTTAAAATATCTAGAAATAGGACAGCATGTTTAAATCAAGCAAGCAGCCATTTTACAAAGCCCCACAGAACAAGGACATTCATATTTAATGCTTTTTCAGGGCTCTACCTTTGTGCTCAAGTAGTTATCTTCACATATTAAAAACTTGAAATTATATAAAATAGATGTGTCCTATGGCAATACCATTGCCTAACCATCTTCCTGATATTACTCTGTTTTTGTACTGAATGACATTTGGATCCACAGCTCTGCTGCATTGACTGTAGACAAAAGAGAGAACACATGTGCTAAAATTTGATACACAAATCAATAAATCGTATGTCCCTTTAAATATAATGAAAGTAAAGGCTCACATTGATCTACATCAACTCTGATTAGAGCTGCGTGGCATTCTCTTTGGAAAAAACAAGCAGAATAGCTGCTGATGAGTGAATTGTAGGCATCAGATGTTACATAGCTGACTCTCACTGCAGTCAGGCAGAGGAAGCAAAACAACCAGGGAGCCCCAGGACTTTACCAGCTTCTATAAAATGGCATCTGTTTAAAAGTGAGAGTCTGCAATGTATTTTCTACAGCTCAAGTGTTCCTTGAAATTTCCATTAGTAAGGAAAAGAAAAAAAGAAAACCTAGGAGAGAAACCCATCTCTGAGCTGAAGAAATACTGGCATACATTGATTTAAGGTTTTGATTTTAGGGAAACCTGCCAAGTGCACAATATCGTGCTGCCAGCACATTCAGAGCAGAAGTAAAACTCTTCCCAGGATGCATCTATCTTCACTTCCCTGTGACACACAATTTTTAAAATTAGGTATCTAAGTGCTTTGTACACTTCCATGCCCTAATTTGCTGAGAAGAGCTGCTGTTTCTGCCCATGGGTGCTTCCTGTACCTACCCTCTGCAGCCTTCCTTCAGCCCTCTCTGTGCTGGACAGTCCCAGTAGGTAAGGCAGCCTCTGCCAGCCAAAAGGATTGTCAGCTGCCGAGATATCAAGAAAGGCACAAAGTCAAAAATGCTTTTTGGCTTCCTTCACAGCTTGTTAATTCATACTTCATTTTTATTTTCTGACTTTGGCTTGAGCAGGTTACATATACAGATTGTCTGGGTTTGATGACCTTATCATCAAAACTCACTATTGACAGAGTGTTGCTTTGCCCTTGACTGTAGGTTTGTTTGGTTGTCATCCCACATTTAGTACAATGGGTTTTCCAAAGTGATGCTGCCAAGAAACTGTGGAACAGAGAGGAGTCAGTTGTCAGACTTGTGTGAGAAGGGTCTCTGGAGCTGGGGATGCAGGGCAAAGTGCCAGCCTTCTCTGTGAGCTCAGAGTGCCTGCTTACCAGGGCAATTCTTCAGCTTCTGTACCCAAACAGTCTGCAATGGCCTACATGCATGTCCTCCTCAACCTGGCTATCTTGTACTTAAGGACAGGGAACACTGCCAAAGAATAAACAAAAGCCAGGTGAGAAGAAGAGGGAAGGCAGTGGTTGAGCAGCACAATTTTCCTCTCTTCATTTGCTCTTTTTTGTCAAGTAACAACCCTTACCTATAGACATGAGTGCTGCTTGGATCTCATAAATGAACTGAGGTAGCAATGGACAGCTCTTTGTGTAGTTATGTAGGTTCCAGGGGCACTCCATGAAGTGATTTACCATCACTTCTTCTTGTGACTACTAACATTCCTCAGAAATTGAAGACTGCCTCTTCCCCCAGACAAAACTTCTCCAAATCACAGAAACATAGGATATTCTGAGTTGGAAGGGACCTACAAGGATCATCAAATCCATCTCCAAAGTGAATGGCCTGTACAGAAATTGAACCCACAGCCTTGGCAATATTAGCACCATGCTCCAACCTAAGACCTTTTCAAAGAACACGAAACAAGTCAGTAAGATCAGACTTATGGGTAGAAAGCAGGTGAATAGCTGAGCAGATCTGGCTACAAGTTCAGAACAACAACCTTTCCTTTTGGAGAAAGCTGTCAGAGCCAAGCATCTCTCTTGAACATGCTACCTAACCCTGAAGAAGATTAAGCATTGCTTTCCTCTGGCATTGGATGAAGTAGGTTGGTGCAATAAACTTAACCTCTCCCTGCTGCATTTGTGTATTTTTCCTCAGGATTCTATCTCACCCCTTCCCTTGCTGTAAATTTAGAGAAGCAACAAATTTCTATCACATGTAGTACCCTCACTGCTAGGGTTGTGCCAAGAGCTTTAGACTTTCTCCTAGCCCTGGCCTCTCACACAAATTCTTACTGTGTTAATCATTAGGCAGTGCCATGGCTCAGTGCAAAGTGCTATACTTCTGGCACTGGTACAACCAGTGCATCTTGCCCTTGTTGATTCCTGTGGTAGCCCCGATTTCATGCTGCCTGCTATCAAAGGATATCAGGTAATCCTTTACACCCAACTTTTTCACAAGCTAAATCAGTACATTCTTTAAAACATGAGCAGAAGTCTCATTTCCTTGCCATGCTCCAGCAAAACTGCTTTCCTGCCAGGGTGCAGGACTATTGAAAACACTTGTAAGGATGGAAACATGCATTTGGTATAGTTTATTGGCTTATTTGGAGCTTGAAATGGAGGAGCATGGACAAAAGTAGGACATCAGTGGCTCATGTTCCTGCCTGACATTGATACAGAAAAACACTTTGGGATTTACTTTAGGAATGGACTATGTGAGTAGATCTCTCCTCTGTCCATGAGAGTACAGCTGAGGAATTTTTTCTGTATGCTTCATTCTCTGCAATTTCAGATTTTACTCATAATCCTCTAAAAAGTGAGGGGAAATTGATTAATAAAAGCTACATTTTGGAAACAGTACATCTTCTCTTCCTTATCAGGGAGATGTTTTTGTGCCATACATTCAAATGTGCTAGAAAATCCATGCTTTTGTATTGTCACTCACTGTTTGTGTTTGTTATTGTTATTATTATCTTTTTTACACTGATTAAGAAGTACTGGCTGCCCACAAAAGATTAAGAATCCATGTAGATGGTTTATCTAAGCTCAGATCTTGTATACAATCAAAATCCTTCTGCAATTTTAGCTATGCTTTGAAATTCAAATGGTTAAGAGAAAAGCTCCTTAAGCAGATTGCAGCCAGTTAGGTATTTTATTGTACATAAATTGTAAGTACATGCTTACAGACAGATATGCATAATGTGATAGTGTATTATGCTTTAGCACAGTCATATGTGGATTGAGAAAAGTCTCCCTTTCCAACCTAGCAGAAAGTTGCACAGGGCCTCTTCCTGTGCTGCAGATAAGACCTGTATTGTGGCCTTGTTCTTGAAAAATCACAGATCCACTGTTTGTTGAAACCCATTACAAAGGCTGTGTTTCGTGTCTCATAGCCTCAGAGCAGCACACCAGGGAATGCTCCTGAAATTCAATAGGAACTGGGCATCTAGCTCCTTCAGAGCCCTTGGAAAATCCCTGTCCTAATGTAGAGGCATAAACAGCTGCAAAACACATTATAACTTTACTTGGAACAACTTTCCTGAACATCTCAATGTGAAGTATTCTTTAGGCCCTTCCTGTCCCAACTCTCCCTTGTCATTCAGTGCTAAACATCCTCAGCTTTGTGGAGCAAGATGCTGTGCTTTAAAAACCATCATGTTTTAATGTATAGAAAAGCACTTTTTTTGGCCCAGAGTTGAAACTAACTTCTCTTGGGCTTTGAATCAGTTTTTGTTTTCAAAAAAATTCTGTATTTTAATGTAGACAGCAGGCTGGAAATGTCAGCTGTCTCAACCTATTCAGCTGCATAAGACTTCAGAATAAGTCCCCAGACAGAATGGTTACTGGCCAGAGAGTAGAACAGGTAATTAAAGATATTTAATAGGTGCAATTAACAAATAGCTCTGTGGTTTATCACTTAGCTCACAGAAATATCACAGGAATATCACTTCCAGGCATTCCTGGCTGTATGTAAAATATTCAAGCTAGCCCCGGATTTTTCTTTTGCTTGCATATAATGTTTCATGGGAACAGTAAAACTTGTAGAAGTCAGAGATCAAAGCTTAATGTTATTTCCAAAATACCGATGATACACAGAATGCTGTCATGGAAACCTTCCTTACAGACCCTCAGCTGCACAATGGATCATCATCCCTCGCTGTGCCATGGAGCTGTTCGTCTGTCACCACACCAGAATATGGTCTGTAAATTGTCATCCCAGCAAAAACACAGAGAGCATCACATCACAGAGCCTGCTTTTCATGCCTGGGTATCTGTCTGTACCTTGCAAAGATGTGGGATCAGATGGGCTTTGTTCTCTTAGGAAAAGTGGAATTTCCTCTTTCCTCTGAAACTCACGTTAATATTAAAAGAAGATATGAATTTTCCCAATTACGTAACAAAAGGGATTATATTGTGCCAGATTAATTTCCAAGCCACATATCTCAGAGAAAATCCAAATTCTTGAATGAGAGACTACAAAGCTCTGCAGATAGATAAGCTCTGAGGATGCAGCTATCAGCTTCCTCTGGATTTAGGATATTTAGGTGAGGAAGACAATACATTCAGGCATGTCTCAGTATGGTTTCAGTTGAGTCTCCAACTTCCAGGTGGACTAAAAAGACTGAATCCAGACATTTGAAATTGTTTACAGGGAGGAAAGAGGTAAATCCTTGATCTTTTCTTGGTTTGGATTTAGATTGTTCCCAGTAGCTGATTCCTACAATATGCAAGTGAAATTCTTTCTTTTTTGCCTTTCAGTGCCTGTAGTTCAATGCCTAAAGAGCATTGATGAATATTTAAACAGCTTGCACTAATTATAGTGCATGTTAAACACAAACCTCAAACCCCTCAAAATTTACATGATGGAAATATAGTCTTCATTATCAAACATGATCAAAGAAAAATAGAAATCTATATGCTTCTCTATGCCCATATAGGCACTGGAATTAATCTCTGTCCTTTACAGGAACTGCATCTTTTCAAACAGTCTCAGGTAATGCTGCAAGTTATTGTAACCTAAAACTCCGTAAAGATTGTCCATTATTGTAGGTCTGTGTCAAAATAAAAAGCAAATAGGATGTCAAATATTGGCTTTCTTATGCAGCACATTCCCAATCAAGTGTTAGAAATTTAGTCCTGTAAAGTATCCAGTTTGGTGAGGGACTTTCCCAGGTCTCACTGTGCAGTAAATAAGATTACAAGAAAATAATGAGATGGGCTACACAAAAACAATGACCATGCAAGATCCCAGCATGAAAAAGGAGCTGCCACAAATTAGTGTTCCGTGAGTTGGGCTCCAGGAAATAATGAGGTAAGTCAGAGATAATGGCCTGGGGAAATCTCACAGAAGTTACTGGGACTTACAGCACAGTAGCATCAGCTAAGCTCTGTGGGCTTTTATAGAAATTGTCACACAGGAGGGACAAGGATGGAGGTGTCACCTGCACACTGTGGGCTAGTGGGGACAGGCACAACAAAGCATGCTTTTCCCTCTTTTTTTTTTCTTTTACTTTGCACTGTGTTTGTGTCTCTGCCACTTCCCCTGTCTCACAGACCTGGTTTTCAGGTGAAGGAATGCTACTAAGTTTTGTGCCAAAGGTGGGAGGGGATAGGCTTCCCTTCTGTTTCTATATAAGTTGAAATAGGTAAATCTGGAGAAAAAGAAAACTCTTAATGTACTTTTCAGCTGAGCAGATACAGCTGCTCTGTTCTTACTCGTGCTGTGGTACTTACTCCTAAGCACAAACCATTTTTGATTACTCAGCTTGGAAGATCTCACTATGCTGACTGACCACTGACCCATATTCTCAGCTTCTGCTTTAGTTATGCTGTGATAATTGCAAGAAGATGAGATATAAAAAAAAAAAAAAA